>SJYT01020297.1:0-110205 GCA_006410635.1 Cephalophus harveyi | reverse complement strand
CCTCTCTTCTTTTCACAGCTATTTGTAAGGCCTCCCCAGACAGCCATTTTGCTTTTTTGCATTTCTTTTCCATGGGGATGGTCTTGATCCCTGTCTCCCGTACAATGTCACGAACCTCATTCCATAGTTCTTCAGGCACTCTATCTATCAGATCTAGGCCCTTAAATCTATTCCTCACTTCCACTGTATAATCATAAGGGATTTGATTTAGGTCATACCTGAATGGTCTAGTGGTTTTCCCTACTTTCTTCAATTTGAGTCTGAATTTGGCAATAAGGAGTTCATGATCTGAGCCACAGTCAGCTCCCGGCCTTGTTTTTGTTGACTGTATAGAGCTTCTCCATCTTTGGCTGCATAGAATATAATCAATCTGATTTCGGTGTTGACCATCTGGTGATGTCCACGTGTAGAGTCTTCTCTTGTGTTGTTGGAAGAGGGTGTTTGCTATGACCAGTGCATTTTCTTGGCAAAACTCTATTAGTCTTTGCCCTGCTTCATTCCGCATTCCAAGGCCAAATTTGCCTGTTACTCCAGGTGTTTCTTGACTTCCTACTTTAGCATTCCAGTCCCCTATAATGAAAAGGACATCTTTTTTGGGTGTTAGTTCTAACAGATCGTGTAGGTCTTCATAAAACCGTTCCACTTCAGCTTCTTCAGCATTACTGGTTGGGGCATAGACTTGGATAACTGTGATATTGAATGGTTTTCCTTGGAGACGAACAGAGATCATTCTGTCGAAGCGACTTAGCACACACATATTGTGTTCTACAACTGAGAAAATATAAAATGGGAGAATTTCTAGTATTTGCCTTATATCTTGAGGCCACAAATGTCAGGTCTAGGATTAGAAGCTATTTTAGCATTTGCCTAAATGACCTTGTCTTCTCTAATAATATTCCATACCATATTTGAACTAATTAAGGAGAAGAAAAAGGGACATATTGTAGGCATATTTTCAGCAATGAAGATTTTTAAAAATGGGTTTACTTGATTTAAAATTAGCCAAACAGATTTCCTTTAACCCAGTTATTGATATTTTGCTTAATCAAGCTATCAAATTTTATAATAGAGTTCTTCAGAACATCTTGCAAGCAAGTTTTCCTAAGCCCTTCTTTCATTTTTAAGGTATATGAGTTCTAAGATATTGTGAGACGATGCCCATATATTTTCTGCAGCAGCTGGAATCGTTTAGGTAGGTTTATGTAAATTTTATGCAAATTTAACACATTTTATGCCCCCAAACTTATGGCGATCATAACTATTTTATTCACCAAAAGTTGGCCTTCAGCAAGATCCTCCTGAGGACTGATGATCTATGCAGCTTCCTTCTGCCTGGATTTTTGTGACATTTATCATCACCCTACTTGGATACTTGAAGACTTATAGTACGTACATTTAGGGTTGAAATAGAACTCTGATTTTCCTCCAACCCAAGCTAAATTATTTACCAAAAACATTTAGAGACTCTTTCCTTAGAGTTTCTTTTCTAGTTTCCCAGCACAACTCATCTTGATTCATTTATACCACAAAATAACAATTGTTTAGATTAGAATTTTACTGAGTAAAAAGACACACCCTAGTATATATGGAGAGTCTTACCAAATTTTATTAGATTTAAGAGTAACTGTTTGCCAACAGCTAAATTTAGAAAGAGTAAGTTCCTGACAATACAGTTCTAGAGGAAATTTTAAGAGGTGATGATTTCATTAATTTTCAGAGTTTTATAGCCAGCTGGCAAAGGTTTTTCTATAACATTGTAGCTTACTGTCTTTGAAATTACTTTTTTCTTAAATTAACCTGACTTAAAATGAGATAAAATTGGCCTCTGTATAATCTATAATCTTAAAATTGGCCTCTGTATAAAAGTATTTTAACCAACTTAAATAATGGTACCCTCAGTTTATAACTGCTGCAATGTACTCTATAAAAAGAGATTGGTATTAGGAACATTTATAGATCTGTGTATTGGTTTTATCGACAGACAAATAACACTTAAAAATTGAATCTTATATACCTAGGGTCTTCTAGCCTTAAAGAAGAATTACCCATTTAAATGATCAGTTCCTAGTTGTCCCACTTATGAGGATGGATAGGCCACCAAGCTTGCAGCCAGAGGAACCAGATTCGGGTGATGGTCCTATCACTTTGCTTATGTGACTTTAGGCTGGTAACAGAATTTCCCTGGGTCTCTGCTTCTTCAGCTCCAAACTGGAAATATTAATACTAATGTTGCTTTCTTCACAAGGTATTATAAAAGTAAAATTATGTGAGTGACAAGAGGAGAAATTTTTTTCCCCAGAATTTTAAGGGGTTTGTCTCATGGAGAGAGAATAAGTCAGAGTAAGAGGTTAGACAGAATGTACACATCCTACAGTGTGTGCAGGGGAGAGTCCTGGATTAACAGGATCGTATCTGAGCAGCAGGAAGGAAAGAGAGCAAAGAATACCAGAGAAGGGAGAACACAGTGGAAAGGAAATGTCCAGGTTCCATAAGTATAAGCACTCCTGGGACAGAAAGGTTTAGAGAGTGTTTACAAGGGGATGGATGGATGGAATGAATGATCAGTGGTTGGACAGAAGAATCAACAGATGGATGGACAGACGTATTCAGTAAGTCCCTGCACCAAGTTTTAAGAAAGTCATTAGTCAAGACCTAGTTTGGAGTGACTGCTCAATGGGCAAAGGAGTCCTCAGGGAGGCCCAGAATTCTTTAGGCTTAACATGTAAAATTTTTTTCAGTTTTAAACTTGCACACAAGTGCCAGGTATTTCTGTTTTTTAAATATGTCTAACAATGTGTGAGGTGACTACTTCAGGGGAAACCTGATGCCACTGCTAGAAGTCCTAGCCTTCTTCAGGTTATTTTGAAATCTTGATCCTAGTGACTGCTGCCTTGGATCCTAATTCTGTCTTCAGAGTCGTAGAGCACTTTTTCTCCCTTTGACATAGGGTTGCCTTTCTTTAAGCAATGTGCTTGATGCCTGGATAAGGGTGGAGGACTATATTGTGTGTGTCAGCTTATGAATGTCAGCTCTTGGAACCTCTGTAAAACATTACAAGTCATGTTAAATATGGAGTATTGAGAGTTAATTCCTACTTTTTCTAATATTCTCCAAATTAGAGAACATACAAGTCATGCATTATTTACAAGAGTCAAGTTCTCCCTGAAAGAGCAAACAGGCCTCTGAAAGCCTATTTTATCTATGACATTTATGAAGTAGAGCACCAGGTTATTTTGTAATATTGTGGCTCTATTGTATTGTGTTTTCATAGAGAATTGAAAGCAACATCAAAAACCTATCTTCCACTTTCTCAGTGATATGAAGGGTGAATCTTGTATCCCAGACATTCATCATTTATTCCTTTAACATCCATCCACATTTTATTTATATATTTATACATCATTCATTAATCACTCACTCACTTATTAGGCATTTGGCTAGAGGCCAGTGCTAGAGAGATGGGATAGAGTGGGACATTGTTTTTGGCCTAAAACATGGTGGTCAATTGTCTAACATAAGAGGCCACATTGAGGTATCAAGAATAGAACTGAGGAATAGAGCTGGGGGACAAATAATAAGCAACTTACTAACTCGATGGACCTGAGTTTGAGAAAGCTCCGAGAGTTGGTGATGGACAGGGGAGCCTGGCATGCTGCAGTCCATGGGGTCACAAAGAGTTGGACGTGACTGAAGTGAACTGAACTAAATAACTAACTGCTGGGTGATGGAAGGAAAATGGAATTTGAAGTAGAAATACCAAGGTGATTCAAAAGTGTCAGTATGAAGGTGTGATCCACCAAAGTTATAAACCTATAGCTTTGGGAGAACCATATTGCTCTCGATTCTTTATCTACCATAAGAGAAAACTGAGGTCCTGCAGGGACATAGGGCAAGTCATGGTCCCCTGGGGACTAGATCTTCTCAATCAATACCCAAGGTTTTGATATAGTTCCAGATGACCTCATCTTGTTAGTGGAAAGCTTCAGGAAACTAGTGAATGCCTATTTCCTGCAGTATTTTGTTTTATTATATTGTGATGCTGTCTACAGTTGCATACCTCTTATTTCCTATTATAAACAAATAATCTCATAGAATAATTACCTTTTCAAATGCTTTTTAATTGTGCCTAGTTCTCTCCATATAAAGCCTTTTTTTTCAGTCCCTCTTCTAACAACATTTTCTGGATGGCATTTTAATTTTCCAGATCAGTTGTTCACTAACAGTATCCTAAGAGTTTATGTACTCTAAAGGGTACCTTGCTAATTTTTAAAAGCTAGGATACTTTGTAGAATTTTCTAGTTTAGGTCTCCAGCAATATCTGGCAAAACTATATGTCATTCTATGACTAATTTCAGTGAGATATATTTAATAAGTTTATTTTTATTTATTTTTGTATTGAAGTATAGTTGATTTGATTTAGGTCATCCTGATGCTAAAGCTGAAGCTACAATACTTTGGCCATGTGATACAAAGAACCGACTCTTTGGAAGAGACCCTGATGTTGGGAAGGACAGGAGGACAAGAAGAGGATGGGATGACAGAGGATGAGATGGTGGGATGGCATCATTGACTCGATGGACATGAGTTTGAGCAAAGTCTGGGAGACAGTGAAGGACAGGGAAGTCTGGAGAGCCGCAGTCCATGGGGTTGCAAAGAGTCAGACATGACTTAGCAACTAAACAAACATAGTTGATTTGCAATATTAGTTTCAAGTGTAGAGCATGGTGATTTAATATTTTTATAGATTTTATTCCATTAAAAATTACTACAAAATAATTTATATATTGCACTATGCTGTAATATATCTTTGTTGCTTTTCTATTTTATACACTGTTATTGTTCAGTCACTAAGTTGTGTATGACTTTCTGTGACTCTATGGACTGCAACACTCCAGGATCCCCTGTTCTTCAGAATTTGCTCAAATTCATGTGAATGGCTATCTAACCATTTTGTACATAGTTGTTTGTACCTCTTAATTCTGTACCCCTGCATGTGTGCATGCTAAGTCACTTCAGTTGTGTCTGACTCTTTGTGACCCAATGAACTATAGCCTGCCAGATTCTTCCATCCATGGGATTGTCCAGGCAAGAATACTGGAGTGAGTTACCATGCCGTCCTCCAGGGGATCTCCTGACCCAGGGATTGAACCTACCTCTCTTATGTCTCCTGCATTGGCAGATGGGTTCTTTTACTACTAGCACTACCTGGAAAGTCTTCTCATACCCCTGTCTTCCCCCAACCCTCTTCCCTTTCCCCGCTGGTTTCTACTAGTTTGTTTTCTATATTCATGAGTCTCTTTCTGTCTTTTTATGGTCATTCACTTTATTCCACATATAGGTGATAATATACAGTATTTGTTTTCTCTATCTGACATTTCATTAAGCATAATACTCTCTAGGGCCATCCATGTTGCTGCAAATAGCAGAATTTGATTCTTTCTTTATGGCTGAATATATATTCTTTATCCATTCATCTGCTGATGGACACTTGGATTGCTTGCATATCTTGGCTGTTGTAAAAAATGTTGCTGTAAACATTGGAGTGGATCTGTTTTTTCATGTTAGTTCTTTCTTTCTTTCATATATATATATATATTTATAAATACAGGCTTCCCTGGTGGCTCAGATGGTAAAGAATCTGCCTACAATGTGGGAGACCTGGGTTTGCTCCTTGGGTTGGGAATATCCCCTGGAGAAGAGAACGGCTACCCATTCTAGGCCTGGAGAATTTCATGGACAGAGAAGCCTGTCAGGCTAGTCCATGGGGTCTCAAAGAATTGGACCTGACTGAGCAACCTTTACTTCACTTTATATATATATATGTGTGTATATATATGTATATCTATACACACACACACACACATATATATACATATTACACACACACACACACATATATATATACACACACACATCCAGCAGTTGAATTGTTGGATCCAATGGTAGTTCTATTTTTAATTTTATTGAGCAACTTCCATATTGTTTTTTCAAGTGACAGGGCCAATTTACATTCCTACCAAGTATACCAGGGTTTCATTTTGTCCACATCCTCAAAAACACTTTTTATTTCCATACTTTTTGAGGATAGCCATTTTGACAGGTGACATTGTAGTCTTGATTTGCATTTCTCTAATAATTAGTGATGTTTAGCATCATCTCATGTGACTGTTAGTATGTCTTCTTTGGAAAAATGTCTATTCTGGTCTTCTGCCCATTTTGTAATCTGGTTGGTTGGTTGTTGATATTGAGTTGAATCAGCTGGTTTTATTTTTTTAATATTAACCTTTTATAGGTCATACCATTTGTAGATATAGTCTCCCATTATGTCAATTGTTTTGTTGGTAACTTTCTATGCTGTGAAAAAAGCCTTAAATTTAATTAGGTTTCACTGCTCTTCCAGCCAGCAAAGTGACTTCCCTGTGTTGGGCCAGGCCTAGGGTGTCCATTATGTGGCTGTAATAGCTCACTACCCAGGGTATATTCTCCACCCATTTCATCTCTCTTTTCCTATGAGTTATTTTCTGGGGGCACAGGTCCCAAATTGATTGTTTCTCTTTCCTTCCTACCTGGTTCCATGTGCATCTTTCTTACAGCTTTGGTTGTACAGGAGTCTTTCAGTAAGTTCCCAATTAGTGTTTAAAGAGAACTGTTCCACATTTAGGTGTATTTTTTGATGGTTGGAGGAGGTGAGTTCCATGTCTCCTATTTCACCAACTTGGTCAATTGATAATTGTTTATTTTTATGATATACTGAATTTTATAGTTTCCTAACAAAGAGCGATACGATCTAAATTACCAAGCAACCAAGAATTTAAATGAAGAGGTTAAAAAAAATGACCTTTAGTCTAATCCCCATAGTATCCATTTGAGCATCAAATTCCACAAATCTTGTTTACAAAATCTTTACTTTTTCCCCCTCTTTAAAGACAATATCAGCCTCAGAGAACCTAGTAAATTACTACACCAAAGGGAATTCTAACCTTTTGATTTTTAGTCTCATTTCTCCATATGATGCCAATGTGTACACAGGGGGCCCATGCACACATCAAAGAAGATCATAATAAAGATAGAAAAAAGAAAAATAAGAAGGAAACGAGGAAAGAAAATTGAAAAAAGAAAACAATAACCTCCCCTTCGATGAGCTCTGGATATAAATAAGGGTGTGGTTAAAAAGTGAGTCATTATTCCATTGCCTAATCCTTTTGTGGGGTGAGACAATGATGCTATGAAATAGATGCTGTTAAAGAGACATTTATGAGACTATTAGCCTCTGGAACAATAGACAGGCAGCAGTGTGTTGTTCTGGAAAATATTCAAAGAGGAGGAGTCATTTTGTCCTTTTAAAAATTTATTATCTTTTTTTTCTTTCCTGTGTCATTTGAAAGAGGCTCCTTTTTTCCTTTTCTTAAGCAAAGTAAGTATTTTTCCCTAGCAGGTAGTGAGTGAATTCTTCTTGCCAGCAGGAAGAAAAGCAATTTTTTGAATGCCAAAAATAGCTCCTTTGTGTGAATATATAACATCGCCAAAGACACTCTAGAGAAGAAAGGAAAGAGTCATGATCTGAATTAATATTTTTAAAATATACAGTCAGTGGAATGTTAGCAATATAACAGAAACACATTGATAATGAATAGACTGTGAAGAAACAAATAATCTTATCTATAATCAAAACAGCCCCCCAAATCTGAAATTTTATCCTGTTTGCAATGCTTCTGGCTTTTTGTGTGGTCTCAGAATGATAATTCATCACCCAAGACCATGTCTATGGGATATAGGTGTTTCTAGTCATCCTATTTAGTTCAAGACATTTCTTCCCTTCCAGTCATTCTATTACCTTTTTCTATGCGACATGCCAAGAACAGCTATGACCAACCTAGACAGCATATTAAAAAAAAGCAGAGACATTAGTTTGCCAACAAAGGTCTGTCTGGTCAAAGCTATGGTTTTTCCAGTAGTCATGTATGGATGTGAGAGTTGGAGTATAAAGAAAGCTGAGCGCTGAAGAATTGATGCTTTTGAACTGTGGTATGGGAGAAGACTCTTGAGAGTCCCTTGGACTGCAAGGAGATCAAACCAGTGAATCCTGAAAGGAAATCAGTCCTGAATATTCATTGGAATGACTGATGCTGAAACTCCAATACTTTGGCCATCTGATGCAAAGAACTGACTCATTGGGAAAGACCCTGATTCTGGGAAAGATTGAAGGCAGGAGGAGAAGGGGACAACAGAGGATGAGATGGTTGGATGGCATCACTGACTCAATGGACATGAGTTGGTGATGGACACAGAAGCCTGGCATGCTGCAGTCTATGGGGTCACAAAGAGTCGGACACAACTGAACAACTGAGCTGAACTGATACAACACTGCCAAGTAAGCAAAGCATTTGCAAATATTTTCTCTCAATCTGTGGGATGTCTTTTTGTTTTTTAAATTTTTATTATTATTTTTTAATAGTTTCCTTGACTGCAAAAACTTTTGAGTTTATGTAGGCCCCATTTGTTTATTAGTGGTGGGGGTTATCTATTGCTTTTACCCACCAAGTATCACTTCCTGTTTTATTGAGTTACACTTCCTTTTACTTTGAAGAACTTATGACCCTTGTTCTATGTGATTTTTGTGGCACTGTCAGCCCAGCTATCCTGCCTTTCTTCCCACTAGTCAATAGACATGTGAGCAAGCTTAAACAGTGAGATAATCTCCTATAAATTTGAATCTTGAGTTGTTGTTGTTGAGTCGCTGAGTCATGTCCGACTCTTTGTAACTCCATGGACTGTAGCATTCCAGGCTCCTCTGTTCTCCACTACCTCTGGAAGTTTGTTCAAATTCCATTAAATCAGTGGTGCAATCTAACCACCTCATACTCTGCCACCCCCTTCTCCTTTTGCTTTCAATCTTTCCCAGCATCAGGGTCTTTTCCAATGAGCCTGCTGTTTACATCAAGTGGCCAAAGTACTGAAGTTTCAGCATTAGCATCAGTCCTTCCAATGAATATTCAGGGTTTATTTCCTTTAGGATTGACTGATTTGATCTCCTTGAAGTTCAAGGGACTCTCAAGAGTCTACTCCAGCACCACAATTCAAAAGCATCAATTCTTTGGTGCTCAGCCTTCTTTATGGACCAACTGTCATATCCATACATGACTACTTGAAAAACCATAGCTTTGACTCTACTGATCTTTGTTGGCAAAGTGATGTCTCTGCTTTTTAATATGCTGTCAAGATTTGTCATAGCTTTAATTTAATGGCTGCAGTTGTTATTTGCAATGATTTTGGAGGCCCCCAACAAAGCTAGTGGAGGTGATGGAATTCCAGCTGAGCTATTTCAAATCCTGAAAGATGAAGCTGTGAAAGTGCTGCACTTAATATGCCAGCAAATTTGGAAAACTCATCAGTGGCCACAGAACTGGAAAAGGTCAGTTTTCATTCCAATCCCAAAGAAAGGCAATGCCAAAAAATGATCAAACTACCACACAGTTGCACTTGTCTCACACGCTAGTAAAGTAACGCTTAAAATTCTCCAAGCCAGGCTTCAGCAATACATGAACCGTGAACTTCCAGATGTTCAAATTGGTTTTAGAAAAGGCAGAGGAACCAGAGATCAAATTTCCAAGAGCCACTGGATCATCGAAAAAGCAAGAGAGTTCCAGAAAAACATCTATTTCTGCTGTATTGACTATGCCAAAGCCTTTGACTGTGTGGATCACAATAAACTATGGAAAATTCTGAAAGAGATGGGAATACCAGACCACCTGATCTGCTTCTTGAGAAACCTGTATTCAGGTCAGGAAGAAACAGTTAGAACTAGACATGGACAACAGACTGGTTTCAAATAGGAAAAGGAGTCCGTCAAGGCTGTATACTGTCACCTTGCTTATTTAACTTATATGCAGAGTACATCACGAGAAATGCTGAACTGGAAGAAACACAAGCTGGAATCAAGATTGCCGGGAGAAATATCAATAACCTCAGATATGCAGATGACACCACCCTTATGGCAGAAAGTGAAGAGGAGCTAAAAAGCCTCTTGAGGAAAGTGAAAGAGGAGAGTGAAAAAGTTGGCTTAAAGCTCAACATTCAGAAAACAAAGATCATGGCATCTGGTGCCATCACTTTATGGGAAACAGATGGGGAAACAGTGGAAACAGTGTCAGATTTTATTTTTTTGGGCTCCAAAATCACTGCAGATGGTGACTGCAACCATGAAATTAGAAGACGCTTACTCCTTGGAAGAAAAGTTATGTCCAACCTAGATAGTATTTTCAAAAGCAGAGACATTACTTTGCCGACTAAGGTCCGTCTGGTCAAGGCTATGGTTTTTCCTGTGGTCATGTATGGATGTGAGAGTTGGACTGTGAAGAAGGCTGAGTGCTGAAGAATTGATGCTTTTGAACTGTGGTGTTGGAGAAGACTCTTGAAGAGTCCCTTGGACTGCAAGGAGATCCAACCAGTCCATTCTGAAGGAGATCAACCCTGGGATTTCTTTGGAAGGAATGATGCTGAAGCTGAAACTCCAGTACTTCGGCCACCTCATGCAAAGAGTTGACTCATTGGAAAAGACTCTGATGCTGGGAGGGATTAGAGGCAGGAGGAGAAGGGGACGACAGAGGATGAGATGGCTGGATGGCATCACTGACTCGATGGATGTGAATCTGGGTGGGCTCCGGGAGATGGTGGTGAACAGGGAGGCCTGGCGTGCTGCGATTCATGGGGTCGCAGATAGTTGGACATGACTGAGCGACTGAACTAACTAACTAACTAATATTACTAAAGGAGCTTATTATGGTGGCTTTTTAAGGTATCTACTTGACTCTCCTGGACTGCATTACTTAAAATGTCCTTTTCTGTATGTGTTTATGAGAATGAACTGTAAGCCAGAAGCTTGTGGGGGATTTGCAGGGGAAAGTGTAGCAGCACCTCTTTTGTAGCTAATACCTGTATTGCCTCTCTGCTGACTCACATCATTGGTGTGAAGTAGCACAGTAGCCAGGCCTGCAACTGCTCTACATTCTAATTCCCTTAGCTCTGCTGATTCCTGGGCCAGGTGTCTATTAGGATTTATGAACCAGGGCCCCCTGGCTGCTTCAGGACACTCATACCACCAAGGTCACAGGCAATAAGAACACACAGCTTCTAAACACACCTGCACACACAGTTTCTAATTAAACAGTTTCTTTTTCTTTTTTATTTAAAAAATTATTTATTTATTTTAATTGGAGGCCAATTGCTTTACAATATTGTAGTGGTTTTTGCCATACATTGACATGAATCAGCCATAGGGGTACATGTGTTCCCCATCTTGAACCCCCATCCCATCCCTCAGGGTCATCCCAGTGCACCAGCCCTGAGCACCCTGTCTCATGCATCAAACCTGGACTGGCGATCTATTTCACATATGATAATATACATCTTTCAGCGCTATTCTCTCAAATCATCCCACCCTCGCCTTCTCCTGCAGAGTCCAGAAATCTGTTCTTTACATCTGTGTCTCTTTTGCTGTCTCGCATATAGGGTCATTGTTATCATCTTTCTAAATTCCATATATATGCATTAATATACTGTACTGGTGTTTTTCTTTCTGATTTACTTCACTTTGTGTAATAGGCTCCAGTTTCATCCACCTCATTAAAACGGATTCAAATGCATTCTTTTTAATAGCTGAGTAATAGTCCATTGTGTATATGTACCACTGTTTTCTTATCCATTCGTCTGCTGTTTCCTCAGTGTGTATGCCCAGCAGTGGGATTGCTGGGTCTCATGGCAGTATGGCATTTCTATTTCCAGTGTTTTAAGGAATCTCCACACTGTTTTCCATAGTGGTTGTACTAGTTTGCATTCATACCAACAGTGTAAGAGGGTTCCCTTTTCTCCACACCCTCTCCAGCATTTATTGTTTGTAGACTTTTTGTTAGCAGCCATTCTGACTGGCATGAGATGGTACCTCATTGTGGATTTGATTTGCATTTCTCTGATAATGAGTGATGTTGAGCATCTTTTCATGTGTTTATTAGCCATCTGTATGTCTTCTTTGGAGAAATGTCTGTTTATTTCTTTGGCCCACTTTTTGATTGGGTCATTTATTTTTCTTGAATTGAGCTGCAGGAGCTGCTTGTATATTTTTGAGATTAACTTTCTGTCAGTTGCTTCATTTGCTATTATTTTCTCCCATCTTGAAGTCTGTCTTTTCACCTTGTTTATGGTTTCCTTTGTTGTGCAAAAGCTTTTAAGTTTAATTAGGTCCCATTGTTTATTTTTGCTTTTATTTCCATTACTCTGGGAGTTTGGTCATAGAGGATCCTGATGTGATTTATGTCAGAGAGTATTTTGCCTATGTTTTCCTCTATGTGTTTTATAGTTTCTGGTCTTGCATTTAGATCTTTAATCCATTTTGAGTTTATTTTTGTGTATGGTGTTAGATGTCAGAAAGTGAAGAAGAACTAAAGAGACTCTTGATGAAAGTGAAAGAGGAGAGTGAAAAAGTTGGCTTAAAGCTCAATATTCAGAAAACTAAGATCATGGCATCCAGTCTCATCACTTCATGGCAAATAGATGGGGAAACAGTAGAGTCAGTGGCTGACTTTATTATTATTATTTTGAGCTTCAAAATCACTGCAGATGGTAATTGCAGCCATGAAATTAAAAGACACTTGCTCATCATAGGAAAGTTATGACCAACCCAGACAGCATATTAAAAAGCAGAGACATTACTTTGCCAACAAAGGTCCATCTAGTAAAGGCTATGATTTTTCCAGTAATCATGTATGGATGTGAGAGTTGGAGTATAAAGAAAGCTGAGAGCTGAGGAATTGATGCTTTTGAACTGTGATGTTGGAGAAGACTCTAGAGAGTCCCTTGGACTGCAAGGAGATCCAACCAGGCTATCCGACAGGAGATCAGTCTTGGGTGTTCATTGGAAGGACTGATGCTGAAGCCAAAACTCCAATACTTTGGCCACCTGATATGAAGAACTGACTCATTTGAAAAGGCCCTGATGCTGGGAAAGATTGAGGGTGAAAGGAGAAGGGGATGACAGAGGATGAGATGGTTGGATGGCATCACCAACTCAATGGCCATGAATTTGGGTAAACTCTGGGAGTTGCTGATGGACAGGGCTGCGGTTCATGGGGTCTCAAAGAGTTGGACACAACTGAGTGACTGAACTGAACTGAATGGTGTTAGAAAGTGTTCTAGTTTCATTCTTTTACAAGTGGTTGACCAGTTTTCCCAGTACCACTTGTTAAAAAGATTGTCTTTTTTTCATTATATATTCTTGCCTCCTTTGTCAAAGATAAGGTGTCCATAGGTGTGTGGATTTTGTTCCATTGATCTATATTTCTGTATACAGTCTTGATGACTGTAGCTTTGTAGTATAGTCTGAAGTCAGACAGGTTGATTCCTCCAGTTTCATTTTTCTTTCTCAAGATTGCTTTGGCTAGTCAAGATTTTTTGGAATTTCCATATAAATTGTGAAATTATTTGTTCTAGTTCTCTGAAAAATACCATTGGTAGCTTGATGGGGATTGCATTGAATCTATAAATTGCTTTGGGTAGTATACTTATTTTCACTATATTGATTCTTCCAATCCATGAACATGGTATATTTCTCTGTCTATTTGTGTCCTTTGATTTCTTTCATCAGTGTTTTATAGTTTTCTATATATAGGTCTTTTGTTTCTTTAGGTAGATTTATTCCTAAGTATTTTGTTCTTTTTGACGCAATGGTGAATGGAATTGTTTCCTTAATTTCTCTTTCTGTTTTCTCATTGTTAGTGTATAGGAATGCAAGAGATTTCTGTGCATTAATTTTATATCCTGCAACTTTACTATATTCATTGATTAGCTCTATTAATTTTCTGGTGGAGTCTTTAGGGTTTTCTTTGTAGAGGATCATGTCATCTGCAAACAGTGAGAGTTTTACTTCTTCTTTTCCAATCTGGATTCCCTTTATTTCTTTTCTTCTCTGATTGCTGTAGCTAAAACTTCCAAAACTATGTTGACTAGTAGTGGTGAGAGTGGGCACCCTTGTCTTGTTCCTGACTTTATGGGAAATGCTTTCAATTTTTCACCATTGAGGATAATGTTTGCTGTGGGTTTATCATATATGGCTTTTATTATTTGAGGTATGTTCCTTCTATGCCTGCTTCTGGAGGGTTTGTTTTTTTTTTAATCATGAATGGATGTTGAATTTTGTCAAAGGCTTTCTCTGCATCTATTGAGATAATCATATGGTTTTTACCTTTCAATTTGTTAATGTGGTATATCACATTGATTGATTTGTGAATATTGAAGAATGCTTGCATTAATTAAACAGTTTCTAATGTTTGTTTTCATGGGCTAATGTCATGCTTGTGAATTTAAACTTGTCTTCTATCTGATCCACTTTATATCAGTCTTCCCTTTCCAGCTGCTTGTGTTGGACTCCCAAACTGCAGTGTCAAACTATAGACAACAGCCTCATGGAGGCTGATTAGCATCTCTCAGAATTGTGTAATGTCAGATCTTATTTTTTTAAAGCCTATCTCTCTATTTATCTATCAATATCAATCTATTGATCTATCATGTATCAATCTAATCTACCAAATCTATCTATTCTAATAGGTCTCCTTGTCTAAATACTGCATGAACTCTATCTCCTGGATAATACACATTTTGACATCTATAAGTGGTCCTGCCACAACAAAACTTAAAATGTGGGAATGGCTTCAGAAACAGGCAGAGTGTAGTAGGAAACACTGTAAGAATTTTGAGGATAGTGTTGGTGAAAACTTCAAAATGCTTTGAACATACTATTCATAGAATTTTGAATTTTGCAGAGACTGATAGTGAAGACTTAAAAGAATGAGAGAGAAATCTTGGAAGTTGCAGTAAAGGGCAGATATTAGCAATGCTTTCACTTGTGATAATATGGAAACTAGGAAATGTGCCTAATAAACTGGGGGCTCTAGCTAAGGAGATTTCCAAGCAAAGTGTTTTGATAACACCTGGTTTCTTCTTGATACTTGAAATAAAATGTGAGATGAGAAAGAGGAAGAGAAACTCAGGGAAGAGCTATCAAACCAAGAGAAGCCACACATGATGGTTTGAAAGCTCTCAGACTCTTCAGATGTTCCAAGATGCTAAAACTGAAAAAAAAAAAAAAAAGTTTCTCTGAGCAAACATCAAATCTAGGGCAACTTTAGGAAAATATTGTATGAAGGAAGAAATAAAGTTCAGAGTGTACCTACCATATCTTTTATTAAGATCTTTAAAAGATCTATTAAATTCCATCTATTAAAAAGATCGATGCTTTTGACCTGTGGTGTTGGAAAGGACTCTTGAGAGTCCCTTGGACTGCAAGGAGATCAAACCACTCAATTGTAAAGGAAATCAGTCCTGAATATTCATTGGAATGACTGATGCTAAAGCTGAAACTCCAATACTTTGGCCACCTGATGTGAACAACTGACTGACAGGGAAGCCTGGTGTGCTGCAGTCCATGGGGTCTCAAAGAGTCAGACATGACTGAGTGACTGAACTGAACTAAAAAGATCTCAGGATGTGCCTCAAAGAACCTTCAAACAGACTAAGGCCCATTGAAGGAATTAAGTACATTCCAAGGAACCTCTCAAGCAAACAGTAGGGTTTCTAGGAATTTTCAAGACATTGTCCTTTAGTTATCTCAAAAGAAGCCTTAAAAAGGGAGGGGTTTATCCAGAGGAGGTTTGTGGGTATGCTTTTTGTCTACTGGATTTGACATCAAGAAGTTCTATAGGAAACTCACAAAGTTCTTAAATATAGGCAGAAGTATCACTGGTTTGGACTGAGAGAGCAAAGATAGTATTAATGGGGAAAGACTGACCTTTGAATCACTAGAATTTTAACACATGCTGCATTTTATGAAAATGGAGAGATGTCTCAGAGGGGAGAGCCAGGAGCCTTGTGGACAGAGTAGAGAAACATGAAGAGTTATTTCTGATATGAGATCTAGTCAAGAGCTTCTAATATTTGCCTGGCTGAATTTCAGAACTTCCATGGAACTAATTAATTCCTCTGTGTCTCTCACCCACCACTTTGAACAAGACTGTCAATAGTGGTTATTTTATGCCTGTCCTGCCATTACCTGCTGGGCAAGTGGGGTAGGGAGACAAGTTATTTGTTTCTTTTGTCTCATAGGTCTACAAGCCTCAAAGAACTATACTAAGAGATTATACTTGAGGAAGCTCATCCATTCTTGGACTTTATTTAGATGATGAGATATAGTGCTTTGAGCTGATGTTGAGGTGAGGTACGAATTTTGAGGTCTTTGGGGACAATAAAAATTTATTTTGTATTTCAGGGGGATGAAAATCACTGGGATTCAGAGGATATATTATAGGTAGTTTCTGTTAATATGTGGCTCCCCAGTTATCCTTGCCTGCTTGGATTCACACTCTTATGTAATCTCTTCCTGTTAAGAGTGGTCTGGGCTTTTTGAATCACTTCTCATAAGTAAAATACAGCAGAAGTGATAAGATGTCAGTTCTGAGATGAGATAATAAGACTGTGATTTTCATCTGTGAAGCTCCTTCACTATTTTGAATGGCTCACTCTGTGGAAAGCCAACTGCCATGTCAGGAGGCAGCCCTGTGGTGGGTTCCACAGAAGTGAGCTTGAAAGCAGACTTTTTGAGACTTGCCAACAGTCATGTGAATAAGCTTGGATCCTCCCCAGTCAATCCTTGAGATGACTGCAGCCTCAGCCAAAACTGAATGTACTTCATAAGAAAATCTAAGGCAGATCTCACCAGGTGATCTGCTCTTGGATTTCTGAACTATAAGAAATGGATGGATAATAAGTGTTGGATAGTAAGTGTTTTGCAATTTTAGCCTCTAAATGGTAGGATAATTTATTATGCAGAAATGGATCAAAATACGTTTGTGTTCTAGAGGATGTATGTATATATTTGTATGTGTTCAGTCGCTCAGTTGGATCTGACTCTTTGTACCCCCATGAACTGTATGTAGCCCACCAGGCTCTTCTGTCCATGGAAACTTCCAGGCAAGAATACTGGAGTAGGTGGCCATTTCCTACTCTAAGGGATCTTCATGACCCAGGGAAGAGAGATCTGTGTCTCTTGCACCTCTGGCATTTTGCAGATAGATTCTTTACCCCTGCGCCACCTGGGAATCCATTCTAGAGACTAAAGAGTACTAAAATATTCTAATTGCTGGTATGCAGTATTTTATGAAGAGGCAATTCCAGTCCATTTAATAGGATGACATTTTCAATGAATTCTTTAGTCACCTTTTGAAGAGGACCAACCTCAAGTTGGTCTCCTACCTCTCCACTATCTTTCTTTATATATATATATATTTTTTTTTTAAATTTTTATTTTAACTTTATTTTGCTTTACAATATTGTATTCTTTCTTTATATTTTGATTAATTAATTCTTTAAAATATAAAATGATAGCTAAAAAAGCATGATGGGCATGATGTTCCCTTGGAATTATTCCAGGTTAGAATACTCAAAGGTAAAATGGGTTGGATTAATATTTAACCATAGCTAACCTTTACCTTTACCTTTATGGTATGCTTTATCTGTACCAGGAACTGTGGAAATTGCTTTATATAATCATTTTAGGTAATTCTCATAACTATCCTTTAGAGTAGATATCCTTATTACTCCTAATTTAGGGAGATTTGCCAAATGTCGCATATTAATAGGAGGTGGATTTGAAATTTGAGCTCAGGGCCTGCCTGACTGTAAGACCTGAGTTCTTAATCACTCTAGGCCAGGAAGATTTCCTGTGCCTAAAACAGGCTATTAAACAGGGTGAAATCTTTTCATGGCCCAATGCTGATGAAACAGAACCAGGGTTATCCCTTTCAGTGTCTGTACAGAGGCAGCCTGAGATAGGTTTTGAATCCAAAGAGGCCCCTTTACCAAACCTGAGGCTATGATGATTTTGAAGGGAGGGGTGATTATCCAAGCTGAAAAAACTGTCACCAGATTATAGCCTCTACCCCTAAGAAAACTTTGGCTAATCTTAAATGTTGTCCAGAATGTGGGAGATATTTGAACTGGATGGTTATACTGGTTTTTACTATCAGTAGCACATGATTCTAAGGACTCCATCTCAGAGTTTATAGAGACATTGGGTTGACTAGAACCAAAACTCCAAAACAGCCTGTACCTAAGACCAACACCGCACTCTTTTTCACAAGGGAAAAGGGAGCTGGCATTTATTTTAAACTGTCATGTGTTAGAGCATTTATAATAAGCCTTACATGTTTAGGGTCATTCTGACAAATGTCCTTGACTCACTTGTATGTTATTTTTAAAAGACAATTGAAATAAAATACAATGGACATAATATTAACAACTTTCTGTTCTACTTGAGAAAGCAAATCTTTTTTAAGAATTTGGCATTAGTACCATTTTTAAAAATGGAATTTTAGTTAAAGTCCTTAACTATTTATTTGTAATTGCTTTTTCCTCTAATTCTCTAGCAAACTTATTGTTTTTACAATTGAATTCCATATATCTCTCACTTTTAATTTTTAGCATAATTTTAAAAAATAGTTGTTGGAAAATACAGTCCCTGTGTTTTTGGTCAACTTTCTCATACTCAGACTATGAATTCATTAACAGAGTGATGATCAAGCCAAAGTTTATCTTATCATACCAGAGTTTTTAGGTCATTTTCAGTTTTCTCATTTTTTCTTTTCAAATTTTCACTTGAAAAGAAAGTTAATTGGGAAACACCAGCAAAGGTTTTTTTTTTTTTCCCTTTCTCTTTTAGCTACTCAACTGCCGATTGCCAAGTCTTTCTGATTTTTTTTATCAGATATGCACAAGATACAGGGCAATTGTGACTGTCTCTGGAGTTGGCAATAGTTAAATGGAATTATAGAGAATGATTCAAACCAACATGTATTTTGTGGAGTCTTTTGATTACACACAGCTCTCTCTGAGACATAAAAACCTCTTGAAGGATTAGCTTGCTAGAGAGAATTACCATTTTGGATGATTTGTGTCACATTTCAGTGATAAAATTATTCCCCCCAAAATGCTCTCTGTAAATAATCTCTAAATTCTCACAAACATCTGAGCTCTTGTGGGCCAGAATCAGGGCACAATTTGCATAAATTAAGCATACACATAAATATACTTGCATTTCATAATCCAAAGGTCTCTGGATTGTGTTATGTTTCTCTCTGGAAAATTTTATCAGGGTAACTCTACCATCTCCTCAGAAAAGCCTGTGACATAGACCCTGAAAATATTGTTGTAGATACCTTATTTTATTTAACTACTTTTTTATCACAGCTATGTATAAGATGGCAACTGAGTTAATTTGGTTAAAATCTAAGTATTTGTATATATCTTTTCCTCAATAATCTAATGTGAAATACAAAGTGCATTTTTTTTCCCTTAACAACTTAAGGTGCCTAAATCATGTATTATAGACAAATTACTCTAATGATAACTCTTCTGATAAATATAAGCACTCTTTTTTCTTTCAAGTAGAATTTTGCATATTGCTACTGTTAGCTCATCAACAAGTTCTATGAAAGTGTTTTATCAGAATATCTGATCTGCTGATAGAAAATTTTGTTCTGTTTCTGTCTTAATAGAATTTCAATCATAAAGTATTAGCACTGGAAAGTAACTTGGAGAAAATTATGTGCTATTGGTTTCTCATCAGAAATTGTCCAGAGAGATTGAGCAATTTTGCATGTGTAGCTAATGACAAACCACTGTAACCAAAAAGCAAAATGGGACCTAAATGCTATCTTCTCTGTGAAGTTGAAGTCCATGTCAAACAAAAATCTCACTTGGGAAACTCACCTTGCAAATTAGCTCAGTAATTGTAGGTAAGGCCAAGTGATCTTGGTTCACAGTCTCCCAACAAGACATTTCATAGAGGAGAGGGAGCATAGTGAATTTGTGCTATGCTTTCTTATCTAAATCCTCCTTGGGCAGGCTCCCACCTTACAGCTTTCCAATCCCAGTGTACACTGGGATGAGACATTTTGGAGAGGTCAGTTCAGAGTATGAAATACTCTATATGACAGGTGGAATTCAGAGAATGCACTTGTGTAAATAGGAGAGTGGTGCTTCTGTGATTGGGATGAGGGTGGGTATGATGAAGAGGTAGGTGGAGAAGAGAAGGGAGAGATGTGATACTCCTGAAAATAATTTGTTCCCATGCCACCCCTGTAAGATGCATCTCCCTTAAATCAGGCAGTCATAATGAATGGTGTGATAGCCAGTAGCTTGCACAGTTATAAAACATGGCCTTTCATCCTAGAGATGGCCCATTACCACTCACTAAAACAGTCTGTCATGGTGCTGCTCCAGGGCTATTCATTTTTCAGGACCCTCTTGGCAATGTGATGGGGATTTCCTGAAACCATGTTCAGATCCCCACCCAGCAAATGCTGCACATTAATGCCCTCTGATTCCTTTCTTCCAAAGGTTATCACGTGTTAGTTTTATGTGGGTGTGTGTGTGCCCCAGAAAACAAAGAAATACAGCAAAGACTAAGCTTGGCTTTGCTGGAAACACAGATTGTTCATAAAGATTGGCTAAAGTTTAATTTTAGGATATCAGGAAAGTTCAAAGTATACAGTTTAATGGATAGGAGGTAAGAAATTTTTAAAAGCCATTTGAAATTATCTCATCATTCTCAAGGCTCAAATTCCACATCATGGAAGGCAAATTTTAACATAGCAATTTCAGCAAAGCAGGGCCTTCTGATTTGCTGGCTGCTTCAAATAACAGTTGTCCCTTTGGTAGTATTGACACCTATCTCCTTTCACAATCTAGTGCTTCCTCTGCACTCTGTAACATAGCCCATCTGTTTTTTAGGGCCACTGTCATAAGGAAGACTGCAAGAGTGAAGAAAGGTCTGATTGATCACAAGGTCCTATCAAATGTCAAAGCTGGCCCTGGCTGACCTCCCATCTATTCAGAGCTGCTTTTATTTAATCTCCAAACTGGCTTCTTCTCCAGGCTGTGAGTTCTATCAGCAACCCATGTGTCAGCATTGAGATATGACCTGCTTCACGCTCCATTCATCTCATTTGAAGAACGGAAATTAAACTGGAGGGTCGAAGAGGGGAACTGCTCAAAATACACACACACATTAACTGAAGTCTTTTGTGTAGATGCATTATAGGAGTTTGAACAACCATTAAAAATTATATTAAAATGAAATTGATCTTTACTCTACTGAAATGGTTTAGGCCTTTTCCTCCCATCACCACCCACTTCATCTATTCTTCTTTCTTTCCTCCCCAATTTGTAATAACCATAGGAACCTGATCTCATTAAGGTTCAAAGTAAAAGGAAAGAAAAATTTACAATATTTCAGTTTCTTTTAAAAGGTATTCTTTAGAAAATTCACTTATTGTCTGCAATTTGCACAGTAAATATTTTTTTAAAAAGATATACAAAGCTGGTAACCTGACTAATGAACATGTAAACTGCTTTGTTTACCATTATTGCTTTTTTTGTTGTTGTTTTTGTTTCACCTTCAAGGCTTTAAAAATCTAATTAAAGCTCAAACTTGGGGAATAGTTCTCTCTCAGGACACAGTGCCATAGTATAAATCTATATATCCTTAGTTCCATTTTTTAAAATTTATAAACTCTCCCTGCTCTTCTCATTGGCCCTTTTATACTATTAATGAAGGCTAGTAACTAAGTAAAAGCTTGATTCTTTATAGATTTGTTTGGTATTCAGTTCAGTTGCTCAGTTGTGACCGACTCTTTGAGACCTCATGGACTTCTTGTTTGGTATAGTATACGCAAAAGTAAACTCTATTTCATTTATTAACAGTGTCCCAAAACTGTATTTTAGGCATGTTGGGAAAGTTAATTAAATTTATTTGTTTATTTGTTTGTTTATACAATCGTGTATTTGTTATTTGAACTCTGTACTAAAATGGCATCCAGTTAGGGAAATCATTTTTTTTCTAAGAAAATGCATTTTACATTATATTAATAGTGAGGAAATGGCAAGCCCCTCTAGCATTATTGCCTGGAGAATCCCAAGGACAGAGGAGTCTGATGAGCTACAGTCCATGGGGTCACAGAGAGTTGGAAGCAACTAACCAGGCACACACGCACGCCATAGTAGTGCATGTTCAATATCAAAAAAGCAATCAGCAAAGACAGGTGAGGAGACAGAGATAGAGACCAAAAGAGAGAGGGCAAGAGAGAAATAGAGAATAGTAGACAACCAGAATAAATACTATTGACCAGGGTAAATAAATACTACTTATTTGTTTATTTACAGGGTAAATAAATACTATTGACCAACATTAGTACTTAGGGTTATCTTTCCTTTTATGTATGTGCACACTTTTTATTTCCTTTATATGAAATAATACTGTTCCTTCTTGGGAGGAGACAATGTTTTCATTTGTTTTAGTCATTCTCTTTCATGTCTATCTAATATGATATTTTTGTAGAAGTGAATATTTTGTTTTTTTATTATTATATTGATGGCCATTTAGGTTTTCTAAAATTTTTACAACTATAATGTTATTGCACAAAAGTATTTTTAGGTTTCCATGATTTTCTTCAAAATTCTCTACTTTTGGAAAAAGGACGTGCCCAATTTAATATTCATAGTCAAAAATATTTTTTCTTCTTATGGGTTTTCATTTGAATAGCCACTTGGAAATAACTTTTCTTCCTAAATAATCATATGTGTTTTCTTTAGTATATATTACTTGTTTTATATTTAATATATGTGCTAGAGAGTAAGTATTATGGTGAATGGTAATGCTTGGTTGTTGTTGTTATTGTTTGCTTGCTAAGTCATGTCCAACTCTTTTGAAACCCTATGTACTGTAGTCCGCCAGGCTCCTTTGTCTGTGGAATTCTCCAGGCAAGAGTACTGGAATGGGTTGCTGTTCCCCTCTCTAGGGGATCTTCCCAATACAGGAATCAAACCCACGGCTCCTGCAGCATCTGCTGCACTGCAGGCGGGTTCTTTACTGCTGAGCCACCGGGGAAGAATAATGCTATCTCTCCATAAACCATTTGACATGACTTATGGAAAAGCTTTCAAACTCGTATTATATGAAAGAAAGACTTTGAGCATCTGTGGCATTTAAAGAATGTCATTTAAGCATTCAGTTTTGCACATAGGAAAGCAAGAAAACATGAGATGATTTTATTTCCCTTGTATTGCTTCTCAGTGAAATCCTTCCTGCATGTCTTTATGCAAATATCTTATTACTCAAGGCAGAATGTGTTCGAAAAGATGAATTTTTTGCAAGTTAATTTATTCTTTACAATGCAGGGTGGAAAGTGGGTTCATTACTCTAATACAACACTTGGCAATAGAACTGCAGTGATGGATATGTTGTATATCTTCACTGTTCAATACAGTAGCCACTGGCTACCTGTGGCTACTGAACATGTGAAACACAATTAATGCAACAATAACTAATTTTATGTGATTTAAATTCAAAATTTAAATAAATTAGCCACATCTGGCCAGTGGCTATCTTGAATAATACAGCTTTAATAATTTTTCCATTATTTGAGCCCCTATAATGGTTTGTGAAACACTGTAGATGTTTTGTATGGATGTGAGAGTTGGACTGTGAAGAAGGCTGAGTGCCAAAGAATTGATGCTTTTGAACTGTGGTGTTGGAGAAGACTCTTGAGAGTCCCTTGGACTGCAAGGAGATCCAACCAATCCATTCTGAAGGAGATCAGCCCTGGGATTTCTTTGGAAGGAATGATGCTAAAGCTGAAACTCCAGTACTTAGGCCACTTCATGGAAAGAGTTGACTCATTGGAAAAGACTCATGCTGGGAGGGATTGGGGGCAGGAGGAGAAGGGGATGACCGAGGATGAGATGGCTGGATGGCATCACTGACTCGATGGACGTGAGTCTGAGTGAACTCTGGGAGTTGGTGATGGACAGGGAGGCCTGGCGTGCTGCGATTCATGGGGTCGCAAAGAGTCAAACATGACTGAGTGACTGAATTGAACTGTAGATGTTTACCTAGTTACTCATGTTCACTTCATTGAAGAATAAATATTAGATAATGAAGAATTTATAACCATGGAATATAATAAGAAAAAAGATAACAAAAAGTACTTTTGCATTGAGAGACATTTTTTACAATTTCTTTCAGGGAAGAGAATTGAAAATTTCAACAAGGCAAAAGTTATGAAAGTGTCTTCATGGAACCTTTGGGTATGATGAATTAGCAAAGAAGATGATTTGAGTTCTAAGATCTGGCTTGGACCCTAACTACCTATCAGCCTGGAATAAGTCATTTTGATGGCCTTAGGTACTTGATATGCAGTCACCTGTGGTATCACTGCTCCTTTCCTCTGGGTCTTGGCATGCGTAAGATTTTGTTTGTGACCTCCAAGACTGGAGTCTTGGTTTCCCCCAGTCCTGTGGAATTTTTACAATCATATCCCGCTGGCCTTCAAGATCAAATTCCCCGGAGATTCCCTGTCCCTTTGTCAATTCCTCTGATTGGGAAGCCTGACATGGGGTTCAGAACGCTTCATGACAGTGGGAGAACTTCTTTGATATTATTGTTTTCCAGTTTATGGGTCACCCACCCGTGGGTATCAGATTTGATTTTATCATGATTGCACCCCTCCTACCCTCTTCCTGTGGCTTCTTTGTCTTTGGACATGGGGTATCTTTTTTTTTTGGTAGGTTCCAGTGTCCTCCTGTCAATGATTGTTCAACAGCTAGTTGCATTTTTGGTGCTCTTGCAGGAGGAAATGAGCACATGTCCTTTTACTCCACCATCTTGAACCAGAAGTCTAGTTGCTTAATATTCATAATAAGGGGATTGGAGTAAGTTATTTTCTTTGTTCTTACTGCAGATAAATTATATGAATATTTTCTGTCCTATATTCAGAATTAAGTGCTACATTTTCCCTTCATATTTCAATGATGTGTATAAGCACCCAGTGCCAAATGTCTTGTAGGTATTCAATAAGTATTTATTGAATGAATGGATGCACTTAGTTTTCTCCCTGGGTCAGCAGCAACTTTCACTGCCCATTCTTATAGTTTGATATTTTTCATACTCAGGCATGACCAAAGTTTTTAGGCGTTGGCTGGTTTTGATGCAGGAGAAATCTTTTATTACAGAGTGGGGGAGGATCACTGGGCACAGCCCTATGCTCTCAACTTGCTAAAAAGTCTCCTTCCAGAGATGGCCAAGGAAGTGTGAGATTCCAGAACTTGGCTGACCTTCCTAAAGGAAACCACTTGGAAGCTCCCAAAGGCCTGGATCAGGTGCACTGAGGTGATGATGGGAGGATAGGAGAAGGGCCAGAGCATAACTGGGACATGCATCACTTATGACTTTTCTGAAAGGGAGTTTCCATACCTCAGCAATAATAACTACCTTGATCACTCAAGTCAAGAACAATTAAATTTTTCTTCCTTCATATTCTGACACTTATTATATTTTTTTGCTTGTAAGGTATTTAATGTCACCCTCTTTGGCATACAGCTAATTTTTAATGTGTGATGTCTTTTTAATCTAATGAGACTGTTAGCTTCAGCAAGGACATAGACACAAGCTTTATTCGTGGCATACAGTTCTCTGTATCTCACAAATCCCAAACCAGTGTAATTTACCCTCCCTCAACCCCTGCCTTCTCCAAGACCAAAAGATGAGAAAGTATTGTCTAAACAGGGAAGCATTGTACAGACCTCCATAGTTTTTATTATGGTAATTGATGTGTGGGTGATAATTGCTCACATTCCTGCTATATAATCTCCTTCAGGAACTCAGCAGCTGGTTAATATTTTCTAGACTCACTATAGATGCCTTGAAATCTCAGAATTTCTAGGACTTCGATCCTACAGGAATATGTAAGGAAAATTCATTATACTTTTCACTGAGAAGAGATAATATTAAAAATTAATGACCATTTCAGTCCTCTGGGATGCAATATAATTCAAGAGAGAGGAGGAGGTCTGTCACTATCTTTTTCAAGGGCAATTCACTACAACACTTGGAGTGATAAATTCCTGAAGCTTGATATTTTTCTCCCTATTGTAGAATATGAGTGTTGACAATGGCTTCTTTTAAAAGTAGCAATATTTCATTTTAAATTAGTCCATCTGTTTGAGGGGACAAAAAAGAGCAGTGTATAGTAAGAGCTACATAGCTGTTTCTATCCTTTCCTCTCATGAATTTCACAACTAAAACTGTATCTTAAAGAAATAGCTCAACAGAAACAAAATCTAAGGGAATGAATACTTTACTTGTACTTATCTATAACAAAAAGAGCTCAGAAGAAATTTAGATGCTTAATATTAGGGAAATGCCTGAAAAAAGTATAGTGCCTAAAAAAAAACTAGCAATAACACACATTAGAAAGATGTTAACATTTAGCATTTTAGAGCCTAAACTTATACATAGAGAAATATTTTTGCTATAATCATGTAAAAAAAAAAAAAGCAGAATGCAGTAATTGTACTCAAGTGCACAAGATGTCTATATATGTATGGACAGTAAAGTTTCCCAAATAGAAAGAGTGACTCATTCCATAGAAGTTTTCTATTTTCTAAAGAACACAGGCTTGGGATTAGAGGAAGATTTGAATTTCAACTCTTGCCACAAGTGTGTGCCACTGGCAAATTATGGAAACTCTGAATATATATTTCCTCATTAGCTAAGTTTCTTTTGGTAAAAAATCCATAAGCAAATACACTTAAAGAATCTAGTAGAAACTCAGTACCATTATTTCCCTTTCCCTATACTAAATACTTGAAACTTTCTTGGAATAATAAATTTTACTCAAATTGATTTTTATAGAAATTTCAATATCCTTGTTTTGGACCCAAATGAGAATTTTTAGTAGGCTATTAGAATTTAATGTGGTAATTCTTATACAGTTGGTCAATATTCTTTATTTTTGAATGAATTTCAGAAGAATATTAATATCCTGGATTGGAGATCAGTTTCTCTATATAATTGAAAATGTAAAGCTAAGGTTGACATATTAATTGTGATCGTTAATTTTATGTGTCAGCTTGACTGGTCACAGGGTGCCCAGATGAAATAGTGTTTCTGGGTGTTATCTGTAAGGATGTATCTAGATGAGGTTAGCATTTGAATTAGTGGACTCAAGCAAGTGGGTAGCCTTCCTCAATATGGGTGGCCATCGTCCAAAGCTTTGAAGACCTGAACTGAGCAAAAGATGGAGGAAGAACTCACCTCTCCTCATTCTTTTTACCTGTCTCACTGCTTAAGCTGGGATAGCCCTTCTCCTGTTCTCTCCTCTCCTGTCCTCTCATCTCTTCTGACCCTCAGACTAGAATTTACACCATAGGCTAGCCTGATTTTCAGGCATTTAGACTTAGACTGAATGACACCATAGCTTTCTTGGGTCTCTAGTTTGCATTGGGTATTCCTAATCAATCACTTATAAGAAGAAAGGAGCTAGGTGTCACTTTATATGATAATTTTGAACGTTTTTGGAAATTTAATGAATATAATGACATTGGCTTCTAATATAGCTGACGAAGTGACAAAAGAGATGAGCTCAGGGATTCAAATTCCTAGCTCAAGCACTACATAAATAACCTAGGAACTTCTATGTATATCCTGAAGGACCCTTATCGCCTATAGTACAGAGCTGAAATTTGCTGAAAATCAAATGTAGAACCTCATCCTGCAACTACTGAATTATAATGTAAGTTGAACTCCCAGATTCACAGGGTGTCTCCTGATGAAGTGAGGGCATTTATTGGGAAATAATGGGGTTATTTGTTGGAATGGGGACATGTGTGAAGATTCTAATGAAGCTGGGGACACTGGACCACTAAATTCTGGTGAATCTCTACCAGAATCTGCTCAGGACCCACTCCCATCACCCCTCTTTTAGACTTTAACTAGGCTCAAGACCTGGTAGGTCTGTAAATATGAGGTATAATGTGTGACCAGTAAAAAGATGCATTATACTCCAAAAGAACTACTCAAGTTTTCCAATTTATAGACAGAGATATAGGGAACATATATGGGAATGGATGCAAGGATGTGGGATAATGGTAGAAAGAATGTAAAGTTGAATCAGGCTGAATTTATTGATACGGGCTCACTAGGTAAAGATCCTACTTTTGCTATCATAGCTTGGGGAGTTTGTTGTTATTTAGTTGCAAAGACATATCCAACTCTTTTGTGACCCCCATGGACCATAGCCTGCCAGGCTCTTCTGTCCATGGGATTTCCCAGGCAAGAATACTGGAGTGAGCTGCCATTTCCTTTTCCAGGGGATACTCCTGACTCAGGGATTGAACCTGTGTCTCCTGCATTGGCAGGCAAATTCTATACCACTGAGCCGCCAGGGAAGCCCTGTGGGGGTTAGAAGGGCTCTGAAAGTTTCTTTGGTTGGGTGTCTGAAATATGGACCAAAAGGTGACCCACTATGGCAGAAAGTGAAGAGGAACTAAAAAGCCTCTTGATGAAAGTGAAAGAGGAGAGTGAAAAAGTTGGCTTAAAGCTCAACATTCAGAAAACGAAGATCATGGCATCCGGTCCCATCACTTCATGACAGATAGATGGGGAAACAGTGGAAACAGTGTCAGACTTTATCTTTTTGGGCTCCAAAATCACTGCAGACGGTGACTGTAGCCATGAAATTAAAAGATGCTTACTCCTTGGAAGGAAAGTTATGACCAATCTAGACAGCATATTGAAAAGCAGACATTACTCTGCCAACAAAGGTCCATCTAGTCAAGGCTGTGGTTTTTCCTGTGGTCATGTATGGATGTGAGAGTTGGATTGTGAAGAAAGCTGAGCACCAAAGAATTGATGCTTTTGAACTATAATGTTGGAGAAGACTCTTGAGAGTCCCTTGGACTGCAAGGAGATCCAACCAGTCCATTCTAAAGGAGATCATCCCTGGGGTTTCTTTGGAAGGAATGATGCAAAAGCTGAAACTCCAGTACTTTGGCCACCTCATGCGAAGAGCTGACTCCTTGGAAAAGATTCCGATGCTGGGAGGGATTGGGGGCAGGAGGAGAAGGGGAGGACAGAGGATGAGATGGCTGGATGACATCATCGACTCTATGGACATCAGTTTGAGTGAACTCTGGGAGATGGTGATGGAGAAGGAGGCCGGCGTGCTGCGATTCATGGGGTCGCAAAGAGTCGGACACTACTGAGCGACTGAACTGATTTGAACTGATGAGTGAATTGAAAATGCCTGGGTTTAATGAATGTAGAGGAAGGGCTTCAAAGGCTTAAGGAGATTGGAATGTTAGAATGAATTTGTCATTTAAGACCTATTAGTCTATTATGGAAGGGTCCAGAAGACACCTTTCACCAGTACTGAAAGAAATAAATTTGTGAAGGGAGTCCCAGAATCCTTAAAAAGCTTTGTGATCACACTTCTCTGTAGGCCAGACCTCACAGGGAGAACTGCAATTGCTGAATTGGGAAACCTAAATGCAACAGGAATAACTGGGTCTCAGTGTGGCAGGGGCCAAGTGGTGGCACCAACTGCCAAAGGCAGATGGGCATTATTGCCATAATGGACTATGGAGTCAAAACAGCAGTGAGAATAGTCTGACTCACTCGGTCCTATAGTGTTGGTAAAATAATCATAGTGTTCCTAGGTATGAAATATTGATAGGCAGCCTACAAATTCTTACTTGATCTGTAGAATCAGAAAAGTTCTAGGTCAAGAGATCAAGTGTAACCTGAATTATAAAACCAAAGAGTTATAGACTCTCAATCAGTTGACAGACTTGAGTTAGTTTACAGACACAGAATCCTTTGAATGAAGGGAAAGGTGGATTTCTTTGAGGTAAGACCCTTGGTACACTACCAAAGTTATGCAACTAATCATTTCCCCAGTCTTTTCTATGACTTTTCTTTTTTTAACCAGGGTAACTCTATGTTGGGGAAAAAGAAGTAATTGGACCTTTTAGGGGCTATTGGACACTGACTTTAAACTGACACTAATTCCAGGAAATTCAAGCCATCACTGTGCCCCACCAGTTTGCAAAGGAGTTTATAGAGATCAGATGAGCAATGGAGTTTTAGCTCAAGTCCATCTTACAGCAGGTCCAGTGGGTCCCAGAACCCATCTTGTGGTTATTTCCCCAGTTGAAGGATGCATAATTTAAATAGACATACTGAATAGCTGACAAAATCTCCACATTGGTCCCCTGACTTATGGAATAAAGGCTATTATTGTGGGAAGGGCCAAGTGAAAGTCTTTAGAACTTCCCATATCTAGCAAAATAGTAAATCAAAAGCAACACTGCATTCCTGGAGAGATTGCAGAGATCAGTGCCACCATCAAGGGCTTGAAGTATTCAGGTATGGTGATTCCCACCACACCTCCATTCAGCTCTCCCATTTGACCTGTGCAGAAGGCAGATGGAATTTGGAGAATGACAGTGGGTTATCAGAAGTTTAACCATGTGTGACTCCAAATTATGACTGCTGTACCAGATATGGTTTTGTAGCTTGAGCAAATTAGCACATTCCCTGGTACCTGATATGCTGTTACTGAGCTGGCAAATGCCCTTTTCTCATCTTTTTCTCCTATCTTAGTGTGCTTCTACCTGGCAAGGCAAGCAATACACCTTCACTCACTGCTCTACCTCAGGGGTGTGTCAGCTCTTCAGAATAGTGTCATAATTTAGTTTGTAGGAATCTTGATTTCTTTCCCTTCCCCAAGATACCACACTAGTCAATCACACTGATAACATTATGCTATTGAATCTAGAGAGCAAGAAGTAGCAACCAATCTAAACTCATTGGTATTTGTATGTCAACTTGAGTTTATGTGTAAACTCAAGATATTTGTATGTCAGAAGGCAGGAAATAAATTTCCCTACAATTCATGGATCTTCTGTCTACCTCAGTGAAATTTATAAGGCTCCATTGATGTGGGGGCATGTAGAGGTATCTTTTCTAAGGTAGGGGTTCCCTGGTGGCTCAGAGGTTAAAGCATCTGCCTGGAATGTGGGATACCCAGGTTCGATCCCTGGGTCGGGAAGATCCCCTGGAGAAGGAAATGGCAACCTACTCCAGTACTCTTGCCTGGAGAATCCCATGGAGGGAGGAGCCTGGTAGGCTACAGTCCATGTGGTCACAAAGAGTTGGACACGACTGAGCGAGTTCACTTTCTTTCTAAGGTAAAGGATAAGCTGTTATATCTGACCCTTCCTACAACCCACAAAGAGGCCCAGTACCTATTAGGCCTTTTTGAATTTTGGAGACAACATATTCCTTATTTGGCTGTGCTACTCAAGCCCATTTACCAAGTGACCCAAAAACCTAGTCATTTTACATAGAATCTAGAACAAGAAAAGAGTCTGCAACAGGTCCAAGTTGCTTCACCACTTATGGCATATGATCCAGAAAATCCAATGGTGCTTGAATGATCAGTGTTAGACAGTGATGGGGTTTGCCTTTCAAGGTATAAAGATAAAGGTGTATTATTATATTTATATACACTTATCCCACAATTGGAAATCTAGTTAAGTGAAATTTGGCAAGTTAGGAAGGACAAGGATGTGCTAAGGGTAAGTGAAGTCGCTCAGTCGTGTCCAACTCTTTGCTACCCCATGGATTGAAGCTGACCAAGCTTCTTAGTCCATGGGAATTTCCAGGCAAGAGTACTGGAGTGGGTTGCCATTTCCTTCTCCAGGGGATCATCCCGACCCAGGGTTTGAACCCAGGTCTCCCACAATGTAGGCAGATGCTTTACCCTCTGACCCACCAGGGAAGCCCAAGGGTGTGCTAATCCAGAATTAATACAGAAAGAGAATACTAGTATGGCTAACTTGGGTTATGTGAATCACTGACTAGAAACACAGACTGATAATTTTCTGGAATTCCTACAAGTAACAGTGAAAAGCAGTAGCAAATAAGATACATGCTACAGAGTATTAAAAAAAAACAAAGCAAAATAAAACAAAACTAAACTAAAGCAGTATTTAAGCAAGAGATACTCAAAAGAAATACTGAAAAAAATTTAGCCTAATTAATAATTATGCTGTGGATGGACAAAAGCTAAAATGTTACCCTAAAAATAATTTACAGTCTCAGTACTTCTTGTGTTTTAGAATTCTTCTTGAATTTTCATAATGTATGGTACTTATTCTCCAAATGGGTTTGTGAGGCCAATATAAGATTTTAAAATGTGTGCAAATTAAAATTTGGGATCTTCATGTAATTTCCAATCACTGATTAGATCAGTCTCAGCATCATATTTTCCTCTAGATGATAGATACGAAGGCCTTTTAGGGATCAAGTGATGATGGAGAGGTCTCACATACCTAAAGGTGAATTATAACACAGGTCTTTAGAATTTTGGAGCAAGGTTTTGCCATTATCTGCAGATAATGACTCTTCTTTTGAGAAGCAGCTCTTGGCCTGCTGCTGGATGTTAGCAGAGACTAAATACTTAACTATGGACCACCAAATTACTACAGAACCTAAGCTATCCTTCATGTACTGGGTGTTATTTGACCCACCAAGCCACAAGTTGGGCATGCATGGCAACGTCTGCCATCAAATGGAAGTAGTATATATGTCATTGGGCCCAAGCAGGCCCTGAAGGCATAAGAAAATAGTTACATGAAGCGGCCCAAATGACCATGGTCCCCAATCCTGTTACACTGCCTTCTCCTGTCTGACCTGCACTTGTGGCTTCATGGGGAGTTCTCCAAGATCAGCTGACAGAGGAAAAGAAGACGTAGGCCTGATTTACAGATGATTCTGCACAGTATGCAGGTATCACCTGAAAATGAACAGCTGTAGTACAATAGTTCCTCACTGGAGCATCCCTGAAGGACAATGGTTGAAGGGAAATCCTGTAGTGGTAGTTCCTTCTAGAACTTAGAGAGTGCTCTGTGTTGTTCACTTTGCTTGGAAAGAGAAATCGTTCGACTTGTGGTTATATACTGCTTCATGGCCTGTGTCCAGTGATTTGGCTGGATAGTCAGGGACTTGGAAGGACAATTATTAGAATATTAGTGACAAAAAAAATGTGGTAAAGGTACGTGGATAGATCTCTCTGAATGGGCAACAAATGTGAAAATGTTTGTGTTCCAAGTGAATGCTCATCAAAGGGTAATATCAGCAGAGAACTTTAAATCAGGTGGATAGGATGACTTGTTTTGTTAATGCCAGTCTGTCTTTCCTCAGCCACTCTTGTCATCATCCAATGGGCTTAGGAACAAAGTGGACATGGTGGCAGTGGTGGAGGTTATGCATGGACTCAGCAACATGGACTTGCACTCACTAAGGCTGAGCTGGCCACTGGCAAGGCTAGTGCCCAATTCCCCAGTAGCAGAGAGACCAATACTGATCTTCTGATATGGCACTGTTCCCAAGGTGATCAGCTGGCTGCCTAGTGGCAGGTTGACTACATTGGATAGATTTCATTATGGAAGGGGCATTATTTTGTTCTTACTAGAATAGAAACTTATCCTGGTTGCAGATCTGTCTTCCCTGCACACAATGTTTCTCTGCCAAAACTACCATTCACAGACTTATAAATTGTCTTCTATTTTGAAGACATTAGCCTACCAGGCTCCTCTGCCTATAGGATTTTCCAGGCAATAGTACTGGAGTGGATTGCCATTTCCTTCTCCAATTTTGAAGAACAAAATAGAATAGAATTCCACACAGCATTGGTTCTGATCAAGAAACTCGCTTCACAGTGAAGTGTAGCAATGGGCCCACGGTCATGGATTCACTGGTCTTACCGTGTTCCTCACCACATGAAGCAGCTGGCCTAAAAGAGCAACAGAATGGTCTTTTGAAGACTAAGTTGCAGTATCAGCTAGGTTGTAATACTTTGCAGGGCTGGGGCAAGATTTTCTAGAAGACTGTTTTTGTTCTGAATCAATGTTCAATATATGGGGCTATTTCTCTGAGGGCCAGGATTCAGGTATATTGGAATTAACGGTTGGAAATGGGAGTGGCACCACTCAGTATTACTCCTACTGACCCACCAACAAACTCCTATTCAAACAGCTTTACACTCTGCTGGCTTAGAGGTCTTGGTTCGAGAGGGAGAAATCCTCCCACCAGGAGACACAATAATGATTCACTTGAACTGGAGTTTAGAATATCACTTGACCACCTTAGGCTCTTTGTACCTCTGAATCAGCAGGCAAAATAACATGCCTTGGTTTAACGTAAAGGAAGGTATTCAAAGAAATGAGGCAAAGACAAGTAAATTCAAAGGCAAAGAAGGGAGTTAACATGTGGCCCTGGTGATTGATGCTAACTACTAAGGGGAAATTAGGCTATTACTCTACCATGAAGGTTACAAAGTGTGTGAATGAAATACAGAGGATGCCTTAGGTCATCTGTTAGTATTACCATTCTTTGTAATTAAGGTCAGTGGAAACTGCAACACCTCAGTCCAAGCAGGACTACAATGACCCAGACCCTTAGGAATGAAAGTTTGAGTCACATCACCAAATAAATAACCATGACCAACTGAGTTACTTGATGAAGGTAAAGGGAATTCAGTATGAGTAGTGGAAGAGGGTACATATAAATACCAGCTATGACTACATGAATAGATACAGAAATGACTAGAATTGTCCTTAGTAATTCCTTCTTATTTTGCCACAAATACATTTGTGCATGTGGTATGTGTGTAGAAATACTTTTTTTTTTTTCTTTCATTCCCTTATCATGTAACATAAGATGCATTGGCTTTATGTCATAGCTTTTAAGTATTGCTAATTTTACATTATAACATTTAGGTTATGAGATATCAAGGAGAACAGTAAACATTACTCAACAAATTTATCCCCTCTTCTGGGCAAGGAATTATTGGACTTTTAGTTTTATGAAGGATAGTTATATCAAGTTATGCATACATTTGACCTTGTTATTGTCTTTATTTGTATATTAAGTATGTTTTTAAAAGATAGGTATGGGTGCCAGGTTGACCAGGGGTGAAATTATGATGACTAATTTTATTTGTCAACTTGATTGGCTGTGTAGTACCCAGATTAAACATTATTTCCGGGTGTGTCTAAAAAAATGTGGATGAGTAATTTAATCTATTGGTTCTTTTTCCCTGGAGAAGCCTAACATATAACTGATCCTGACTATGAACTATTGCAAATTGCATTTGTTTTTCCCATATTGTTGACCTTAAGTTCTGGAACACTTATTATGTACTTTTCGTTAACCTTGGAGTCCCTCCCCATGGATTTCAGGATGAAATGACTCCTAAACAAAAGGCAATCTCAGGATACCTAGAAACTCACTACATAGTATAGATGGCTGCTTAAAAGAAATTTCTCTTATAAATGAAAAATGAAGGTGATGCTGGTCGAAGTGACTTATGCCACTTAGCAGTAGGGGCCAGAGAGGACAAGAAAAGATCAAACAAGAGGATTAAAAATTTTTTTGTCAAGTCGGTCTATGCCTTGTTCCCATGCCTAATTACAAAAGGAAATTAGAAACAAGTACATGTATATTACTGCATGTATTAATGTAGAATTTAATTGGTTTAGAGTAAATTAATGGCTGCTTGCAATATTTCTGGCAATTTGTTATAAGCTGTGTAATTTTAAATTGGTTTCTTGAAAATGCTGGATAAAACATTTTAATTCACACATTGCTTTAGGAATTGATTTGGGGATAATAAAATATAATGAAATGTGTTACCTCAGATGGATGTAAGTTCTATTTTCTCTCTCTTTTTTTTTTTTAAACTTTAATGCAAGCCCAATAATGAGTATGCTGCTAGGATATTTAGAAGGGCTGTGCTAAGCTGCTAAGACGCTTCAGTCATGTCCGACTCTGTGCGACTCCATAGACGGCAGCCCACCAAGCTCCCCCATCCCTGGGATTCTCCAGGCAAGAACACTGGAGTGGGTTGCCGTTTCCTTCTCCAATGCATAAAAGTGAAAAGTGAAAGTGAAGTCGCTCAGTCATGTCTGACTCAGCGATCCCATGGACTGCAGCCCACCAGGCTCCTCTGTCCATGGGATTTTCCAGGCAAGAGTACTGGAGTGGGGTGCCATTGCCTTCTCCAGAAGGGCTGTAACTGTTTGAAAGTTATATATCTCTCTCTCTCTCTCTCCATTGGACAAACTATAGCTATCTTAAAATTCTATTTTCTTGAAGCAGTCGAGAACAAGGAAAATCCTCTAGGGCTTTTCTGTTTATCCAAGAAAATTTATATGTGAAATTGAAAGGCAAGGAGGTACAAAAATCTGGCAACTCAGCAAAGAAATTATTATATAAGTCTAGAAATCAGGACACTTGCATTTGGGCCATTAAGGAGAAATTCCATGAATTGTCAGCTCGTTTGTGATAGCAACAGGTTTACATATGACCAACGTTGAAACTGAGATGATGTGAGTTGCTTTTACCTAGTGTGAAAATTAACTGTGAGTATATCTTGGAAAAAATGATAGTTATTCTTCTAAGATGTTTAAGAAAAATAAAGTAGAGGTGCTTATTAGTAAAGCAATAAATTTTCTCAAACCCTTATTTTCCCTTTCTATCATAATCCTATATTGTATATATTCCTTTCTGAGGTATTTAATTTTCTCATGCCAATTCTTTTCTCATACCTTCAGCCAGGAAGCCTGTTCTAAGAAAAGCTTTTCCCAATTCTACCTCCCTTCTGCTTGCTCTCACTGAAGTTTGCACTTCTGTTATGAAATTAATCACATTACATATCACATATTTTCACATATGAATTTAACTCTGCCATTAGATATGAGCTCACAAACTAAGATCATTTTTAATTGGTAATTCATCTTGTTAAGTGGAAGTGGATATATATTTCATTTGGGGGACTTGGAGTATTAGTAAGTAAGAAGACAAGGTCATCTTTTATTATTTTGATTTTAATCAGAGGAGTTATTGTGGCACATTTAAAGTCACATCATAAAAGCATGTTCCTCTTCTGCTACTTCTAAATCTATTTGTGGATTCCTGATTTTTTGTTTCCAATCTCACTTTCCAGCAGTTTCAGTCCTGCTTATTAGCTGGAAACTTGGAGACCCTTAGACTGAGAGTGGAATGTGTCTTCCTTTAATTTTTTATTTGTTTTTTTTTTTTTGAAGAGAGTTTTATCCAGTGCTATTAGGCTTCTTCACTGCCACCTTTTTACAGAAACAGGAAAGGTAATATTTATTTTATTTCATTAAAAAATGAAGTTCAGAGACTCTCAGTTGCTTGCATTAATGGACTAAAAAACCCTGAATTTTGATTCCTACTCTTTCTTCCCCAAATTCAGTATTTTTTCATTCTATGAAAACCTTGCACAGCATATCATCTTAGAATATGTTCTTAGTAAACTTAGAGATACACAGTATTAGATACTATGGAATGAACTGATTCAGTAACTGCATTATCCTGATCCTATTGCACTTAACTGAACATGGAACAACAAACTGGTTCCAAATAGGAAAAGGAGTACATCAAGGCTGTATATTGTCACGCTGCTTATTTAACTTCTATGCAGAGTACATTATGAGAAATGCTGGGCTGGATGAAGCACAGCTGGAATCAAGATTGCTGGGAGAAATATCAATAACCTCAGATATGCAGAAGACACCACCCTTATGGCAGAAAGTGAAGAGGAACTAAAAAGCCTCTTGATGAAAGTGAAAGAGGAGAGTGAAAAAGTTGGCTTAAAGCTCAACATTCAGAAATCTAAGATCATGGCATCTGGTCCCATCACTTCATGGCAAATGATGGGAAAACAGTGGAAGCAGTGGCTGACTTTATCTTTTTAGGCTCCAAAATCACTGCAGATGGTGATTGCAGCCATGAAATTAAAGGGCGCTTGCTCCTTAGAAGGAAAGTTATGACCAACCTAGACAGCATATTAAAAAGCAGAGGCATTAACTTTGTCAACAAAGGTCCATCTAGTCAAGGCTATGGTTTTTCCAGTAGTCATGTAAGGATGTGAGAGTTAGTTGGACTATAAAGAAAGCTGAGCGTTGAAGAATTGATGGCTTTGAATTGTGGTGTTGGAGAAGACTCTTGAGAGTCCCTTGGACTGCAAGGAGGTCCAACCAGTCCATCCTAAAGGAGATCAGTCCTGGGTGTTTATTGGAAGGACTGATGTTGAAGCTGAAACTCCAATACTTTGGCCACCTGATGTGAAGAACTGACTCATTTGAAAAGACTCTGATGCTAGGAAAGATTGAGGGCGTGAGGAGAAGGGGATGACAGAGGATGAGATGGTTCGATGGCATCACCAACTCAATGGCTATGAGTTTGGGTAAACTCTGGGAGTTGGTGATGGACAAGGAGGCTTGGCATGCTGCATTTCATGGGGTTGCAAAGAGTTGGACACAACCGAGCAACTGAACTGAACTGAATTGATTGCACTTAAAATCCAAGAGATGTTCATATTCATCAACAGACTAAGGTCTGTTTATCTAAAGTTTGAACAGTTTTTAAATTTAATTGATTTGTCAGTGCAACTGATCTTCTTAGTTATTCTTGGCACATCAATGTAGTGATTAAAATAATAGCAATCTGTAGGAGTGCAGATTAAGTATATATCCATTTTAAACTTTGCTGTAATTCACAGAGCCATTTTGGTATGCTTAGTACCAGATCAATTTATATGACAAGATTTAAACTGGATAATCTGTGACATTTGCCTTCAGAGACACATGTCATCAATGACTAGCTTGAATTTTTAAGACCCAGTCTTAGAAGGCTGTTAATACTCCTATACTTTCATTACCCATATAATTTAGGTATTATCATGTTCAAAGATAAATTTAACTCAATCTTAGAAAATGAAGATCATTAAGAGATTAATATACATGATACAACCAAACATCTTTCACTTGTATGTAGAAAAACCTCACAGTATCTAGAAGAGACAGATAAACCAAAAGGTATCAGTCACAGCAAAGACAGGACCTAAACCCAATGTGGGAGCCTCTTCTCTCTATTTTACTGAAATCAAGATCTTCTAGAAAGTGAACATAGCTCTTCTTCCTCTGCCCCAGTCAGAAGTTGGAGGTTGGTTTTCAGATGTGGATACTTACCTTGTCTACCTTAACTGATCTTGCGTATTTAAGGCCTTTCAACCTGACTGTTCCATGGTGAGAAAAGTTCTGCCTATATCTGGATTCCTGGCTTGTGTCTGATTATTTCTTTTTCCTTTCCAGCAACAAGATTACTAACAATTTGATATCAGTCATATCCCATCTGCTTCACCTTGGAGTACAGTCTCTGATCATTTCAGAGTCCTCTTCCTTTTCTGGGCATTTGAACTTGGTCCCTTTTGGTCAATACTATTGCATTCTCCCTCTACATTATTTAGAAATATTTTTGATTGCAATAATGAAAAACTGATTTAGACTAGCATGGAGTATAACCGAATGTATCCAAGCCTGAAGAATAATTAACACAGGGATGTAAATTGTCACAGACACTTTTTCTCTTGTCTCTGCTTCTCTGTTCACATCTACATCTTTATTTTTTCTTATTGTAGACTTGACTTGTGTTCCAGTTGCTGTGACAGGAAGTGGTTTTTGTATTCATTTCCCAAGAATTCATCACTTTCTTTCAAGTCAAAAGCTAAAATGAGGAGGAATCTCTTAGATCTGTACTGTTTCCAGAGAAAAGTGATTTGTTAAGCTGGGGTCAGATGCCTCCTCCAAGACCAATCAAATGTAACTGAGGGTAGGATTACATTATTCTATCTGAGAAAGCCCTATAGTGACCATGTGGGTGTAGATCGTTTTAGCAGGATGAGGGGTAATTGGTAGTTTCTAGAAAACAATGAGACAGTTTCCAGGGGAGATCTTGTATCCTGAACAATAGCCCTCTATGACATCTTTTTCTCAGTTGCTCCATAATTTTTCTAAGGATCATGAGGCTTTCTAGTCTGTACTGAAAGTGACCAAAATTTGAGTAGTTTGATACTACTGTGCTTTAAATCTCTTCTAGGTTAGCAGTGTAACATCTATCTTGTATTTTGAAAGTGAAATGTTATTTTTAGTGTTTTCAGCTCTCAAAATCAGCTCATAAATGATAGCTTCCACAGCTAGCATTTCTTTATCTTTTATGCAGAAAAACAAAACTTAGGTATCTGTCTTCTCTCTTTACACTTCTCCTTTAGCATCTCCTCTTAATTGAGGAAACATTCTAAATAAACCTGGTGGTCAAACCTGGTGAGGTTTCAACCTCACCTCAATTCTTGGGAGGTGAGCTACCAGCTCACAAAGAAAATATATGAAGTCTACACTTTATAATTTTCTAAAGATTACACTTTCATTGCACTTTGAAAATATCAAGTTTTATTTTTCGTTTGGTCTTATATTCTTCAGTACACTTTACCCCTTTCCTTTCTAAAAGCAATTGTGTGATGCTAAAATTTTAGTCACACTCTTATTGTCTTCCATGGATCATTGTGTGATAAAGAACTAGCAACATACTCACAAAGTACTAATGTAATAACTGTTGATGAACTCTAGTTAAAATATCTTAACTTGAATTATAATTAGAGTCATGAAAACACTCAGCAACTTTTCAAACACATGTACACTTGGCTGTAGTAATTGATAACCATAGAATTAATTATTAGAATCTTCAAGCTACAAGCTCATTAAAACAAAGACAGTATTCAGGAATATCTTAACTTTTTGGCTTATTATGGTATTAGTCAATTGGTTCAGTTGCTCAGTTGTGTCCAACTCTTTGCGACCCCATGAATCACAGCACTCCAGGCCTCTTTGTCCATCACCCCCTCCCAGAGTCTACTCAAACTCATGTCCATCGAGTCGGTGATGCCATCCAGCCATCTCATCCTCTGTCATCCCCTTCTCCTGCCCTCAATCCCTCCCAGCTTCAGGGTCTTTTCCAATGAGTCAACCCTTCGTATCAGGTGGCCAAAGTATTGGAGTTTTAGCTTTAGCATCAGTCCTTCCAATGAATACCCAGGACTGATCTCCTTTAGGATGGACTGGTTGGACCTCCTTGCAGTCCAAGGGACTCTCAAGAGTCTTCTCCAACACCACAATTCAAAAGCATCAATTCTTCGGCACTCAGCTTTCTTCACAGTCCAACTCCCACATCCATACGTGACCACTGGAAAAAACCATAGCCTTGACTAGACGGACCTTAGTTGGCAAAGTAATGTCTCTGCTTTTGAATATGCTATCTAGGTTGGTTATAACTTTTCTTTCAAGGAGTAGGCATCTTTTAATTTCATGGCTGCAGTCACCATCTGCAGTGATTTTGGAGCCCCCCAAAATAAAGTCTGGCACTGTTTCCACTGTTTCCCCATCTATTTCCCATGAAGTGATGGGACCAGATGCCATGATCTTCATTTTCTGAATGTTGAGCTTTAGGCCAACTTTTTCACTCTCCTCTTTCACTTTCATCAAGAAGCTTTTTAGTTCCTCTTCACTTTTTGCCATAAGGATGGTGTCATCTGCATATCTGAGGTTATTGATATTTCTCCTGGCAATCTTGATTCCAGCTTGTGTTTTTTCCAGTCCAGCGTTTCTCATGATGTACTCTGCATATAAGTTAAATAAGCAGGGTGACAATATACAGCCTTGACATATTCCTTTTCCTATTTGAAGCCAGTCTGTTGTTCCATGTCCAGTTCTAACTGTTGCTTCCTGACCTGCATATAGGTTTCTCAAGAGGCATGTCAGGTACTCTGGTATTCCCATCTCTTTCAGAATTTTCCACAGTTTATTATGCTTTACTACAGGATATTGAATATATTTCCCTGTGCTATACAGTAGGACCTTGTTTGTCTATTTTATGTATAGTAGTTTCTATCTGCTAAAGTCAAAGGCTTTGGTATAGTCAGTAAAGCAGAAATATATGTTTTTCTGGAACTCTCTTGCTTTTTCCATGATCCAGCGGTTGTTGGCAATTTGATCTCTGGTTCCTCTGCCTTTTCTAAAACCAGCTTGTACATCAGGAAGTTCACGGTTCACGTATTGCTGAAGCCTGGCTTGGAGAATTTTGAGCATTCCTTTACTAGCATGTGAGATGAGAGCAATTGTGCAGTAGTTTGAGCATGCTTTGGTATTGCCTTTCTTTGGGATTGGAATGAAAACTGACCTTTTCCTGTCCTGTGGCTAACTGCTGAGTTTTCCAAATTTGCTGGCAGATTGAGTGCAGCACTTTCACAGCATCATCTTTCAGGATTTGAAACAGCTCAACTGGAATTCCATCACCTCCACTAGCTTTGTTCGTAGTGATGCTTTCTAAGGCCCACTTGACTTCACATTCCAGGATGTCTGGCTCTAGATTAGTGATAATTGAGTGCAGCACTTTCACAGCATCATCTTTCAGGATTTGAAACAGCTCAACTGGAATTCCATCACCTCCACTAGCTTTGTTCGTAGTGATGCTTTCTAAGGCCCACTTGACTTCACATTCCAGCATGTCTGGCTCTAGATTAGTGATCACACCATCATGATTATCTTGGTCATGAAGATCTTTTTGTACAGTTCTTCTGTGTATTCTTGCCACCTCTTCTTAATATCTTCTGCTTCTGTTAGGTCCATTCCATTTCTGTCTATTCAGCCCATCTTTGCATGAAGTGTTCCCTCGGTATCTCTAATTTTCTTGAAGAGATCTCTAGTCTTTCCCATTCTGTTGTTTTCCTGTATTGCTTTGCATTGATCGCTGAAGAATGCTTTCTTATCTCTTCTTGCTATTCTTTGGAACTCTGCATTCAGATGCTTATATCTTCCCTTTTCTCCTTTGTTTTTCACCTCTCTTCTTTTCACTGCTATTTGTAAGGCCTCCCCAGACAGCCATTTTACTCTTTTGCATTTCTTTTCCATGGGGACTTTGTATAGTGGTTCTCAATTCTGTTACATAAGAATTCGTTGGAACGCTATTTAAAAATACAGATTCTTAAACTCTATTCAAGACCTACTCAATGATAATCTTGAGGAGGGATTTTAATGCTTCTCAGATCTTGATGGTCAGGTAAACTAGAAATCACTGATTTCTACAGAAGCTCTACTTCTACCTATAAGTGAATTCCAGGGAGTCATTCTACTTACAGATATGAGATTGGCTGAGCAAAATTCAATTTCACTGATAGGTCCAGAGAGTTACCGTCTCAGTGTATCCCCATAATCCAGCCCCAGGTTGTTCTGCTACTTTATTCTTCTTAGTTTCCACTTGACAATTTTTTCAGAAAATTTCCCTATATCAGGGACAACTCTAGCAAAGTTGGAAGAAAGAGACTGACTCCTCTCCACACCCAAAGTCTGAACTGACCTGAGACGGGAGAGACATACTGTGTTCAACTTGGCTGCAGAGTATCCATGAGTGGAAGTGAGAGGAGTGCCAGGTGATAGGGGCTGCCTGTCTCCTAGCCTCTGGGGCTTTTTCCTGTCTTCAGCCAGGACCACTTACACTCCTGCCTGTAGCTTCAGCCCCATCTCATTTCTTAAGACCAATCTGATCTTGGACATGAACAAGTATGGAGATTTAGCACAACCTTTCAGAGATCACTGTCAGCCTGGCCCCGATGTTGTGGTCTGACTCTGATAGCTGTTTCAGCCTCATTCTGTACGTCAGAGTCTCTATCTTGGCAGCCTGCTTGAGACTTCTGTCTTTCCAGATCACATTTTTCCAAACGTGTGGTATGAGAAATGCTTCACCAAAGTCTTCCAAAGTACCTATCAAAAATCATATAGATTATGATTTGACCTGTGACCAAATCGATTTAGTTAGAATCTATAGAGCTGGAGTCTTATAAGTACATTTAAAAAATTGAAATATAGTTGATTTATGATGTTATGTACTTTTGCCTGGAAAATCCCATGGATGGAGGAGCCTGGTAGGCTGCAGTCCATGGGGTCACTAGAGTCGGACACGACTGAGCGACTTCACTTTCACTTTTCACTTTCATGCATTGGAGAGGGAAATGGCAACCCACTCCAGTGTTCTTGCCTGGAGAATCCCAGAGATAGAGAAGCCTGATGGGCTGCCGTCTCTGGGGTCGCACAGAGTCGGACATGACTGAAGCAACTTAGCAGCAGCAGCAGCAGTAGCAGCATGATGTTATGTTAGTTTCTGATGTTCAGCAAAGTGATTCAGTTTTTTATATTCTTTTTTTGTATTTTTATTATGCTTTACTACAGGATATTGAATATAGTTCCCTGTGCTATACAGTAGGACCTTGTTTGTCTATTTTATGTATAGTAGTTTCTATCTGCTAATCCCAAATTCCTAATTTATCCCTTCCCAACCCCTTTGGAAACCATAAGATTTCTATGTTTGTGACTCTGTTTCCATTTTTTGAATAAGTTCACTTGTTTCATATTTTAGAGTTCACATATAAGTGATATCATATGGTATTTATCTTTTTCTTTACAACTTATTTCACTTAGTATGATAATCTCTAGGTCTATCCATGTTGCTGCAAATGGTATTATCTCATTCTTTCCTTTTTTATGGCTGAGTAGTATGCCATTGTATATGTGTATACACACACAGACAGTGTTATTGAGTTGTGGGAGCTGTTTGTATATTTTGGAAATTAAGTTCTTGTCAAATACATTACTTGCAAATATTTTCTCCCAGCCCACAAATTGTTGTGTTTATGGTTTCTTTGCTGTATAAGAGCTTCTAAGTTTGATTAGAACCCATTTGTTTATTTTTGCTTTCATTTATTCCCTTGGAAAAGTGACCTAAGAAAACATTGCTATGCCAAAGAATGTTCAAACTGCTGCACAATTGCACTCATCTCACAGTCTAGCAAAATAATACTCAAAATTGGAGAACCAAGCCAGGCTTCAGCAGTACGTGAACTGTGAACTTCCAGATGTTCAAGCTGGATTTAGAAAAGGCAGAGGAAACAGAGATCAAATTGCAAACATCTGCTGGATCATCAAAAAAGCAAGAGAGTTCCAGAAAAATGTATACTGCTGCTTTATTGACTGCGCCAAAGCCTTTGACTGTGTGGATCAAAACAAACTGGAAAATTTTTAGAGATGGGAATTCCAGATCACCTGACCTGCCTATTGAGAAATCTGTATATGGGCCAAGAAACAACAGTTGGAACTGGACATGGAACAGCTGACTGGTTCCAAATTGGGAAAGGAGTACATCAGGGCTGTATATTGTCACCCTGCTTATTTAATTTATATGCAGAGTACTTCATGGGAAATGCCAGGCTGGATGAAGCACAAGCTGGAATCAAGATTGCCGGGAGAAATATCAATAACCTCAGATATGCAGATGACACCACCCTTATGGCAGAAAGCAAAGAAGAACTAAAGAGCCTCTTGATGAACATTAAGAAAACTTAGATCATGGCATCTGGTCCCACACTTCATGGCAATTTCATGGCAAACAGATGGGGAAACAATGGTAACAGTGACAGACTTTTTTTTTGGGGGGGGGGCTCCAAAATCACTGCAGATGGTGACTGAAGCCATGAAATTAAAAGACGCTTGCTCCTTGGAAGAAAAGTTATGACCAACCTAGACAATATATTAAAAAACAGAGACATTGTTTTATCAACAAAGGTCGTCTAGTCAAAGCTATGGTTTTTCCAGTAGTCACGTATGGATGTAAGAGTTGGACTATAAAGAAAGCTGAGTGTCAAAGAATTGATGCTTTTGAACTGTGATGTTGGTGAAGACTCTTCAGAGTCCCTTGGACTGCAAGGAGATCAAATCAGTGAATCCTGAAAGGAAATCAGTCCTGAATATTCATTGGAAGAACTGATGCTGAAGGTGAAACTCTGATACTTTGGCCACCTAATATGAAAAACTGACTGATTGGAAAAGACCCTGATGCTGGGAAAGATTGAAGGAGAAGGCTTGAGTAGGCTCCGGCAGTTGGTGATGGACAGGAAAGTCTGGTGTTTTGCAGTCCATGGAGTCGTGAAGAGTCAGATACAACTGAGTGACTGAACTGACTGATGTCAGTGAATGTTGTGCCTCCGTTCTCTTCTAGGGGTTTTATCCTGTCATGTCTTATATTTAAGTCTTTACACTATTTTGAGTTTATTTTTATGTATCATGTGAAGGAGTGTTCTAATTTCATTGATTTACATGTGATTTACACAACAGAGCAACTAACACACTTATGGTTCCATATAAATTTTAGGATTATTTGTTCATGTTCTGTGAAAACTGTCATGGGTAATTTGATTAGAGACCACATTAAATCTGCAGATTGCTTTGGGTACTATAGCCATTTTAACAGTATTAATTCTTCCTATCCAAGAGCATGGAATATCTTTTCATTTCTTTAAACAATCTTCAGTTTCCTTTATCAGTGTTTTATAGTTCTCATCATAGAAATTGTTCACCACCTTTGTCATTTTTTTTATGTGGTTTTAAATGGGCTTTTTTTTCCCCTTCCCTTTCTGACATTTAATTGTTAAATGTGTAAAGTATTTCTGTATGTTAATCTTGTATCCTGCTGCCTTACTGAATTCATTTATCAGTTCTAGTAGTTTTTGTGTGGAGTCTTTATGGCTTTCAAAATATAGTATCATGTCATCTGTAAAATGATGATTTTGCCTCTTCCCTTTTAATTTGGGTACCTTTGATTTTTTTTTTCCCCCCTTTTTTTTGTCTTATTGCTGTGGCTAAGACTGCCAATAGTATCTTGAACACAGAAGTGGTGAGAGTAGGCATCCTTCTTCTCTTCCAGGTTTTAGTGGGAAGGTTTCAGCTTTTCACCATTGATTATTATATTGACTGTAGTTTTGTTATAAATAACTTTTATCATGTTTAGATATGTTCCCTCTATAGGCTTCTCTTGTGGCTCAGATGGGAAAGAATCTACCTGTAAAGAAGGAGACCTGGGTTCAGTCCCTAGGTTGGGAAGATCCCCTGGAGAAGGGAATGGCTACCCCGTCCAGTATTCTTGCCTGGAGAATTCCATAGACAGAGGACCCTGGCGGGTGCATGGATATGCAAAGTTAGACACAACTGAGTGACTAACACTTTCACTTTTACGTGTTCCCTCTATACCCACTTTGGTAAGAATTTTTATCATGAATGGATGTTCAATTTGATCAAATGCTTTTCTGCATCTATTGAGATGATCATATGATTTTTCTCTTTTCTTTTTTTAATGTGGTGTATCACATTGATCAATATGCAATGTTGACCACATTTGTGACCCTGGGGTGAATTCATTTCAATCATGGTATATGATCTTTTTTTGGGTCATTGGGTTCAGTTTCCTAATATTTTGTTAAGAATTTTTACATCTATAGTCATCAAAGATATTGGCTTGTTACTTTCTTTTCTAATAGTGGTTTTGTCTGGTTTGGTATCAGGGTGATGGCAGCTTCATAGAATGACTAGAGAGTGTTTCCTCCTTTTCAGGTTTTTGGAGGAGTTTGAGAAGGATTGATAGAATTTCTCTTTTGTATATTTGGTAGAGTAACCTAGTGAAGCTGTCTGGTCCTAGACTTTAGTTTTCAGGTAGTTTTTATTATTATTATTGTTACAAAATATATTTCCAATAAGTGCATTTTAAAATAAGAGGTCAGTCAAGAGTTTCACAGATTCTTTAATGTATAAACCCTGAAATTCCGTACACCTCTCTGTAGCTTATATTTCTGGTGATTTTCCATTGTCATTATCATTCTGAATTTTGGATGAAAGTGTAGCACAGCACAATATTTGTACATTTTCCTTTTAGTCAGCATTCATAAAATATAACCTTTGAATGTGGCTGGTGGTACATTGTGCATGTACAAGTTTTGGTTATAGGATATTCTAATACCTTAATCAAAATTATGTTTTATATTGCATTCTGGGAAAAATAAATGGTGTTACTAACTGTCCCCTTCCAGAAACATTACAAAATGCAACTCATTCTATGAATGGTAATTAATTTTTATTATTACTATTGTAATTATTTATTATCCCCATTAAGAGCAATTAATATGATATATTACTATAAATAATTTAAATGGCTATAATAATCATAAGACCATCTGGAATTTTCAAGGCTCTTTTCTTTAAAGGGCCCAAATAGGTCTCTTATACACATCTAGAATGAAAAATAATGAATTAGGTTCTGAAAAACATTTCCTACATGTTCTTCCAGTTATTTATAGAAACATATATTTATCTACATGCTACCTATGTGGTAAAGAAATTGTTCTCTCAAAGCTGAATAAAAATTAGAAAGTTAGGATAAGGGTTTTATTTTAAATCAGATCAAATAGTTGTAAAATACCTTCATGGGTAGAACTAAGAACAAATAAAATAATGTTATTGTAGAGTAATCAGATCTGGCTTCAGCAATTCCCACTTACAGTGATATTAAAGTTATATAGCAAAGCTAAAATTTCTGCAAAATATCCTCTGCATCAGAGCTGATATGAGTTAGAACTGGTAAATCACAATGGTCATTCAACTTAGGCATAAATTATAAGTGATTTATTCAGAAGTCTTAAATCTGGGAAGTTTTATACCTTGACTATATTTAAAGGATGTTTCTGATTTTATGAATGCTAATTACAAAAAATTATACTATACTATAACTCATCTGCATTGTCACTGAACTGCCTAGAGACTCTCTCACAAGTTTTCTCACCTGAGTAAGTATGCTAGAATAGCATACAACAATGCCAAGAGTGAATAAGGCTAACTTTTTCAAATAATGGCATTATTAAATTATAAAGAGAGATGATGAGATTCTTCCAAATCTATTTGATGAATGTAATAAAAATAACATTTTAAATATGCCACAAGCAAGTATATTTGTGGCTGAGTTGCATTCTATTTATAAACATAACAGTATTATATAGATATATGAACTCTAGGTAGTTATAATAGTTATTTGAGGATATAATTGTAGGTATGCATATTATATTTGTGGGAGTAGAAACGGTTCTCCAGTAGAATTGGGAAAATAACATCTAATTTTTGTAATCCTTTATATGCACCATTTTTCTGAGAGGTTTTTTTTAATGCCTAGAATTTTTTACAATAGGATTTTCCTTAGCCATAATGGTCAGAGAGATCTCCACTTGCAATTACCATATTACTTATGAGTATGTATATTATGATATTAAATACTTTAATTAAAGAGGACAGGTCAGAAGGTTAGAGTTCCTTAAAACCAGATGTATGTTTAAAGGTCAGTGGGTATGCTATGCAAATACATCAAGGCTGAAAGAACATGACCATTGTCCCTGAATGTCCAACTAGCCATCCCTCGTGATGGCACTGATGGGAATCTCTCCATTTGATTATCTATTCATTCCTCAATTATTATTGACATCACCATGTACAAGGTGCTGGATACAAGGGTTAGAAAGAACAAACAAGGAGTTTTTCTTTAATGGAACACATAGACTACAGGGAGAGATATACATAGCAATAACTTTGGTGCCAGCTAGAATGTGTAATAGATACAGCATCATTATTGAGCACAGCCTTCAGAGCCAGACTGGTTGTGTTTTAAATCTCACTCTGTCATTAGTTAACTGTGTGACTTTAGAGGAAAGTCACTTAATCTCTTTCTTCAGTTTCATCATCTGTAAAATGGGGACACAACTGTAGCAACGTAGCATATCCTGATAGTTTACAGTGAAAATTAAATGAATTAATATATGAGACATATGTTAATATGGTTGGACCTTATTCATTTTGGTGAGCCATGCGAAACTGGTGTTTTTGTAATCAAAGACTGCTGAGTAAGCAATACACCAAAAGCACTGACCGTGAAACATTCATAAATTGAACTTCATCAAATGTCAGTACTCTGGGCGGTGCGGTGCTGTGCTCAGTCATATCCGACTCTTTGCCACCCCATGGACTGTAGCCTTCCAGACTCCTCTGTCCCTGGGATTTTCCAGGCAAGAATGCTGGAGTGGGGTGCCATTTCCCTCTGCAGGGGATCTTCCCCACCCATGGCTTATACCCACAGCTCTTGCATCTCCTGCATTGGCAGACGGATTCTTTACCACTGCACCACTTGGGAAGCACTCTACTCATCAAAAAAACGCCATTATGAGTGTGAAACAGGTGGAGAAAAAGTATTAAACATAGTGAAACACCACGATAACCTTGAAAGAGAGTCAAAAGTCCCATATGGTCAGCATCCCAGGGGCAAGCAGGGCAATACCCCATGTCATGTGGGTTTCCTCATCACAGGGCAAACAGATCAATTTTGAAATGTGTCCAAAGTCAAGCAAAGAATGGCAGCTTCTCTACCAGAAACAGAGTGTCCTTTAGTTTGTGCTAGGTCTATAGTGATAGATGTCTTTCCAGGCCAGTCTGGTGATGGTCAGGTTGTAGCATGTGGGGTGTGTCTGCCAATCAGTCTCATCAGAGAGCTCATGTTTACTGTGAGCATCTACCTGAATGACCTACACACTTGATCAGCAGCTGTAATTTGTTTCCACAGTGCCTGGCGACAAGGAGGAGTGTTTTTACCCTGCTAGTCTTAGTTTCCCTAGGGGCAGATGAAATATTAGGTTACTGGTAACAAAACAGGAGTCAGTAAAAATATAACAAGGTTTCTCCAGGAGATGATTGTCTAGAGTTCTGAGAAGGACCTGGAGTTCCACAGCAGGTGCTACGGTGGAACTGGCAGAGTAGACCAGTGGGTACCATCATGTTTGACCTTAGCTGAACTATTAGTGGAGTAGGCCCATTTCTTTAAGAAAAAAATTTCCCTCAAAGAGAGAGCTGCCACTTTTTCATATAAAGCCAAGATATCACTGGTACCATTTCCATTTGGCCAGGATGCTTGTTGGACCCTGCCCAACCTGTTTGCTATGGAGTCTGAGTTCAACCACCCCAAAATGAGAGTATCAGGCTGGATGGGTGTGCTTTCCGTTTGTCAGATATTCAAATGTCAGCGCTCCAGGAAAGCCCAGACAAGAACTGATAATTAGCTTCTAAAGTAGTAGATGGGGCTCACTTATGGCGGTGGCCCCCAGGGGATCATCCACACGGAGACTGCCTCCTTTTGTCTGTGACTCCCGTTGGTGAAATCATCAGTCACAGATTTCTTTCTTTCCAAGAGGTCACAGGACTATGGGGCTTCAAAGGTGAAAAGTGTGCCACAGTGCTGGACAGCTTCCCACACAGCCTCTTGCCTGCGGCCCCTTTCAAAAAATGTCACTTGCAAGCTGGATTACATAAAAGACCAAGTCGAATGCCCGGATGAGGCATGTGCTGTCTCAGTAGCAAAGAGTACAGCAAGGTGCTAAACTTCTCTTTGGCAGGCGGCAGTTTGAAGACAATTTTTCCTTGACTCCCAAAGGGATTTGAGCATTGTAATCTGCTCACTTAATCTCAAGAAACTTTATTTGGTAAGCATGCTCCTGAGTATTGTTTTGTTAATAATATCACTCTCCCCCTACCTGCTTGGGGCAGTCAGAGCTGTTGTGACTGATGCTTTTGATTCTCTAGAGCCAGTGGGGCATTATCTGAACGAAACCTTTGGGAAAGGTCACTTGTACTAAATCCCAGTTCACCTACTGGTGGCAAAAATGGGAGAGTTTGGGTATCACTGGAGGAGTACCTTGTCACTAAAGGTGGGTTAGAATGCAGCATATATGTCATTCACCTACTGCTCTACTGGCCAGTCTTCCAGAAATGGAAGATTCCACCTGGTACTTATGAAATAGGGAAGGATCCAAGATATTGTTTTTCTACATTCATATGTAGAAGTAAAAACATCTATGTATTAAAATATTTAAATGGCCCCACTCACAAGACTACTTTATCTTCCCTTTCCCACTCTAAACTCTGCCCAATATGGGTGTCTTTAGCTTTGAAGGGTCTCTAATAGGACAGTAACTTGGTTGCCTATCTCCAATAGAATTAAAATAGTTTAAATCTCTTCTGTCTCCAATTTTTGAGTCATTTTTTTTTATTATCAAGTAGGTTATCTTTGGGCCTCCCTGGTGACTCAGCAGTAAAGAATCTGCCTGCCAATGCAGGAGACTCAGGTTTGATCCCTGGGTCAGGAAGATCCCTGGAGAAGGAAGTTATCAACCCACTCCAGTATTCTTGCCTGGGAAATCCCATGGACAGAGGAGCCTGATGGGCTACAGTCCATGGGGTTGCAAAGAGTCAGACACTAAATAACAAGGTCATCTTCAACATTGTAAACCATCTAGGATATAAAGCACCTAAATAATTGTCAATGCCTTGTCTATGGTTTCACATGTTTTATGCCCATCAAATTCCTATGTTGAAGTCCTAAACTTTAAGACCTCAGAATGTGACCTTATTTGTTGGTAGGGCCTTTACAAGTACATTCAAAGTTAAAGTGAGGTTATTTAGATAGGGTTTAATCCAATATGACTGATGCCCTTAAAAGGTGGGGGAAAGTTTAGACACAGAGGCACACATAGAGGGAAGATGATATGAAGAGACACAAGGAGGAGATGGACATCTACAAGCCAAGGAGCGAGAGCAAACAGATCCTTGCCTCATAGACCTCAGAATGAGCAGGCTCGTCAATACCTTTATTTTGGGCTTCTTTTGGCCTCCACAACCATGGGACAATGAATTTCTTTTGTTTAAGCCACATAATTTGTAGTACTTTGTTGTAACAACCCTCACACACCATGGGGACCTGACTTTATCCATAAAATCTCCCAAGAGAGCCAAACATCCCTGTGTTAATAGTAGCTAAAACCCACTGTAAAATAGCTCTTAAAAACATTTACTTTTCTCTCTAAATTGATATTGCTTTGGCATAATAGACTGTAGGAGGGAACTGAAGCCCAAGAAAGATTATTTCTTAATCAGCATTGCCACCACCATGCCCACATCACCCACTTGAACCAGCAGAATTTCCAACAACTCACCTAATTTCTGCCCTGAATGGTCATAGACTTCCCTCCTTTCATACTCATTGTAGGTGTTTGTCTCTGTAGTTGTTATCTGAAAGAGGTGGAAACTTCTTACAATGTTGTATGTCAGAGTTAACAGAGAAATCCCCTCCTAGAAGAAGGGGAACAAATGAACTTAGTTTCCATTACTCCTCCTGCACCCACTTCCCATTTCTGTCTCATTAACAGCGAATAAAGTGGGGATCATTTATTGTCCACCTCTCCATACATTTTGTTCAGTGTTCTGCTGATTGCCATGAACTTCCCTCATCTCCCAGTAACTGAGGGAAGGCCTCCCAAGGCCTTCACCCTTCCTATTTCAGAAAACAAATCTTGTCAGCAGCAACCCCATCCTGGTGCCCTCCACCCACTTCAGGCTCCCGTTTTATAGGATTGTTTGGTGACCTTAGCTCCGCTTCCTGCAGCTAGCTTCTATTATTTTTTCATATTTTAATCATCTAGTGTTCATTTGGATGTGTTTTGATTGATACCTACAATCACACATTTCGCCTTGAACATGACTTTGATGGAGTGTTGGATGTGTAAGCATAGTCTCCTTGTACGTAATTTTGCCCTTGATTATTATCTGTAACTCCCTATGCATCATGGCCTTACTTGGTCTCTTGATTTACAGTTACGGTGATTACTTCCCTTGGTAATTAAAGTCTTTGGTTGGATATATTAATCTCATCACCAATGATTCCTACTAAAGTAAATGTATAATAAATAATCACTTTGATACTGTTAGTCACGTCTGTGGTTTATTGTGCTTCTTAAGTTTTCCTCAACATCAGATGATCTGTGTATAATTTTCATCATATTTCTTCTTCCTGCCCTATGTAGACCTGTGACAGGAAATATTTTATCATGTGCATGTGGAGACTGCATAGCTATTGTTTGGTCTAGAAATGTGTGTTATAGCAGGGAGCGGAATTTAGCAGGCAGGTGGGTGACTTTGGATAGATAATCTTATTTACTAAAATATACCAATACTTCCTGCCCTATCTTCCATGCTTGACCTTGACAACCACCAATCTGTTCTTTTTACAATTTTGTCATTTCAAAATTCTATTAAAAATAGAATCTTGAAGTAACGTTTTCAGATTGACTTTTTTTTCACCAACATAAATCTTTGAAAATTTAGCCAAGTTGTTGTGTGTATCAATAGTTTGTTCCTTTTTATTGCTGAGTAATATTCTATAGTCTGGATATAGTACAGACTATTTAACCATCTACTTTTTGAAGGATATCTGAGTTATTTGCAATTTTGAGTTACTACAAATAAAACTGCTATGAACTGTTATGCACAGATTTGCATTATAACATACCTGGGTTTCATTTTATTCATGTATGATGAGGCCAATAGATCAGAAGACATTGTCATTGAAAAGATAGTTTATTACTCTCAGTTCCAAGAGGAAGAGAACATCCCATGCCATGCAGGGTCATACAAGATAATAGTAAGCCCAGTGGAAGGCAGAAAGAGAGTGCAGAGAAGCTGCAGGAAGACCTTTATGATAGTTTTCAAGAGAAAGTGTGGGAAAAGTAAGCTTAAGCAAGCACACCCTGTTAGGGTTGGCTAATTTAAATAATTTCAGTAAGATCTAGGGTACAAAGGCTGCCTGATGGCTGACTTTGGGGTGATTAGGGCAGGAGAATAATGTCTAAGAATTGTGAGAGCTGTCAGGCAGACCACCATACTGGGGGTTTGGCTTTTGGATTACTTCCTTTGCATATGAAAGTGAGGCTCCAGGGAGAGTGTTTTGGTCTTAGGAGGAATCTACAAACCATTAACCAACCGCCAGAGAGGCAGTCAATTGCTAGTCAGCAAGGCCCCAGATGTCAAAACATCAGAAGCAGAAAACAGGGCTAATAGAAGGTTTTTGTGTGAACTTAAGTTTTCATTTCTCTGCATTGAATGCCCTAGACTGCAATTGCTAAATCACATGGTACTTGCATTTTGGGTTTGTGAGAACTGCCAAACTACTTCCAGAGAGGCTGAGCAATTTTACATTACCACCAGCTATGTTGGGGTGATTAAATTTCTCCAAACCTATAGATTTCAAGAAGTGTATTGTTAAATGAATTATTAACATTTCAGGCTTTTTTGCAAGTCACTTCAATGTGTTTTTTTATTAGTGAATGTAGTGTGCAGGACACTGAGCTAGGACCTATGAAAGATCCCAAGGTGAAACAGGAATATGACTTTGCTCCAGGAGCCTTCATTTCCCAGTGGAAGCAAACCTACAAGAAAGAATAAAAATAGGCGATACATGGAGGTTCAGCAAATGTGGAGTGTAGGTGTAGTGGAAGGGCCATTAATTCTGGGGATATCAATGGGAGGCCTGATGGAGGTAGTAATTTCTCAGCTGTCTGTCATTGAAAAGTGAGTATGATTGAAAAAGTTGAGAAAGAAGGGTAGAAAAGGCATCCAGCTTTAAAAATACTTTGTGTGCTGGGCTTCTCAGGTGGTTCAGTGGTAAGGAATCCACCTGCCAATGCAGGAGACGCAGGTTCAATCCCTGGGTCATGAAGACCCCCTGGAAAAGAAAATAGCCACCCACTCCAGTATTCCTGCCTAGAAAATCCCCTAGACAGAGGAGCCTGCAGGGCTACAGTCCAAGGGATTGCAAAAGAGCCAGGCAGGACTTAGTGAGTGAGCACACATGTAGCCCTGGAGTGCTCTCATAGGATTAGAACACTCAGATCATGAGGGATGGACTGAGACTCAGTGAGAAACAGACCTGGAGAAAGACCATGAGAAACCGCAAATGACCTACGTAGGAACAGGACTTTTTTTGGTAGCTAATGAGAAGTCACTGAAGTTGCAAAGGATGGAAACAATTTGATCTGTGTTTGAGATATCATCAAAGTTATATTGAAACGTTGTAAGATCAAAAGTGGAGAGGTTTGAGCAGAAGCTATTGTGATAGTTGGGAAAGATGCTGAGAACATTGTGTCTTTGTGGTACTTTCGTGTTTTTAAAGTTTAACAAATAATGCATGTTCCTTGCAAGTAAGTCAGAAAATAATGGAAAGCAAGCAACAGTAATTACTCATAATCTCCTTACTGAGAAATAGCCATAATGAACATTTTGTAATATTTTTTAAAGATTTGTTCATAATCTCTATCTGCATGCATGTTATTTTGTGTAATTTTGAGCTGGTATTAGTCATGTTATATGTAATGTTTATTTTTCAATTTATAATGTAGTATGTCATCTTTTAGGCTTATAAATATACTTATTTAGGATTACATGAAATTATTTCCATTGAGTGGAAATACCACAAAGTCAACCCCTCCTACCTGAAGAATATTGAGATAGTTTTGCTTGATTTCGCTTGATTTTTTTGCCTTTTCTAATAGTGTTCTTTTTATTTAAGTACCTTGCAGATTTGGAATCAGTATAAGGTTCAGCGTCTGTGGTTTCTCTCTCTTGCCCATGCCCACGGAAGGAGTAGGGCTTCCAGACAAGGTGTCCTGAGATGCCCAACTCTACCTTGTACTGGTATCAAACATCAGGTAGCCTTGCCCCACCTCTTGAATGCTGAAAACTGCAAGACTTAGGTTGAATTATAAAGCAGTAAGCTTGTGGTAGTTTAGCTGCTACAGGGTTTACTTAGGGTCTTTTACCCCATGTTGATCTCCCCAAAACTGAACTGTGCATTAAATTTTAATGATCTTTTTTACAAATGAAGATGCTAGAAGCCAACCATAAAAACTGGTGATTCAGTAGGTCTGGAATGGAGTTAGGAAACTATATCATTTTTACCCTTCCCCAGTTAATTTGACCATATGGCCAAGGTGAGATATGTTGTTCTGTACCTTTCTTTCTATTTTTTTTCTGGCACAACTTCCTCTGCTGGCTACAAGTTTGCTAAAGAAATGATATATCATGCTAAGGTGGGGCTGAGTGATGGTGGCTTGATACATTCTTTTATGGGAGAGTCAATGTCTTCAACTAAAAGGGAATCAGACTCCTATTGACTGACAGGTTTGGGGCAGAGATAGTTTTGATATAGGAGTGTTCATGAAAGCCTTTAAATAGGAGACTGGGCTATAATGGATATCTTACCAGGTGCTGATCTTCCATTTTCCAAAATTATTTACTGATTTCTCTAACTGGGTGATGAAGACTTTGACAGCCCTCTTTACTGAAGGAGGTAAAAATGGACATCTGGGTGCACATGACTGTCTCCTTTATGAGCCCTTGTTTTATCCAGGTGGGTTGACACTATGGCCCTGAAGGAAGACAAAGTGGAAGCACTTCAAAAGGGACAAAAGGGCACAGCCAGGAAGGCTCTGGTTGCTGAGGACTGATTTTGCCCTCAAGGTTAATTTCCTTGGGGAAGACTCTCCGATGCTGTAACAAGGGCATTGTCCCGAGGATCATTTGAGGAGGTATGCAGAAATGTGGCAGACTCACACCATCAGCAGAGGCTGTGCCATTGCTGTACACTGATTACTGCCATTACTGATCAAGAGCCAGAGCGTGTGCCTTCTCCCCATGCTTGGCCTTTTTGGTCATCCCTGCCAGCTCAGAGTAGAGATGTGCCCTCCTCACTCCTGACTCTTGTTCATGTTCCCATCAGGACAAAGACCGTTTGAAAATCTCTCTGTAATCCATTTTGCTGCATCCATTGCAGTCCTGCCTTGCCTTCCTCCTAGGGTCTGTATGAAAATCAGACCTAAGCTAACCCCCTTCCTTAATTCTGCTTCACTTGCCTGAGGAAACATTTCTTTCATGATGGCCCAGAACCAGCTCCAGTCTTTTGCCAGTTCCATTACAGATCTGACATTTTTCTCTGTGTGCAAAAAGGAGAAAAGAACTTGCAGTTCAAGCTACATGCTTCTCCTTTAAACCTCAGGTAAATTCCTTGGCACAGGTTATTTTTCCCAGTCTCCAAAGAAAAATGCTAACATTTTACTAATGCTTACTGGCACCTTGAAAGCATCAGATTAAAATAAAATGGTTAGTTATGCTTTAAAGAATGGAGCAAGATTTGCAGCATCAGTATTCATCTCACAAAATCTGTGTGTCAATAACATGGCATTAAAAAAAAAAAGTTATTGCAAAAAAAAGGATGTTGTTACAAGAGAGAATCGATGTGTTCTGTTTGAGAAATCAACACTGTGACTTCATCTCATCATTTATAATGTATTAGCTAAAAGGTCTGAACTGTCTCAGTCAGGAGACATGCCTTGAGTTCTCTGCTTGAAGATTTGAAGTGGTGAAAATAATTATAGCAGCATTCATTTATTACCTACTGTTGTGCAGGTATTCTGCTTAAGTCACTCTCATTTAACTTCATAATGTCTCTGGAAGGGAAGTTGTCATACCCCCATTTTACAGATGACAAGGTCTCAGAGCTTTCCCGATAGGTCAGTTGGTAAAGATCTGCCTCCAATTCAGGAGACCCTGGTTTGATCCCTGGGTCAGGAAGAACCGCTGGAGAAGGGGTAGTCTAACCACTCCAGTATTCTGGCCTGGAGAAATCTATGAACTGTATAGTCCATGTGGTTGCAAGGAGTTGGACATGACTAAGCCAACTTTCACTTTCAAGAAGAACCAGCGGTCAGAGTTAACACTAATCAGAAGAGACTCCCTGTGGCCTCTGCATTTGCTCAGTACATCCCTGGCCATCCCCAGAGTCCTGGTGGTTCGCTCATTTACACAGTCTCGTCAAGTTGTGTGTTCAGCGCGCTACCGCTAGACTACTTTTTGTTATACTTCTCTTTCTGTCTACTTTGTGCCACATTAACTGGCAATGTTAGAAGCATGTCCATCAGCTCTCCTAGACGTGATCATCATGCCTATTGTTGATAGTTGCTGGAAAGTTGGATAGAAGGTTCAAAATAAGAAAAGACCAAAACAGACAATAAGGGACAGAGGTTGATTTGCCAGATCTCAGCACTCAGAAAAGGATGTGTGTTTACAGAGTAAAATTGAGCAAATCAAGCCAGGATGACTTTATTCTCAGCACTTAACCTGCTGTATTTTAGGAGCTCAAATTCTCTTTTCAACTAAATCAAACACAGAGAAACATCTTAACAGCATTTTAAAGGTATGTAAACACAAACTAGAAAGAAAAGAATTCACTTGCTCTCCTTTCATCTGGAGAGAACCACTCAATGTTTTGGACAGACTGGGAAGGATAGGAGGGAGGGAGAGAGAGTGAGTGATTTGGGTAGCAAGATAGATGGAAATAGAAACATTTCATAACATAGAGATCACAGGTTATACATGACTATCTTTTATTCTCAGTTTTTAGCATTTTCCCATGTCATCATCCCTTGGAAACATGTTTTCAATAAACTAATTCTATTCCATTGTATGAAGAAGCAACTAATTTAATGCTTGCCCTATTTGAAGGCATTTACAGTATTTCAAGCCTTTTTCTCCTTTTTCTATTATAAATAACACTTCAATAAGCTAAGCTAAGTCACTTCAATGGACATCCTTAAATAAGTATCCTCATCCACATTTTAAACTATTTCCTTACAATAGATTCTTAGGTACATAATTATAGCTTTTTTCCCACATTCATGGCTCTTGATATATGTTATCAAATTGTTTTCCAAGAATTGGTACTGATAAACACTATGACAGTGTTTAAAAATGACTGACTTAAGATATTATTATTTTAAAATATTGACGTGTGAAAACTATTATTTTGTAAACAGTTTACATTTTGTTTCTTTAATTACTGAGTTTGAACACTGTCCTCATATTTAATTAGCAATTGTATTTCTTTTGTAAATTATCTGTTCATGTCTCAAGTCACTTTTATTAGTTGATTTTCCTCTCATTGTCTTTGGCTATTAATTTCTTATTGTAATTTATTTTGCCAATTTGTAATCTTTCAAGTTTACTTAATACAAAAAAAAAAATTAAAAAATAAAAAAAAAATAAAAAGCTAAATATAAAATAAATGGAACCAAGAAAGCTCTAGGTAAATTTTGAACTGCTATTTAATGGTGGATAATTCTTTTAAGTGGAGAAGGCAATGGCAACCCACTCCAGTACTCTGTGTAATAATAATAAGAGAAATTATGAAGAGGAAGGTCAAATTGAACTGCAACCGAATGTAAGCCATTTGCTTTTCAAAACAATTTCAAAATATAGTATGTGATATGCAATTACAGAACTGAATGTAAAATATAATTACTGTTTTTGAAAAACAAATACATAATGTCAAATTATTTTCCAAACTAGTTATATCCGTTTATAGTCTCCCTTCCCAGGAAACAATTGTGATAGTGAATCAATTACATACTTCAGAACACTCATAGCAATGTGATTTGCAGTCATCGAAAACTGAAGAGTGTTTTCCATACCTGTTAAACATGGAAATGGAGAAATTACACATCTTCATCTGCTGGGACAGTTGGAATAGTGACAATGAATGAGCTGGAACCGCACACATCATGGATGAATCTCATAAACACAAAGGAAACCAAAAGAAAGCAAGACACACAGAATACAGACAGTATGATTCTATTTATATAGAGTTCATGCACAACTCAACAGTGGACTGCTGGCAACAGATATAGATGTCATCAAGCTAGGAAGAAAAGCCCCCAAAATGATAAGCACAAAACACTTTTGTTTAGACTACTGCTTTTCTACCCTGGCTGCATATTAGAAGTAACTGGGGAGCTTTAAAATAATATATTGAGGCCCAGGATCCAGCCCAGAACAATTAAATTAGAATCACTCTATTCAATGGCTTTAGCTAAGAGTTACAGTAAACAAATACTTAGTGCATCACTGAGGAAATTAGGGTCATCCTTTCTCAGTTCCTCAAGGTCTTTGCTTCTGCAATTATTCCCTCTCTCTCCTGCAGCATTAATTTCATCCTCACTACTGGGTTACTCTCTTTGGCATATGCACAAGCCTTAATATTAGCTATTTTAAAAGAAACAATAAAACAATGAAATAAAGAACAGTCCCTTGACATTATGTCTTCCTCCTTCCATCTACTGTTTTGTTTCTCTCTCTCTCTCTCTCTCTACTTTTTTATAGCCACTGTCCTGGAAACAATTATCTACACGTCCTCTTTCTACTTATTTCCACATCCTCTCCACCCACTTTACCCAGGCTTGCATCCCCAGAGGTGCTCCCAAACAGCTTTCATTAAGTTTAGTAGCAATAGCTGCCATCCTGCTGCTGCTGCTGCTGCTGCTAAGTCGCTTCAGTCGTGTCTGACTCTGCGACCCCGTAGACGGCAGCCCACCAGGCTCCCCCGTCCCTGGGATTCTCCAGGCAAGAACACTGGAGTGGGTTGCCATTTCCTTCTCCAATGCATGAAAGTGAAAAGTGAAAGTGAAGTCGCTCAGTCATGTCAGACTCTTTGCGACCCCATGGACTGCAGCCTACCAGGCTCCTCCATCCATGGGATTTTCCAGGCAAGAGTACTGGAGTGGGGTGCCATTGCCGTCTCCAAGCCGCCATCTCTATAGTTGATTCTTTGGCTTCACCATGTTGCACCCTCCTGCCTCAACATCACTGCTTGAGCTGGGCTCCTTTTTCTCCTCCTGATCTTGAAATATTGGCTTACACCCTTGGCTTAGTGCTTGACCCTCTTCTTTAACTGTTCTCTTTCTTCATGTAAACTCATCCTGTCCCATGGCCTTTCAGTATCATCTACATATTTTTGGCTCTCAATCATTTATCTCCAACTTTGTTGTTTTCTTTAAACTTGGACTAACATATCCAATTGTCTATTCTACATATTTACTTATACAAACTAGTATTTCATTTCATGCCCAAACTAATTTCTACCATGTACCTTGTTGCTTAGAATAAAAAGCAGCAACATTTCATTGATCAGCAAATATTCTTTGGTAGGCCTCCCGATTGCTTCCTTGATGACTCAGTTAGTAAATTATCTGCCTATAATTCAGGAGACCCAAGTTCGATCCCTGGGTTTGGAAGATACTCTGGAGAAGGAAATGGCTATCCACTTCAGTATTCCTGCCTGGGAAATCTCATGGACAAGAGGAGATTCTCTTCCTTACCTTAATAGAAAACCAGCTCCAAAAAAAATTGGGGACTTCATCTCAATCTCTGCTATATTCATAGTATTTATTCATTTATGGCTATATTGGGTCTTGGTTGTTGTGTGGGGGCTTTCTCTAGTTGTGGAGAGCAGAGGCTTCTCTCTAATTATGGTGCACAGGCTTCTTATTCTGATGGCTTCTCTTGTTGCGGAGTCCAGGCTCTAGGCATGCATGTGGGCTGAGTAGTTTTGGTGCATGGGTGTAGTTGTTTGCGGCATGTGGGATCTTCTTGGCGCAGGGATTGGACCAGTGTCCCCTGCACTGAAGGCAGGTTCTTAACCACTGGACCAGCAGAGAAGCCCTATCCTTAGTATTTACAGTAGTGCCTGACAATTGGAAGGGTCACCATAAGTATGGGAATGGAGAAATAAATACAGCAACACATCAAAACAGACTTTCTACTTTTTAATGTTGTATTTAAGTGTCTGTGGTTTTTACTTAGGCTGGATAAGATTTTTCAATTTTATTTGCAACCTTTAATCACCACCTAATTGAAAGTGTTGCAGTTTAAACCTTGAATATTAAACGTTTGATTTGTTCCAATATTATTCCTTCATAGAAAAAAGCATAGCTGAAGAAATGCTCATAAAACAGTCTCTCCCATCTCTGAGGCCACACCTCCTCACCTGAAGTGGTGTTGTTGTTGTTTCAGACTCTTTGCAACCCCATAGACTGCAACATACCAGGCTCCGCTTGAAGTACCCCTGCCTATACATTTGCTGCTTCTGGCTTTAACCACAAACCCCTACCTGTGTATTTCCTGCCACAGAGATGTTTGTCATTTACTTGCCACCCTTGCTACACTCACACTTATCTACTTCCCGCAAATGTTACTCTCTTCATCATCCTTCATGGCTCTGTAAAAACATGCATTCTCTTAGCTTCTCTCTAAGATCTGAAAGTACAGGCATATTAAGAGAAACTTATTTTTCTTTCTCTCCTATCTGACTTCCCAGGCTCTGCCAGTGTGGACCCATCTTTTGAAAGAGAGTTTAAGAGATTAATATTGACAATTTGAACCAGATGGCCTAGAGACACAGTGAGCTGTTTCACTAGCTGTAATTCTGGTCTCAATCAAGATCTTAATTAACAGCATTGTTCTTATTTATTATACAATCGTCATTATGTGGTGTTACACTGATTATACATTATACATGTTCTGTTCTTTAGGTGAACAGTTCACTTGAGTATAATGAGGAAAATACAAAATGTTATTTTAAAATATAAATGTACCTAATTTAAATGTTCCTGTAGTGAATTAAATGGCACTTTTGGGCTGTTCTTAAGAGAAAGGATTTACACCTACACTATAAATTATAAAGCAAACTACAGTGTTCCTAGCACCCATTTCATGCTGTTTCTGTTAAGAATTCCCAGAAGGGCCTCTTAGAATATACCAGCGATTAAGTGAATTACAGTACATTCTGAAGGATTGTATAATACCACAGAGAAATAAAAATAAAGCAGAAAACATATATTTAAATTCTAAAAAAAAGTTACTTCAAAAACTGAGATATGTTTGATGGTTCATTCTTCATATTAATGTAGGATTTCTGCCCCCATTCCCTACTGAGTGCTTCAAAAGGCAACATTTAATGATGCAAGCTGTCTTTTTCTGGGTGGCTGACTACAAAATGTCAAAAGAGCAAATGTCACCCTTGGCTCAAGTGTTGTGGTATTTGCACACACAAAAAATTAATGACAGTCTAAAATATCATTATATTACCATGAAAATAAAAATATTACTGCAACAAATTACAAAAAGGGAGAAATACTATCCTTGCTTTTTTGTATTTTAAATAAATAAAGTAGATAGGAGGTAGAATCATATATTACAGGATCATAGGAAAAGAATTATTCCTCTGAAATTATCCTCATTCACTCCTGGCCTACAGATCTTTGCCCAGATACTGAAGTCCTGTCCATCTTTCAGGGTTGTGAGCAATGACACCCATTGTCCACTGAATTGATGCCTTCCTGGATTTACCCTTTGGAATCATCTCTCTCTTTTCTCCCTCCATCATCTCCATTTTTGCACAGCTTTTTTATCTCCATCTTTTTTGGCATTCCCCATAGTGTTTCCATGTTTTCTATTATCTATCTATTATTTCTATTATCAGGGCAGAGATTATAGTTATTTATTTTGCTATTAAATTTGTCACCATTGGATTTGTTTGTAGTAGGTGATCCCTGAAAATTTTAATTGAATGACATTGATTTCATTACCATTAGCTATCAATAAAATGCCTCACCAGATTCAAGGAGTTCTATAACTCTTAACTATAGGGTTTTACAACAAATTAAGCAATAATAAAGAAAGTCAACCCTGAATATTCTTTGGAAGAACTGGTGCTAAAGCTGAAACTCCAATGCTTTGGACACCTGATGTGAAGAGCCAACTCATAGGAAAGTACCCTGATATTGGAAAAGATTAAGGGCAGGAGTAGAAGGGGACAAAAGAGGACAAAATGGTTGGATGGAATCATTGACTCAATGGACGTGAGTCTGAGCAAACTCTAGGAGATAGTGAACGACAGGGAAGCCTGGTGTTTTGCAGTTCATGGGGTTGCAAAGAGTTGGACACAACATAGTGACTGAACAACAACAAAATAATAATTACTGAATGCTTTTTATGTTTAAGATACTAACCCCTGTGGGAAAAGAAAGACAGCAAATAATTTATGAAGTGTGTAGTCATGATGGGGAAAGCTTGAAGTTGTAGGGGAACAAAATTTGCCACCCTGAAATGTCTCTTTGGCATCCAAATTACTTTGAGCTGAAAACAAAAGACCTAAAAGAAAAGGAGGAAACTTTGATCTTTTCCACAGATGCCTAACAGAGTGTGGATCTCTGTCCTGTTCCAGGAAGGCAGCTATCATCATTGATAATGATACTGTGAACTAGGTGTGGTAGACAAAAGGAACCTAACAAACTCTGTTAAAATTCCTCTATGTCCCATTGCCTTCCTTTCCTCCAGACCAGTTCTTGGTATAATGTCTAGAAACCTTCTAAGTTCTTTGGCTTAAACTGACCAGTGCTAATACATTTAAGAAGATCCTACTTTTGCCCCAAGATAGAGTAATTCAAAGTTTGCATCTTCTGAAGCCTTCCATTTCCTGATATGTCTCTTAATTACATAGGTTCCTCCTACCTCCATGCTGTTTATTTGTTGACTAAACCAGGATGTTTGCTTTGTAAAGTTTCCCACAGTCTTGATTTTCTGCCTGCGTCTCTATGGTATTGTTCAATATGCTTTTGTTTCCTGTATTTTCTGTAAGTTTGGTAGTTAAGTATAGAAACTTTGTTGCTGTTCAGTTTCTCAGTCATGTCATGTGACTGCATGGACTCCGGCACACCAGGCTTCCCTGCCCTTCACCATTTCCTGGAGTGTGCTCAAATTTATGTCCATTGAATCAGTGATGCCATCCAACCATCTCATCCTCTGTCATCCCCTTCACCTCCTGCCTTCAATCTTTCCCAGCATCATGGTCTTTTCCAAGGAGTCGACTGTTTGCATCAGGTGGCCGAGGTATTGAAGCTTCAGCTTCAGCATCAGTCCTTCCAATGAATATTGAGGGGTGATTTCTTTAGGATTGGCTGGTTAGACCTCTTTGCTGTCCAAAAGATTCTCAAGAGTCTTCTCCAGCCCCACAGTTCAAAGGCAGAGTTGTATTTGAGACTTTGGCAAGAATAGTTCTTAGGTCATATTCTAGCAGGGACCCATAATATATGGTTCTTAGTTTTAGTGGGAGATGTTAGTAGTCATCAATATTCATCAGCTAGAGTGAATATTTCATTAGGCTTTGCAAAATATCAATATTTTAATTCTATTAGTTGAATAATCATCTATGAAAAACTTCTTATATTTTTACTATTTGTTTCTGGAAAAGGGAGGAAAAATATTTAAGTTTTTCTCTATCAGTTCACTTCAGTTGCTCAGTCATGTCCAACTCGTTGCAACCCCAGAAATCGCAGCATGCCAGGCCTCCCTGTTCATCACCAGCTCCCGGAGTTCACTCAGACTCACGTCCATTGAGTCCGTGATGCCATCCAGCCATCTCATCCTCGGTCGTCCCCTTCTTCTCCTGCCCCCAATCCCTCCCAGCATCAGAGTCTTCCATCACTTCATTGCAAATAGATGGGGAAACAGTGGAAACAGTGTCAGACTTTATTTTGGAGGGCTCCAAAGTCACTGCAGATGGTGATTGCAGCCATGAAATTAAAAGACACTTGCTCCTTGGAAGGACAGTTATGACCAACCTAGATAGCATATTCAAAAGCAGAGATATTACTTTACCGACTAAGGTCTGTCTAGTCAAGGCTATGGTTTTCCAGTGGTCATGTATGGATGTGAGAGTTGGACTGTGAAGAAGGCTGAGTGCCAAAGAATTGATGCTTTTGAACTGTGGTGTTGGAGAAGACTCTTGAGAGTCCCTTGGACTGCAAGGACATCCAACCAGTCCATTCTGGAGGAGATCAGTCCTGGGTGTTCTTTGGAAGGAATGATGCTGAGGCTGAAACTCCAGTACTTTGGCCACCTCATGCGAAGAGATGACTCATTGGAAAAGACTGATGCTGGGAAGGATTGGGGGCAGGAGGAGAAGGGGACGACAAAGGATGAGATGGCTGGATGGCATCACAGACTCGATGAACGTGAGTCTGAGTGAACTCTGGGAGATGGTGATGGACATGGAGGCCTGGCATACTGCGATTCATGGGGTCACAAAGAGTCGGACACGTCTGAGCAACTGAACTGAACTGAATCCAGTATAAAATGGCCAATTCTATTAGGGCTGATGAAGTGCCCTTGATTGGATAACTCAAAGCCTCAGAACCAGAAATTGTGGTTCTTGATCACTGTGAAATAAAATTTACTCCATCATCTGATTTCCTGGGATTTCCATTTTATAATTCAGTTTCTTTGTGTAAATTTAGGGTTTCCCTGGTAGCTGAGATGGTAGAGTCTGGCTGCAAAGCAAAAGACCCTTGTTCAGCCTTGAGTTGAGAAGATCCCTGGAGAAGTGCATAGCAACCCACTCCAGTATTCTTGCCAGAAGAATCCCATGTACAGAGAAGCCTGGTGAGCAATAGACCATGGGGTTGCAAAGAGTTGGGCATGACTAAGTGAGTTTCACTCTCACTGTGTACTTTTAGTAGGTCTCTTTATTAAACTTTAGCCTGAGTTATATTCATATGCAGTTTTTATTTTTTTCTACTTCAAAATTTTTCTACCTTGGGATCAAAAATATCTGGAAATTCCATTTCTTTGATGGGGTGTCATAGGTTTATTAAGAATAATTACTTCTTAAATTAAATATGTCATCCAAAGTAATTTCTCCTCTTTCCCTGAAGTGATGAGTTGCATTATTCATTTAAAACATACATTTAAGAACCAAAATATTTGCATTATTTTTTTAATTTAAATTTATTTATTTTAACTGGAGGTTACTTTACAATATTGTATTGGTTTTATTTTTTAAAGTTGATTGAATCAGTGATACAGAAAGATGATTGTAAAATTATAGGATTTTAGCTATGCAGTAGGTTGGAACTCAACCCTCTTTTTGTTCAAAGGTCAACTTGTGTGTCTATATACACTGCTTTGGCCAAAAGGTTGATTTTTTTTTTTTTTCTCCATATCATACCATCTTGGGCTTTTCTGGTGACTCAGAAGGTAAGAAACTGCCTGCAATACAGGAGACCCAGGTTTGATCCCTGGGTCAGGAAAATCCCCTGGAGAAGGAAATGACTACCCTCTCCACTTTCTTGCCTGAAGAATTCCATGGAGAGGAGAGCCTGGTGGGCTACAGTCCACAGGGTCCCAAGGAATCGAACATGACTGGAAGCAATTAGCATGCACATATATTGGAGGGCATATTTTAATATTTTCATTGAATTATTTCATTGTTTCCTTTTGAAAACTTCCAATGATTCCTACAAATATGACTCTTCTGATTGCTTTAAATAAAATACCTCAAATTTTTCTAAATTTCATCATAAACACTAAGGGGGAAGCAGATAAACTATAACTCATATATCCCCTATATATTCAATACACAGGCATTTCTTCAACTTCATTATCATAAATTATTCATAAGACAACTTGAATCTACCTGTTTTTGGGATTCAAGGTCAGCACCAGCATGCTGACCTTGGTGCAGCAATGTTTCTGCACCAACATGCACGTCCTGCTAAGCTCTCCTGGGTAGCTGGAAAGGATATCTGTGCAGTCATCGTTTAATACTGTTACCTGACAAAAAGATAAATAATTTTACAATCAGAAGGGTTATCTTCAAATATAAGAATAAGTGCCAAAATTAAGATCAATATAGTCATTGGTTCAGTTCAGTTCAGTTCAGTTGCTCAGTCGTGTCCGACTTCTTGCAACCCCATGAATCGCAGCACGCCAGGCCTCCCTGTTCATCACCATCTCCCGGAGTTCACTCAGACTCACGTCCATTGAGTCCGTGATGCCATCCAGCCATCTCATCCTCGGTCGTCCCCTTCTTCTCCTGCCCCCAATCCCTCCCAGCATCAGAGTCTTTTCCAATGAGTCAACTCTTCGCATCAGGTGGCCAAAGTACTGGAGTTTCAGCCTCAGCATCATTCCTTCCAAAGAAATCACAGGGCTGATCTCCTTCAGAATGGACTGGTTGGATCTCCTTGCAGTCCAAGGGACTCTCAAGAGTCTTCTCCAACACCACAGTTCAAAAGCATCAATTCTTCAGCGCTCCAGCTTGAACATCAGGAAGTTCATGGTTCACGTATTGCTGAAGCCTGGCTTGGAGAATTTTGAGCATTACTTTACTAGCATGTGAGATGAGTGCAATTGTGCAGTAGTTTGAGCATTCTTTGGCCTTGCCTTTCTTTGGGATTGGAATGAAAACTGACCTTTTCCAGTCCTGTGGCCACTGCTGAGTTTTCCAAATTTGCTGGCATATTGAGTGCAGCACTTTCACAGTATCATCTTTCAGGATTTGAAAGAGCTCAACTGGAATTCCATCACCTCCACTAGCCTTATTCATAATAATGCTTTCTAAGGCCCACTTGACTTCACATTCCAGGATGTCTGGCTCTAGGTGAATGATCATACCATTGTGATTATCTTGGTCATGAAGATCTTTTTTGTACATTTCTGTGTATTCTTGCCACCTCTTTTTAATATCTTCTGCTGATACATCATAGTTATTTTATTCAATTAGCACTTAAATATTATTATTAGTTATTATTCAATTAGTATTTTGGCAACTGAAAACTTCTTCAGTTGGCTTCTGAAAGTTTTTGACATGATTACAGTAGATGTCTTGCTTTCTGTTGTAACACAGGTGTTGTTTTGTGATTTATAATAAGAAGCATATATTGGTTTTCGTCCTGTTTCTGGCACAGAGTTCTTAAAACCCTTGATGTTTTCTAACTGATGAAAGCTATAAAAGTGTCTTTTGTTATGTTAATGAAGTTTTTTTTTTTTTTTTAATTTTATTTTTACTTTATTTTACTTTACAATACCGTATTGGTTTTGCCATACATTGACATGAATCCACCATGGGTGTATATTAGCTCCCAATCCCGAATCCCCCTCCCACCTCCCACCCCACATCATCTCTCTGGATCATCCCCGTGCACCAGCCCCAAGCATCCTGTATCCTGTATCGAATATAGGCTTGTGCTTCGTTCTTACATGATAGTATACATGTTTCAATGCCATTCTCCCAAATCATCCCACCCTCTCCCTCTCCCACAGAGTCCAAAAGTCCTTTCTATACATCTGTGTCTCTTTTGCTGTCTCACATACAGGGTCATCACTGCCATCTTTCTAAATTCCATATATATGTGTCAGTATACTGTATTGGTGTTTTTCTTTCTGGCTTACTTCACTCTGTATAATAGGTTCTAGTTTCATCCATCTCATTAGAAGAATTCATTTGAAGTTGTTTGTTGAATGCTCCTTGGTCACAGGTCACCTAAGGAAAGGGGCTTGTCTCCAGAGGAAGCAGCAATATGATTAGAGAGTTGAAACTTTCACCCTCACCTATGGCCTCCAGAGAGGGGAAAGTGGCTGGAGATAGAGTTCAGTTACCAATGGTCAGTAGTTTAATAAATCATGCCTGGGTAATGAAACCTCTGTAAAAATCCAAAAGGAGAGCATTCAGAGAACTTCTGGGTTTATGAACATGCTCCACACCCTTTCCCCAAACCTTACGTTATGCATCTCTTCCATGTGACTGTTCCTGAGTTATATCCTTTTATAACAAATCAATAAGCTAGTAAGTAAAATGTTTCTCTGAAACCTATGAGCTACTCTAGCTAATTAACCAGGAAGCAGTCATCGGAACCTCCCATAGTAGGTTGGTCAGAAGCACAAGTTACAATCTGGATTTGTGATTGGTGTCTGAAATTGGGAGGGGGCAATCTTATAGGAGTGAGACTTTAACACTTGATATATTATTCTATGTTCAGGTATACGGTGTCAGAATTGAGTTAAATTGTAGGATACCCAGCTGATGTGGGAGAATTATATGGTAGTATGGGAAAATTTCCAACACATATGCTGAAAGGGGGTACAAAATTTTTAACAGTGTTTCAAGAATCAGTCATTTCTTTAAAAGAGGCAGGCATTTCTCCATGAAAAATCGATATTTGGATACTTTATTCACTGTTGTATCTCTAATATCTCTAGTGTCTGGCAAATAATTGGTGTCACTAAAATTTCTTGACATATATTTAAAATAATGGTTAAAAGACAAAAAAAAAATCAATTCAAATTTCTATTTTCTGCCTATGTAGAATTATGTGGAGAAGATTTACCCTCCCACCTGAATTACTAAAACAGAAACAAAATTAAAATGGGCAAAATATTATAAAACAATGATTCTCAAAACATTAGACAATAGACAACAAAGCACACTGATCTCTAAAAGATAGTAATCAAACTAGATGAGCTCTCTGATTAACTTAGCTTACTTTCTTAAGAAAGTTTCCAGGGCGATGCACAGTGTGGGGGGCCCAAGAGGAGCAAGAGGAGCAGGACAGACTTTGCTGACGAGCTTGAGTTGAAGGTTTAGGGAGATAAGGATGGTTAAAGTCCATAAGGCAGAATGTCAGAGTAGAGAGGAGAGAGGCGAAGAGAGGAGATATTGACCCCAAATGACACAGATGGCAGAAATAGTAGACAAAGACAAAATAATTATGTAATTGAACACTAGACATTCATGAAGCTAGAGAAATGATTGAATAGGCTAAGTGGAAAAAAATAAAAGATATAAAAGTAGATACACATAAAACTTCTGGAGATGCAAATGACAATATTTGAGATGAAAAATAAATACACAGAATGGAATTAGTGGCAAATTATACATTGAAGAAAAAAATATTTAGTGACCATGAATGCATAAGGATAGAAACCATTGAAATGAAACATATAGGGAAAGCAAACATACAAAGTGGACAGAGCATCCTACAAATCAGTGAATTGTAGGGGAAATTAAAACAACCTATAGATGTAATTGTAATCTCTGAAAGAAGGTAGTGAAGCAGAAAATATATTTGAAGAAATGATGGCTGAAATATTTTAAAAGTTGATAAAATTATAAACTCACAGATTTGAGAAGCTCAACCAAACCCAAGAACAAGACACTTGAAGAAAATTTTACCAAAGTCATGGTAATAAAATTGAGTAAAAATAGTGATTAAAAAAATGAAAGAAGCTGGAGAAGACACATTACATTTAGAATAAATATAATGGAGACAGCAAATTTCCTATCAAAACCAGTACAAACTAAAAAACAGTCAAGCAACTACTTTAAAGTACAGAAAATAAAAACTGACAGCTTAGAACTCCTAGCCAAGCAAAAATATTTTTCAAAAATGATGGCAATATACTTTTTCAGGCATACTAAAGCTAAAATAATTCATCACTAGCAGACTCACACTATAAGAAATGTTAAAGGACATTCATCAAGCAGAAAAAAATCATGCGAGATGAGAATCTGAACATATACAATGGATGAATAGCATCAAAAATAGCAAAATAAAATTGATTTTTAAAGCAAAAGTAATAACAAAGTACTGTGGTATTTATAACATGTAGAAATTATATGTATGATAACAATAATAAAAATGTCGGGAGGAGAGAAATCAAGGTTATTGTTATAAGGTTCTTATAATATATGTGAGGTAGTATAATATCACCTGAGGTTAAATTTTGACAAGTTGCATTCCCTGAGCTCTAGGCAATGAGTAAAATAGCAATAGTTATTGCAATAAGCAAGCAAAGATATACAATAAAATTGTAAAATTTACTTAATCCAGAAGAAAGCTGTAAAATAAAAGTGAAAAAAGAGCAAAATGGATAAATAGAAAACAAATAGCAAGATAGACTTAAACCCTTACCACCTATCTTATAAATGGCCTAAATATCCAAAGAAAAGGCATAGACCACCATATTGGATTAAGAATAAATAAGTAAAGCATGAACCAGATAAAGGCATACCTTGGAGATATTATTGGTTTTGTTCCAGACCACTTCAGTAAAGAACAATAAAGCAAGTCATGTGAATTTCTTTTTGTTTTCCAGGGCAAATAAAACAATAAACTATAGTCTATTAAGTTTGCAGTAGAATTATGTCTAAAAATTGTACATATCTTAATTTGAAAATACTTTATTGCTGAAAAAATAAACCAAAAAACCACCATCATCTGACAATGCAGGGTTGCCACAAACCTCCAATTTGTAAAAAAAAAAAAAAAAAAAACTCCAAAAAACCTTTTCCTTTTACCTGCTTCTATTTTGGTTCGATAGTTTTTCTCGAGAAATGGACAAGGATGTCAAGTTATCAGTGATTCTGCCCTCCAAATGTGAATTTCTCAGCCCTAAGTGCACCCAGGAAGGAGAACCATACCTACAATCTGGCAGCCAGCAGACTGCAGCCACTCCCTATGGTGGTGGTGGTGGTATTCAGTTGCTCAGTCCAGTGTATTCTTGACTCTTGGCCAACCCACGAACTATAGTACACCAGGTTTCCCTGTCATTCACCATCTCCTGGAGCTTGCTCAAACTCATGTCCATTGAGTTGGTGATGCCATCCAACCATCTTGTCCTCTGTTGTCCCCTTCTCCTGTCTTCAGTCTTTCCCAGCATCAGGGTCTTTTCTAATGAGTCAGCTCTTCTCATCAGGTGACCAAAGTATTGGAACTTTGGTTACAGCATTAGTCCTTCCAGTAAATATTCAGGAGTGATTTCGTCTAGGATTGACTGGTTGGATATCCTTGCAGTTCAAGGGACTCTCTGGAGTCTCCTTCCACACCACAGTTCAAAAGCATCAGTTCTTCGGTGCTCAGTATTCTTTACAGTCCAACTCTTACATCCATACATGGCTACTGGAAAAATCATATCTTTGACTACATGGACCTTTGTTGGCAAAGTGATGTCTCTGCTTTTTAATATGCTGTCTATGTTGGCTATAGCTTTTCTTCCAAGGAGTAAGCATCTTTTAATTTCATGGCTGCAGTCACCATCTGCAGTGATTTTGGAGCCCCCAAAATAAAGTCTGTCACTGTTTCCATTGCTTTCCCATCTATTTGCCATGAAGTGATTAAGCTAGTTGCCATGTTCTTCATATTTTGAACACTGAGTTTTAAGCCAGTTTTTTCACTCTCCTCTTTCACCTTCATCAAGAGGCTGTTTAGTTCTTCCCTTTCTTCCATAAAGGTGATATCATATGCATTTTTGAGGTTATTGATATTTCTCCCTGCAATCTTGATTCCAGCTTGTACTTCATCCAGCCCAGCATTTTGCACAATGTATTCTGCATATAAGTTAAATAAGCAGAGTGACAGTATACAGCCTTGACGTACTCCTTTCCCAATTTGGAGTCAGTCCTTTGTTCCATGTCTGGTTCTAACTGTTGCTTCTTGACCTGCATACAGCTTTCTCAGGAAGCAGGTAAGGTGGTCTGATATTTCCATCTCTTGAAGAATTTTCTACAGTTTGCTGTGATTTACCCAGTCAAAGGCTTTAGCATAGTCAATGAAGCAGAAGTAGATATTTTTCTGGAATTCTTTTGCTTTTTCTATGATCCAGCAGATATCTGTTCTAAGTCCAGCTTGAACATCTGGAATTTCTTGGTTCATGTACTGTTGAAGCCTAGCTTGAAGAATTTTGAGCATTACTTTGCTAGTGTGTGAAATGAGTGCAATTGTGTAGTAGTCTGAACATTCTTTGGCATTACCTTTCTTTGGGATTGAATGAAAACTGACCTTTTCCAGTCCTGTGACCATTGCTGAGTTTTCCAAATTTGCTGGCATATTGAGTGCAGCACTTTAACAGAATCAGAACACTGAGGAACTTAGGATGTGAAAAACTCAGGATTCTAGCCCAGATAGCTGAGATGCAAATGAAAAGAGTCAATTCAGTGAGCCCAGATGGTAGCATCTTCCCTTACATAAAAAAAATACTAAATTTCTAAACTTGGAATATCTGGTTTCCTTTGAAAATGAAAAGTGAAAGTGAAAGTCATTCAGTTGTGTCAGGCTCTTTGCCACCCCATGTACTATACAACCCATGGAATTCTCCAGGCCAGAATACTGGAGTGGGTAGCCTTTCCCTTCTTCAGGGGATCTTCCCAACCCAGGGATCAAACTCAGGTCTCCTGCATTGCAGGCAGATCTTTACCAGCTGAGCTACAATTAACAGTAATCTTTTGATATTCAGGCTACCTGCCCTTTGTTGTAAGCTTCTATATAACCTAGCTCCTCCCTTGCCTCCTCAGAGCAGTTCTCTCAGGGTTACTTGAGATGCTGTCTCCCAGGCTTGAAGTCCTAAAAATTCCCACCAAATATGTAATTCTCAGCTTTCAGGTTGTGACTGTTTTTTGACATTCTGAAGACAGAAATTTAGCTGTTTGATCCAATAAAACTGGGTTACTGAAGATCCTCCCCAGTTAGCTCTAGCTCTACATTCCAGAATCTTGGACTCAAAGGCTCATTGGATCTCCCTTGTCAAGTCCCAGGACTGTTAACTCAGTTGAAAAAAGTACTGAGCATCTACTGTGTTTGGCACCATGCTGGGCACTGGCTTTATCACAGTGAACAAGATAGACCTTCATCAGAAGAACTCACTTTAACTTGAAGTGCACAAAGCAGAAATATATAGCAGAGCAACACTTAGTGATTATTTAAAATGATGGTGAGTATATTTTCTTGCCTTACTAAATTTACAAAATAAGCTAAGAACAATCTAGCTAAGAAGTGATGCCTACATAAACCAAGACCTCCAGGTTCTAACTTTTCTGTGCTTCTATAACTGACAAATTCTCTTTGAGTAAAATATTCTATCTTTAGAAATGTTTATACTGTTAACCTGGCCTTCCTCATGCCCTGCAGGCTTGTGAGTCATTCTCTCCCTTTGAAACAATGGTGCATATTTCTGCTCTTCTCTTCTTTGATCTCTCAGTTTTACTCTCAAAGCCAGTCTTATTGTCTCATTTCTAAGTTCTTAGGGGCATCCTTTTATAGATACCTGTATTCACAACCCTCAGAAGAAGTTTGAGCTCTTTTCTATTCCTTTCTAAGAGTGGACTTTGGCATTAATCTCTTTAAGTAAATGTATTATAGATTTAACATATTCCTTCTAATATTACTCTGTGTATCCAGCTACATGCAATGGTGGTATTTCAACACTTAGTCCTGTTAAAAGCTATTAGTGATGATTACTAGCGTAGATATTGCTAATGTAGTAGCTGTTTTGGCCTATAGAAATAAGTAGGATTTGGGCAGTAGTTTTACAGTTATGAAATGAGACTATGAATAGTCAAATCTTTTATGATTACCATTGTAGCTTTATTGAGACTAAGAATTTAAATATACTTTTAGCAAGAGCCAATTAAGAAATAGAGAGAAAATGAAATTGTATTTTATTCCAGATAACTGAATAGATGTTTTCTGATTCTACTTTTAAAGAAATTCCTTTTAAAGCAGACTTTTGGATCTGGGAGTCTTGAAGGTGTCATTTGACTTAACATCTTGTCTCTACACGTTTCTATGACCAGACAACTATTGTTTAAAAATCTTTATTGGAATATAGTTGCTTTACAATATTGTTAGTTTCTGCTATACTTATATGTATGCAAATATCCCCTCTTTTTCAGATTTCCTTTCCATTTAGATCACCACAGAGCACTGAGTAGAGTTCCCTGTGCTATAAAATAGTTACGTATTTTATACATAGCAGTGTATATACATCAATTCCAATATCCCAATTCATCCCATCCTCTTCCCTCCTTGGTATCCATACATTTATTTTCTACACCTGTGTTTCTATTTCTGCTTTGCAAATAAGTTCATCTGTACCATTTTTATAGATTCCACATATAAACAAAAAATTTTCCTTTAAAAATTCTAGAGATGGAAGTTCCCCATATCCCTTGTATACTGTTTTCAAGCTTTGTTTCCTATATAGTGCTTCTGTTTTCAAGAAACTCACAGTCTTATGGAGAAGGCAAATATGTCCATTCACAATTAAATATAGTGAGGCACATATTAATACAGGGATGTAGCAAATTCTCTGGGAGCACAGGGTCAGGCGGCGTTTCACAAAGAAATCTTGGGGAAATGTGGAAAATTTTAGAATTTGCAAGTGCTTCTTGCACTGGACTGTATAAAGCTTCTAATTTTAGTACACATGCTATAACACATGTTCTTTCTATGTTGTTAAGCTGAGGTGGGAAGAGACACTAATTTCCTCTCATCAACTTCTCTTACTTGTAGAGATTCACATATATCCATGGATCTCACAATGAATAATTATAATAAATTTCTAGATCTCTGCTAGAGAGGAAAAAAAAAAGGGACTTATTTTCATCAACAGGCAGTATTCAACATGTCTCAAGTTTGAAGGCTCAGCAGATTATCAGTGTAACTAGGCCTAACTTAGCAAGAATTGATTAAATGAACTGTCATCTGAAAGTTTCTTTTCTTTTCTTTCTCTTTCATGCTCAAAGGTACAAATGTTTGAATCCCAAAGCATCATGGCAGTGATTTCTTTCTCAAAATGTCTGGGGTCTCCAGCCTTGATATGTTTATTTATTGAAGATTCGGGTATGGATAGGGCCATAGAATCGTTCTTAAATTACCCTAAATGCCAACAGACCATTTTTCCAATTGAATCTTTATCCTGTAATTTGAATGTCCTAAGTGGCCTTTTTCTTGCAATGTCAATGGGATTGTCCAGCTGTCAGAGGATACTGCTCTTTGGTATCCAAATAATTAGACCAAGAGGGAGGTTAACAGAGAAAGTACTTAAGTGTTTGAGTAAACAGCTCCCTTCAGTTCAATTCAGTTGCTCAGTCATGTCCCCCTCTTTGTGACCCCATGAATCACAGCACGCCAGTCCTCCCTGTCCATCACCAAATCCCGGAGTTCACTCAGACTCACGTCCATCGAGTCAGTGATGCCACCCAGCCATCTCATCCTCTGTCGTCCCCTTCTCCTCCTGCCCCCAATCCCTCCCAGCATCAGAGTCTTTTCCAATGAGTCAACTCTTCCCATGAGGTGGCCAAAGTACTGGAGTTTCAGCTTTAGCATCATTCCTTCCAAAGAAATCCCAGGGCTGATCTCCTTCAGAATGGACTGGTTGGATCTCCTTGCAGTCCAAGGGACTCTCAAGAGTCTTCTCCAATACCACAGTTCAAAAGCATCAATTCTTCAGCACTCAGCCTTCTTCACAGTCCAACTCTCACATCCATACATGACCACAGGAAAAACCATAGCCTTGAGTAGACGGACCTTTTTTGGCAAAGTAATGTCTCTGCTTTTGAATATGCTATCTAGGTTGGTCATAACTTCTCTTCCAAGGAGTAAGCGTCTTTTAATTTCATGGCTGCAATCACCATCTGCAGTGATTTTGGAGCCCCCCAAAATAAATTCTGACANTGATGTCCACGTGTAGAGTCTTCTCTTGTGTTGTTGGAAGAGGGTGTTTGCTATGACCAGTGCATTTTCTTGGCAAAACTCTATTAGTCTTTGCCCTGCTTCATTCCGCATTCCAAGGCCAAATTTGCCTGTTACTCCAGGTGTTTCTTGACTTCCTACTTTAGCATTCCAGTCCCCTATAATGAAAAGGACATCTTTTTTGGGTGTTAGTTCTAAAAGGTCTTGTTGGTCTTCATAAAACCGTTCAACTTCATCTTCTTCAGTGTTACTGGTTGGGACATAGACTTGGATAACTGTGATATTGAACGGTTTGCCTTGGAGGTGAACAGATATCATTCTGTCATTTTTGAGATTGAATCCAAGTACTGCATTTCAGACTCTTTTACTGACCATGATGGCTACTCCATTTCTTCTGAGGGATTCCTGCCCACAGTAGTAGATATAATGGTCATCTGAGTTAAATTCACCCATTCCAGTCCATTTTAGTTCGCTGATTCCTAGAATGTCGACGTTCACCCTTGCCATCTCTTGTTTGACCACTTCCAATTTGCCTTGATTCATGGACCTGACATTCCAGGTTCCTATGCAATATTGCTCTTTACAGCATCGGACCTTGCTTCTATCACCAGTCACATCCACAGCTGGGTATTGTTTTTGCTTTGGCTCCATCCCTTCATTCTTTCTGGAGTTATTTCTCCACTGATCTCCAGTAGCATATTGGGCACCTACTGACCTGGGGAGTTCCTCTTTCAGTATCCTATCATTTTGCCTTTTCATACTGTTCATGGGGTTCTCAAGGCAAGAATACCGAAGTGGTTTGCCATTCCCTTCTCCAGTGGACCACATTCTGTCAGACCTCTCCACCATATCTTGGGTTGCCCCACGGGCATGGCTTGGTTTCATTGAGTTAGATAAGGCTGTGTGATTAGATTGACTAGTTTTAGGTGAGTTTGGTTTCAGTGTGTCTGCCCTCTGATGCCCTCTTGCAACACCTACCATCTTATTTGGATTTCTCTTACCTTGGGCATGGGGTATCTCTTTATGGCTGCTCCAGCAAAGGACAGCCACTGCTCCTTACCTTGGATGAGGGGTATCTCCTTACTGCCGCCCTTCCTGACCTTCAACGTGGGATAGCTCCCTTACGATCCCTTTTATCTTGTTGTCCAATATGTTATTTGATGAGAAATAATGAATCATCTCTTTCTGGCTTCATAGATTTCCTTCAGTGTTTTACTGAGCTCCAGTTCTCATTTTTCCAGCTATAGTTTTGGTGCCAGATACTTCTGCCTGGCAAAAATCTATCCTTGTTTTTTCATAGAACCCCACTTGGTTCATGGTGTCAATGTATGCAGCTAAAATCCACATCAGTTCCCCAAGTATCCTTATAATAAAGGGTGCTCATACAACACTGCCCTAGTAAGTGGAAGTCACAAGGTAACAGGGATTCCCAGATGGCACAGTAGTAAAAAATCTGCCTGACAATGCAGGAGCTGCAGGAGATGTAGGTTTGATCCCTGGGTTTGGAAGATCCCTTGGAGGAGGAAATGGCAACCCACTCCATTATTCTTGCCTGGAAAATCCCATGGGCAGGAGTCTGGAGGGCTACAGTCCATAGGGTCACAAAGAGTTGGACATGACTGAGCATGTATGCTCCAGGTAGCGCTGCTGCACACCTATTATTTTCTTGATAAAATAGGATCAGTTTAGCTCATATGAGTCTTTTGCCCTTCACATTTTACCACATCTTTGGAGTAAAGGATTGATGATCAGTAGGAAGGAGTCACATCTGCAATCAAGGGAATTGAAGCCACAGACTAAGGAGAGCAGATCAGATGTGATTGGAGGCCCCATTCTGCCATGACATCCTTGAGCAGCCATACCAGTGCTGGATTGTTTCAACTGCTTATGTAAACAACAAATCACGATTTGGTTGAGTCATCATAGTTGAGTTTATTGTTTCAACTATTTATGCAAACAACAAATCATGATTTGGTTGAGTCATCATGGTTGAGTTTCTGTTACTGTAACTGAAGGCACTGCTTTTCTACTGACTGTCTACTTTTCCCTTTTCTTTGGATAGGCCATTTAGTATTATAGAAAGAGAACCTTTGATGTTTGATACACCTTGATTCAAATTCCAGTTCTGCCTCTTATTAACCTGATCCTGGACAAGTCATTTTACTGATGAATTAGTTTTCTTCTATAAAAAACAAATAGTAATACCTTGCTCTTAGAATTGTTATAGTACTAAAAAGGATAGTTATATCAAGACATTTAAAAATAATGTATTCAAAAAAGTTCTTTCTGGTGTCATCTCATTAAAACATCATTATTATCATCATCCATAAGTATTTGTTAATTTTGGACTGCAAAAGACTCTTTGCTTGAAGCACGTTTAGGATCAGTTCCTAGAATTCTACCTTATCACACAATGAAAAATACAAAACCTAAATTGTGAATAAAAGAGCCATTGCTTTCTCATAAACAAAAGACATAAAAAAGCAAGTATAGATCTTAAAAAATTCTATTCATTGAAGTAGAACTGGTTGATTTATATTCTATCCTTAATCTCTATTTCCTAAAAATTGATGTCAGGGAAATATCCATGGGGGAAAGAAATGGATATCAGCTACCACAAACCACCAAAAAATAGATCTCTTCAAAGTGAAAATTTTAAAATCCTTTTAGAAAAGAGTAAAATTCCCTTCATCATAGGTGACAGGAAGCCCAGAAGAGAAGTAGGAAATTTAGATTCCAGTACCCCTGGGTTTAAACTCAGTACCATTACTTACTAGACCAAGTACTTACTTGGCCAGCTTCTAGGTTAGGGAGCTTCAGCCTCTCTTAGTGGACCTGTATTAATTATTTTAAAAGATCATACATATTAAGTATCTGATATATTTCTTTAGCACAAAACAAATATTTAATTTTCAAACAGAGCTATTATTATTTTAAATAAATACAGTGGGAGGAATAGATATTTATACCATCATGTGCTATGGGCCATTCTAAACCAACTGTGCTGCTGACCATAAAACCTCCAGTTACAGTAGATTGTAGAACAAGAAGCTTTCAGAGTCACTGTACTATACTATGTAAATCTAACAATCTAAAGAGCTCAAGTCTTTTTTTGGAGGCCACAGTTAGCTTCTGATCAATTTTCCTAAAACATCTCAAATTGCTTCTGCATCCTTGCCCATTAAAAAAGTTCACTCCATGGAAACCTTTTGAAATATTCTTCCTCTCTCCCAAATTGACAATAAAAGAGAAAATGGCCTTTAGTCATCTTAAGCATAATTTAATTTAAAAATTTCTAGATATTTCTTTTCTGTTAAAAATTGAAAAGAAGGGAGGGAGGAAGAGAGGAGAGAGAGAAGGAAGAAAGGAGAATAGAAGTGAAGGGAAGAAGGAAAAGATTTATATTAGGGTGATAGTTGAGGGGAAATGTGTCTGCAGTAGAACTGCTCTAAGATATACTTCTGCTGAGTGACTGAGAAGATCCTATCTGCTGTGGGGAATAGTACTAATTAGTGCTCACCACTGTTGGTTTCCTGAAGCCAATTACCACCAGTACAAGCGGAGGGAGAAACAGCACCGTACATCTCTGAGATTGTTCCATCCACTGCTACAACAAGTAAGATTGTTCCATCCACTGGCCAACAACTAAGCAGAATGTTTGCTCAAAATTGTTGTCAATTACTTGTAAGTAAGGATTTTAAAGAACAGCTTACTGAGTTCAAACTGTGTCATTAATGCTAAATTATGATATCATGCCACCAAAGTGAAAAAAAAAGTATTAATATATCTGCTGACATATTACCATTATCCAAAATCTGTATCTATGAAGAATGCTATTGATGGTCCTCATTTCCTACAGGAAAGCCATCTGTCAGGATAATGTGACAGGATGTGGTTTTATTAGGTATAGTGCCGTTAATGCACGGATTAGAGCTCAGAAAAGTGCCTTGCAGATAATATTTGAAGAGTAACTATTTATTGATGAATCAGATTCCAACACATGTTACCAAGCCCAAGCTTGCTCTGGTTGCTGCACAACATGCCAGAGAGACGAGTCGTTGGGGCAAGGAAGAACAACTGTAATCAGAAAGCCAGCAAAGAAGATGGCAGATTAGAGTCTCAAAAAAACCCTTCTTGTCCCAGACTGGATTCAAGATTTTGTTATACAGAGGAGGGCAAGGGGAAGGGGCTCACTGCTATATGGACCAATAGCTTAGCAGGACCAATAACATCACCCCTTGACAGTTGCTTTCTTTGGGGTGGAGCTTGAGCAGGGACCCACTGCAGCATGTATAAATGGCTGCTATAGGTGGCAACTGCCTCCGCCCCCCATTTTATTGTTGCTGTTTAGTCGTTAAGTCATGTCTGACTCTCTGTGACCTCACAGACTGTAGCCCGCCAGGCTCCTCTGTTCATGGGATTTTCTAGGCAAGAATATGGAAGTGGGTTGCCATTTCCTTCTCCAAGGTATATTTCCAACCCAGGAATGGGACCTGAGCCTCCTGCATTGGAAGGCTGATTCTTTACCACTGAGCCACCAGAGAAACCTACACCATTACATACAGACCCCCAAAAGAAACTGCAGTGGGGAGAATTTATTTTGGAGTTTCAGTAAAAATACTGAGAATAATTCATGCCTATTCATTATTTTACTTAGAGGTCTTTACTCTCCTGAATTGCAACAGAAATTCTTGCAGTTCTACCGAGTATTTTATTTTTGAAGTGATTACATTTCTTTCCACTTATAGTTTATTTAATCTTTGATTAAATAGAGCATCCCTGGCAGCACTCTACTTTTCTTTCTTTCTTTTTTTTTTTTTTTTTGGTATACTGCTACTGCTGCTGCTGCTAAGTCACTTCAGTCGTGTCCTACTCTATGTGACCCCATAGATGGCAGCCCACCAGGCTCCTCCGTCCCTGGGATTCTCCAGGCAAGAACACTGGAGTGGGTTGCCATTTCCTTCTCCAATGCATGAAAGTGAAGTCGCTCAGTTGTGTCCAACTCTTAGCGACTCCATGGACGGCAGCCCACCAGGCTTCTCTGTCCATGGGATTTTCCAGGCAAGAGTACTGGAGTGGGGTGCCATTGCTTTCTCTTTTTGGTATAAGGATGCCTATAGTGGAAATGTGAACTGAGTGTTGTTATAAAGAAGAAAATCTTTAAAGGGTTTCAGAGAAGAGGAGCAGTTTGAAGCAAGTCTTTAAGATGAATAATAGATTCTGAAGAGGCAAAATACAAGAAATCAGATCATGTACAGAGTCACGTTCAGAGAGTGGTGAGAAGTCCAATGTGATTGTAGTACAGAGGACAGACAGAAGTAGAGAGACATGGAAAAGTGGAGGAGGGGTGGAAAGATAGGCCTTAAAAGGTAAACTGGAGATAGACTATGTTACTGAAACTAGCATGGCAATATCATTGACCAGTACCACAAGTCATATATAATTTAATAATCTTAAGTGCTTCATAAGGACATTATTAACATCTCCATTTGATGAGTAAAGAGGCTGAGCCATAGAAAAATTACTTCTCCCAGATCACACAGCTAGTAAGGGATGAAGTCATAATTCAGCCCAGTTCTGTGGGATTCCAAAGCCCATTTGCTTAACTGTGCAGTATATTGTTTCCCAGTATGCTGTGGAGATTCTTCTGGTCTATCCCAAGATGTATGCACTTTATCCTTTAGGCATGAAAAAATCAATGGGAGGGCTTCAGGCAGGAAAGTGATGAGGTATAGAGGACAGTGTGACAGTCAAAGTGACATGGGACTGTCTAAGCTATCCGTATTGATATGTCTATATTCATAGGTATACATACATACATACATACATATATATCATATTCATATATATTCAGCTATAGCTCTGTATCTATATTCATATCTACTGTTTGGCAGTGAAGAATATAGAGTAGATCGAAATAAACCCTAAATTTCTATGTTTGGGTACTGGTTGAATTATAGGCCATTAAACCAAGAAAATAATGTAAGCAAATCAAGATAATAGATAATGAAATTCATTTTGTACATGTTGAATTGGAAATACTTATAAAGCACTAATTGGAGAAGGCAATGGCACCCCACTCCAATACTCTTGCCTGGAAAATCCCATGGACGGAGGAGCCTGGTAGGCTGCAGTCCATGGGGTCGCGAAGAGTCGGACACGACTGAGCGACTTCCCTTTCACTTTTCACTTTCATACATTAGAGAAGGAAATGGCAACCCACTCCAGTGTTCTTGCCTGGAGAATCCCAGGGACAGAAGAGCCTGGTGGGCTGCCGTCTATGGGGTTGCACAGAGTCGGACACGACTGAAGCGACTCAGCAGTAGCATAAAGCACTAAGGACAGTTAGCATTTGGATATCTTTCTTTAAGCACACTATCTTTCAGGCTCATGCTATCCAGAATAGAAAATGTTGTTAATTTCTTTTCCAGGATCTAAACTTGAAGTCTGAAGTGGGATGAATGACAATGCCCTTAAACACTATGACTGTCCAACTCTGAAACACATTAAGCACCAGGGTTTACGACTGGTTACACAGGACGTGAAAAGGAATATGGCTCCCATCTCCTTCTGGCTCCAGGACTGGTATAAAACAGAATAGAGTTCCCCAGCCATGTCCTTGTCACTCTGTTAGCTGACAGGCTCCTTGGGACATAGAGGGGGCATTTCTAAGACTTGCTTTAGAATCCACAGAGGAGCTTTTAAAACAATGACTCCTTGAACCTGAACTTAATGAGTACTGAATATCAGAATCAGGAATATAAATTCTTAAAAAGCTCTACAAATAGTACAAAGAGTTACTAGCGTTTCTGATAACAAGCATATATCGAGCATTTATGGCTGTCCTTTTCTAAGTGCTATAAATGAATTCATATAATTAATCCTCCCTACAAACCTGGGAGATTTTTCTGAGGATTTAGCCACTCATGAGCTGGTTTGGTCTATCTCACTCATATCCACTTGCTTTTCTGCTATAGTATGCATGTTTAGTCGCTTCAGTCATGTATGAAGTAATGGTAAAACAACCTTCTGAATATTGCTTGCGTGTTTTTCTCAGATACTTAGATTACGATAACTGCTTAGTCACAATATAATTCTGATGGAAAGCAAACACGTACTGACCCTAATCCATTGCAGATTTATATTAATGCTGCTGCCCTATATGTATCTTTACTAACATATTCTACAAGAAACATTTGTTCATGCCTGGTATTAACTGAATAATGTGCTAAGTGAATACTAAGTGCTCAGGAACTAAAAAGATAATCTTCATTTCTCACCAGCTTTTATTCTCTTCCATAATTTTGTATCCCAAAGGGGTCTTTTTCTCCTGTGTCTCCCCTGTTCAGGGTTCCCTGGTGGCTCAGCTGGTAAAGAATCTGCCTGCAATGTGGGAGAACTGGGTTCAATCCCTGGGTTGGGAAGATTCCCTAGAAAAGGGAATGGCTACCCACTTCAGTTTTCTGCCCTGGAGAATAACATGGACTGTGTAGTCCATGGGATCTCAAAGAGTTGGACACAACTGAGTGACTTTCACTCCTATGTGACAATCCAATCTGGAAAAGGTTTGAAGTACTTGAATGTCTAAATTAATCTTTTAAAATATATATCATCTTCCCACCACTCACATCATTGCAATTATGGTTCCTTCTTGTCTCCTGTCCCCAGTCTCAAACTCCAGGATACCCCAAAGGGAAATTAGAAATTAGCAAGATATAATAAAACCAAATTGGAAAAGCCAGAACAGAGTTCAAAAAGACAAATGCTGGTGTCAATCAAAGCCTTAAGCAGGCCAAATGAGCTAAATCAGTGTGAGCAACCTAAAAGCAGTAGGATTATATAAGGCAAAATCAAGAAAGCGAGACCTAGAGAGGCTCAGACTCACAGATACAGGACATAGGCAACTGTAATCACCTAATAGACCCTGAGGATAGGGACTGATGGGCAGGGAAATGACAAGGTCCTGACCCTTTCTCTATTCATGGCTTAATGCAAATATGCAGCTTTCTTCAGATATAGACATTGGTAATAAAAGCCAACAATGCCAAATTATATGAAAAATATTATGCAAAACTGGATATTCTAAATAAGACTGAAAAATGGCAACAATCCCAAGTTGCCTCTCAATGCAAGGCAATTTTTGGCTTTGTCCCTAGTTAATTCTCTGAAGGATCAAATTGTTTTTAACGTGTCATGGTGGTGGGTAACTAGATTTTTTTATTATGTAAATGGGAATAGAATCCATAGAAGGGTGCCTTAGGAAAATAGATTTCATTTCCATATAATGATAATAATCCTAATAATATAGTTACATTTATTAATTTAAAATGTTTATTAAATACCTATGATAGACTAGGTCCTGTTCTAGGTATACAACCAATTATGACAGACAAAATATCTTCTCTCATAAAGTTCATATTACATTCTACACTATGCATTTAGATGTTTTCCATGCTATGAATTCATAGAAACATTTATTTAATAAATAGGCACATGAATCTAAGGGGATATAGCAGTAAGCAAGACAGATATGGTCCATGAAGAGCCTACTGCAAGGGGTTGATTTTAGAATTCTTTCAAAACAATAAATATGTAATTTAAAATGATGATTAATGCTCCCAAGAGAAATGCATGATATTATGAAAATGCATAAAACTTTAGTTTAGGTAGCAAAGTCAGGAAAGGAAAGGCTTTGCAATGAAAGTGACAATCAAGCTGAAACCTAAAGAAGATAAAGGAATTATCTGGGGAAAGAAGTGAGGGAAGATGGTTTCAGGCATATGCATGGAAGCAGCAAAGAGATTAAACTGTTCAGAAACTGAGGAAAGCTGGTGATGTGCAGAGGAGGGGAGAGTGGTAACAGATGAGGTGGGAACAGTAGGCAGAGGCCAGATTTTGCCGGGTCTGATTGGCCATAGTGTGGGGTTTGGAATTTCTCTTAAATGCTCTGAGAAGTTCTGAGCATGTTTTCTACAGGAAGTGGTCTGATTTAATTTGGATTTTACATGATCGTTTGTGATTTGTGGAAGGAGAGTTTCTTGCTCTTTAACATCCTTCTTTCCTTAGAACCACTTTTTGAATCCTGGCTGACTCTGAAGCTAGAATAATAAATTCAAGATGAGGAAGAGACAGAGATAACTTTTAGGAACAGTAAGAGAAAGCCATCTTGACAATGGAGACAATCTTCTCATTCATCTTCACTTGCCCACTCTACTCCCATCCCCCATGCCTATTAGGCAGATTGGAACCCAGTGGAACCAAGTGAACATCACTTCATATCAGGAAATGAGGAGAAAAAGATGAGACTAGGGGGTTGGAAGAAAAGAGGTTAAAGAGAAGAGAAGACATCCATAGAAGGCTTGTTTTGTAATGAATGGAAGGAAATGTCCCACTCTGCCCAGAACAGACATGAAAAATAGGCAACATAAGGACTGTAACTTACTGAGGACCCATGGAAGAGGATGAACTGAAAGTATAGAGGAGCCATTCTGGTCTCCCCACCACTGTAGACCCTGCATGGATTGGAGATTATAGAAAACTAAATGGAATTGGAAGCATCTCAAGGAAATGACAACCACTACAAACAAACAAATAGGGCTTCCCAGGTGGTGCTAGTGGTAGAGTCTACTTGCTAATGCAGGAGATGCAGGAGACACTGGTTCAATCCTTGGGTGAGAAAGATCCCTTGAAGTAGGAAATGGCAACCCATTCCAGTATTCTTGCCTAGGAAATCCCATGGGCACAGGAGCCTGGCAGGCAACAGTCCATAGGGCCGCAAAGAGTTGGACATGACTATGTGACTGAGCACATAATAAAAGCAGTACTTACTGATAGTTTCCATGCACCCAAAGTAATTTGCCATTGTTAACACATTAGATCCTGCAACCACACTCACAGGTAGGAACTATTACTATTCCCACTTTACAGAGGAATTAATGGAGGCACAGTGAGATTAGAGAACTTGCCCAAGGTCATTAAATTAGAAAGTGGGATTTATGTAAAAGTCATATTTTCTGTTCTCTGTACTGCATCCAATATTTGAACTATTTCAAATTTTAAAAGATGGTAGTGCGCTCATTATGCCAGCAAATTTGGAATACTCAAGAGTGGCTACAGACTGGAAAAGGTCAGTTTTCATTCTAATCCCAAAGAAAGGCAATGCCAAAGAATGTTCAAACTACTGCACAATTGCACTCATATCACACACTAGCAAGGTAATGCTCAAAATTCTCCAAGACCGGCTTCAACAGTATGTGAACTGTGAATTTCCAGATATTCAAGTTGGACTTACAAAAAGAAGAGGAACCAGAGATCAAATTGCCAATGATCCATTGATGATCTATTGGATCATTGAAAAAGCAAGAGAGTTCCAGAAAAACATCTATTTCTGCTTTATTGGACTATGCCAAAGCGTTTGACTGTGAGGATCACCAAAAAAAAAAAAAAAGTGGAATATTCTTAAAGAGATGAGAATACCAGCCCACCTGATCTGCTTTCTGACAAATCTGTGTGCATGTCAAGAAGCAACAGTTAGAACTGGACATGGAACAACAGACTGGTTTCAAATCGGGAAAGGAGTACGTCAAGGCTGTATTTTGGCACCCTGTTTATTTAACTTATATACAGAGTACATCATGTGAAATGCTGGGCTGGATGAAGCACAAGCTGGAATCAAGATTGCCAGGAGAAAAATAAATAACCTCAGATATGCAGATGACACCACCCTTATGGCAGAAAGCAAAGAAGACCTCAAGAGCCTCTTGATGAAAGTGAAAGAGGAGCATGAAAAAGTTGGCTCAAAACTCAACATTCAGAAAACTAAGATCATGGCATGTGGTCCCATCTCTTCATGGCAAATAAATGTGGAGACAAAGAAAGCAATGAGAGACTTTCTTTTCTTGGGCTCCAAAATCACTGCAGATGATAACTGAAGCCATGAAATTAAAAGACACTTGCTCCTTGGAAGAAAAGCTACGGTCAACCTAGACAGCATATTAAAAAGCAGAGACATTACTTTATCAACAAAAGTCTGTCTAGTCAAAGCTATGGTTTTTCCAATACACATGTATGGATGTGAGTGTTGGACCATAGATAAGGCTGAATGCTGAAGAATTGATGCTTTTGAACTGTGGTGTTAGAGAACACTCTTGAGAGTACCTTGGATTGGAAGGAGATTAAACTAGTCAATCCTAAAGGAAATCAACCCTGAAGATTCATTGGAAGGACTCATGCTGAAGCTGAAACTCTAATACTAATACTTTGGCCACTGATGCGAAGAACTGACTAATTGGAAAAGAACCTGATGCTGGGAAAGATTGAAGGCAGGAGGAGAAGGGGATGACAGAGGATGAGATGGTTGAATGGCATCACCGACTTGACGGACATGAGTTTGAGCAAGCTCGGGAGTTGGTGATGGACAGGGAAACCTGGAGTGCTTCAGTCCATGGGGTTGCCAAGAGTCGGACACGACTGAGTGACTGAATTGAACTGAACCACATCCACTGCATTCCATCCACCGCCCCCCAACCTGACCTCATATTAGTTTCAGGTTTCATGCCCATTAGTGGGCTGATTTTTCAAAGTGCCATGGCTTCATTCACAACAGAATCAGGATATAGTCAAACAATGTAAAATTACAGAAACTGTGTCCTTGACAGCCTTCTCTGATTTGCCTGTGCTCCACTTCAATCAGCTGTGAGAACACTCGGGTAGGATTCCTCTGGGCTAATGATGAATAACTAATGTAACTGATCATTCCTTTCAGAGACCAGTGATAGTTCTAGTGCCAGGCACATGTTACAACTCTTATGGATGATTTAGTTTTGATTAATGTTTCATCATGTTTTCATAGTTTTCAGGAAATATATTTTAGTTGTTAGGTTTCCAAGGAACTATAGGCCTCAAGATGAAATGATGAAACCATAGAAAACAGCTGCCATGAAGACAGTCATTATTGCTACTGGAAAATGTGGGCATGGATCTGAAATGAAGATTAAGCTCTTTTCTCCCTCATTGAAGTAAGCTTTTCTGCATTAGTTAAATGCCTCCCTGAGTCACTACAAAATGTAGCCACTTAACCAGTGTTATGGAAATATTTGGAACATTAAAAAACAAAAGATGTTAGAAAAAAAGTACATATTTAATTTCTACAATTGCAATTTTTATAATTATAATTTCTTTGTAATGATTTCTAATATATTTATATGGATAACCAGCTAAATATTTTTTATTAGGAATCTGTATACTTTTGTTATTGTTCAATTACTAAGTCTTGCCCAACTCTTTATGACCCATAGACTGCAGCATGCCAGGCTCCCCTGTCCTTCACTAAGTCCTGAGGTTTGTTCTGATTCATGTCTACTGAATCAGTGATGCTATCTAACCATATGTAACCATCTTTTCCTCTGTTGCCCCTTTCTCCTGCCCTCAATCTTTCCCAGCATCAGGGTCTTTTCCATCGAGTCATTTCTTTGCATCAGGTGGTCAAAGTATTGGAGGTTCAGCTTCAGCATTTCTTTCAATGAATATTCAGGGTTGATTTCCTTTAGGATTGACAGTTTTTATCTCCTTGCAGTCCAAGAAACTCTCAAGAGTCTTCTCCCACACCACAGTTCAAAAGCATCAATTCTTTGGCATTCAGCCTTCCTTATGATCCAACTTTTATATCCATACATGACTACTGGAGAAACCATAGATTTAACTGCATACTTACCCATGCATTGTTTTGCTACTATGGATCTCTAATTGGTATAGTACTACAACCTAATGCAGTCTCTATTATATACAACATAAATTATACTTCAGTTCAGTTCACTTCAGTCACTCAGTCGTGTCCGACTCTTTGAGACCCCATGAATCACAGCACGCCAGGCCTCCCTGTCCATCACCATCTCCTGGAGTTCAGTCAGACTCACGTCCATCGAGTCAGCGATGCCATCCAGCCATCTCATCCTCTATCGTCCCCTTCTCCTCCTGCCTCCAATCCCTCCCAGCATCAGAGTCTTTTCCAATGAGTCAACTCTTCGCATGAGGTGGCCAAAGTACTGGAGTTTCAGCTTTACCATCATTCCTTCCAAAGAAATCCCAGGGCTGATCTCCTTCAGAATGGACTGGTTGAATCTCCTTGCAGTCCAAGGGACTCTCAAGAGTCTTCTCCAACACCACAGTTCAAAAGCATCAATTCTTCGGCGCTCAGCCTTCTTCACAGTCCAACTCTCACATCCACACATGACCACAGGAAAAACCATAGCCTTGACTAGACGGAACTTAGTCAGCAAAGTAATATCTCTGCTTTTGAATATGCTATCTAGGTTGGTCATAACTTTTCTTCCAAGGAGTAAGCGTCTTTTAATTTCATAGCTGCAATCACCATCTGCAGTGATTTTGGAGTCAGACTTCCACTGTTTCCTCATCTATTTCCCATGAAGTGATGGGACCAGGTGCCATGATCTTTGTTTTCTGAATGTTGAGCTTTAAGCCAACTTTTTCACTCTCCCCTTTCAATTTCATCAAGAGGCTTTTTAGTTTCTTTTCACTTTCTGCCATAAGGGTGGTGTCACCTGCATATCTGAGGTTATTGATATTTCTCCCGGCAATCTTGATTCCAGCTTGTGCTTCTTCCAGCCCAGCGTTTCTCATGATGTACTCTGCATAGAAGTTAAACAAGCAGTGTGACAGTATACAGCCTTGACGGACTCCTTTTCCTATTTGGAACCAGTCTGTTGTTCCATGTCCAGTTCTAACTGTTGCTTCCTGACCTGCATACAGATTTCTCAAGAGGCAGGTCAGGTGGTCTGGTATTCCCATCTCTCTCAGAATTTTCCACAGTTTATTGTGATTATGCTTGGCATGAGGTAAATAGAGACACAAATACCCATCTTTTAACATGGGGTTAGGGAGCAGGTATACCAACAATTCAGTTAGAATTCAAAATAAATGAAGTAACCTTATAAAATAGGTTGAATGAAAGGTCTGAGGGGCTGCAAAGAAGGCAGAGTTAAAAGAAATGAAATTTCCTGAAGAAGGTGCTATTAAACAGAATCTTGAATAATGGACTGGATCTCAGGTGTACAATAACTGCAAATATTAAGTCTTTAAGAAATATTGGCTGTATGAATGTGATTAAAAATCTAGTGGGTGGTACAGCCATTCTGAAAGACAGTTTGACAGTTTCTTATATTATAATACATATATTATATATTCTTGCCACACAAACTAGCATTTACGCTGCTTGACAATTACCCAAAGAGTTGATAACTTATATGGACACAAGAATCTGCACATGAATGTTTATAGCAGATTTACTCATAATTGCCAAAGTTTGGAATCAACCAAAATGTCTTAAAGTGGGAGGATAGATAAGTGAATGCTCATATATCAAAACATGCAATCTTATTCAACCCTAAAAAGAAGTGAGCGATCAAGTCACAAAAATACATGGGGGAAACTTAAATGTGTGGTACTAAGTGAAAGAAACAAATCTGAAAAGGCTACATATTGCATGATTCCAGTTATATGACAGTGGGGAAAAGGTAAAACTATGGAGACAGGAGAAAGTTCAGTGGTTGCCAAGAGTGAGGGGAGGGATGAATAGGTGTAGCTCAGAGGGTTGTTAGGGCAGTGAAAACACTTTATGAGGCTATTATGTTGGATGCATTATACACTTGTCCAAACCCATAGACTGCACAACACCAAGAGTAAATCATATTGCACACTACAGACTTCTGGTGATAATGCTTTGTCAATGTAATTTCATCAATTGTAACAAGTGTATCACTCTGGTAGGAAATACTGATAATGGGGGTAGTTTACATGTGTGCCATTGGGGAATATATGGGAAATCTCTGTACCTGTCTCTCAATTTTATTGTGAACCTAAAACTGTTCTAAAAAATTTTTGTTTTTTTGTTTTGTTTGTAACTAAGAAAATTCTAGTGGCAAAGAAAAGAAAGAGGAAGAGTTCAGGAAAGGAAAAATGGGAACAGTATTCTAGACAGAGAGATCATTTCCCTGTATCCTTTTAGTAAGAATATAGACCTATAGTGAGACTAAAGAAGATTTAACTGAATTACACACTGTGGCTGTCGGAAAGTGGAGAAGCAATTGGCTGTGGTTTGACACAAGTGAGAAGTGTGATATTAGGAAGGATGTGTGAACATAATTTCAAAGATGTGATTATTTTCTATCTTTGTGTGTCTCAGGCAATGGCTGTACCATCCATTCAGCTGAACAAGTCAGATTCCTAGAAATTGTCCTCGACATGCCGTGAGTTCTGTTGATATTATGTCCTGGTGCTGGAAAACAGTCCATTTCCCCATATCCCCACCACCTCTAGTCTTTGCACATTAGATTCTTAAAATTCCTTCTAAATGGTTTCTCTTCATCCACCCAGACTCTTAATTCTGTTCTCTACTTTGCAACTAAAGTGATCTTTTAAAAAAGCCTATCTTCTTTGGTAAAACTCTTACCTGGTTTGTCCTTAACATGGTACAAAAATTCTTCATGATGTTTTCCCTACCTCCATAACCAGTCTTATTTCACACTATTCTCATATATCATTACAAATTGTCTTTCGGTGGACTAACTTACATTTAAATGTATGTGTGTGTGCTTAGTCACTCAGTCATGTCTGAGTCTTTGCAACTCCATGGACTGTAGCCTACCACAGTTCTCTGTCTGTAGAAATTTCCAAAGAAAACTGAAATAGGTTGGTATTTCCTCCTCCAGGGGCTCTTCCTGACCCAGGGATCAAACCTGCATCTCCTGTGTCTCCTGCATTGGCAGGCAGATTCTTTACCACTGAATCATGGGGAAACCCCTACATTTGTGTTTGTGTAATTGATTTTTCTCTTTCTTATCAGGGGAATCCATAAACTTATATGAACTCTGCGTCTAACTTTGCATCCCAGTTGTATGATTCTGAGAAGTTACTTAAAACTTTTAAACTTTATAATTCTGTTTCTTCATCTTAAAAGAAAATAGAATGAAAATATCTATTGAGTGATTTTATAGAGTAAATGGAACAATAATCACAAGAGTTCTGAGAACAATGCCTGACATAGTGCATGCTCAATAGGTCAGACCTGCTAGATTCAGAATATCAATGCATGTAACAAAATCTGGTTCTGCATTTCATTGATTTGCATGATGCCTGACCCAGTTGTATAATCCCTCAATGAATATTTTTAAATAAACAAATAATAAATGATGTAAGTTCAAGAGTGTACACTCAGTTACACAATGGAATACTGTTTCATACTTATGGAATTTAAAAGCTAATATACATATCTATGGGCTTCCCTGGTAGCTCAGCTGGTAAAGAATCTGCCTACAATGCAGGAGACCCCAGTTCAATTCCTGGGTCAGAAAGATCTGCTGGAGAAGGGATAGGCTACCCACTCTGGTATTCTTGGGCTTCCCTGGTGGCTCAGCTGGTAAAGAATCCACCTGCAATTCAGGAAACCTGGGTTTGATCCCTGGGTTGGAAAGATCCCCTGGAAAAGAGAACGGTTACCCACTCCAGTATTCTGGCCTGCAGAATTCCATGAATTGTATAGTTCATGGGGTCACAAAGAGTCGGATGCAACTGAGTGACTTTCACTTTCATACATGTCTACAATATTGACAAGGAGTCCAACTGATTTCTGTATTTGAGTCTTAAAAGATGATAATTTAGGTGTAAATTCTTAGTCCACCTGCCAATGCAGGAGACACAGTTCAGTTCAGTTCAGTTCAGTCGCTCAGTCGTGTCCGACTCTTTGCGACCCCATGAATTGCAGCACGCCAGGCCTCCCTGTTCATCACCATCTCTCGGAGATCACTCAGACTCACATCCATCGAGTCAGTGATGCCATCCAGCCATCTCATCCTCGGTCGTCCCCTTCTCCTCCCGCCCCCAATCACTCCCAGCATCAGAGTCTTTTCCAATGAGTCAACTCTTCGCATGAGGTGGCCAAAGTACTGGAGTTTCAGCTTTAGCATCATTCCTTCCAAAGAAATCCCAGGGTTGATCTCCTTTAGAATGGACTGGTTGGATCTCCTTGCAGTCCAAGGGACTCTCAAGAGTCTTCTCCAACACCACACTTCAAAAGCATCAATTCTTCGGCGATCAGCCTTCTTCACAGTCCAACTCTCACATCCATACATGACCACAGGAAAAACTGGTAATTGGAGCATTCTTTTGCATTGCCTTTCTTTGGAATTGGAATGAAAACTGACCTTTTCCAGTCCTGTGGCCACTGCTGAGTTTTCCAAATTTGCTGGCATATTGAGTGCAGCACTTTCACAGCATCATCTTTCAGGATTTGAAACAGTTCAACTGGGATTCCATCACCTCCACTAGCTTTGTTCGTAGTGATGCTTTCTAAGGCCCACTTGACTTCACATTCCAAGATGTCTGGCTCTAGATTAGTGATCACATCATCATGATTATCTGGGTCGTGAAGATCTTTTTTGTACAGTTCTTCCGTGTATTCTTGCCACCTCTTCTTAATATCTTCTGCTTCTGTTAGGTCCAGACCAGAGACACAGCAGATGCAAATTCAATCCCTGAGAGGGAAAGATCCCCTGGAAAAAGAAATGGCAACCTACTCCAGTATTCTTGCTTGAAAAATTCCATGGACAGAAGAGCCTGGTGGGCTACAGTCCATGGAGTCTCAAAGAGTTGGACACTACTGAGCATGCACGCATATCTTAAGCCTGCAGGTCAAGAAAAGCAAATTTTGGTGATATTTAAATTAAACTCATTTGGGAATATTGGTTTTCCATAACTAGACTCACAAGACATGGCTATAAAAACAAGAGTCCTAATTTATTGGCTTAAAATGAGAGATTTAACTATATAATGTATATGACAGTTTATATTTTTATTTGCACATCTTCCCTTTCTTAGGATAGTCTATATGAAAAGCAAATATTATAGAAAATGTATTTGTTAGTCATGAAGTCAGAGCAAAGGGCATAAATGGATAATGTTTGTAACTGGTGACAGTAGGCTAGTCATGGATATTATGATCCAGCCGTCTTCACTTTATGAAGAAAATGACAATAGACACATTACTTCCCCATGAATTGTCCTGACCCAGTCGTGATTTTGGTGATAGTGTATCTTTTGCTAGACAATACACAGGCAGCTTATTTGTGTTTATTGTTTTCTTTTTACAAATTTTTGCTTAGATTGACATTTCTATGACTATTAAGTCAGAAGAAAACAATTTGATGTTTCCTTATTAGACTGAGACATTTCCTAAATCTTCTCAGTCATAGTTCTACAGATTGATTTTAGGGTAGTGTTATTGTTGTTATTGTTATTTGGCCTTTTAACTAAGTTAATTGCATTCTTTATGTTGAGGTTTTCTGGTCTACAATATGTTGAATACTATCATAATATTAAATAGTTGACTTTTCCAGTATCTTTTCATTTCATGTTTGGGCTATTTTTTATATATGGACAATTTCATTGTTATAGTTGTTGTTTTTTAATGTTTCCTTGTTATGATAATCAGAAAGGAACCTTCCAAAATTCAACTGAGGAAGATTTGTAGAATAACAGAAAAGAAAAGAATGTGCAGATGTGATGGCAGTATTTTATTTTATTTTTAACTGAAGGATAATAGCTTTACAATATTGTGTTGGTCTCTGTCACACATTAACATGAATCAGCCATAGGTATACATGTGTCCCCTCCCTCTTAAACCTCCTTCCCACCTCCCACCCCATTCCACCCCGCTAGGTCATCACAGAGCACCAGGTTGAGCTCCCTGCATCATATGGCAACTTCCCACTGGTTATCTATTTTACACATGGTACTGTATATGTTTCCATGCTACTCTCCATTCGTGCCGCACTCTCCTTACCCCACTGTGTCTACAACTCTGTTGTTTATGTCTGAGTTTCCATTGCTGGTGGCAGCATTTTAGATGTACCTGCCCTGGAGGTTTTTTTGCACAGAAGCTAAGACTCAGACAAGGATGCTGATTTCTTAAGTTTACAATTGTCATGGAATTGACTTTTATTTAAAAGGAAATAATTGTTCTCTCTTTATGAATAAATCCTCAAGAATTATCTTGAAGCCTTTTAGTTTTCCTCATCATTGGATTACAGGAAGAAATGTCATTTTATAGTCTTAATGAGTATTTATGTGAAAGATGGCTTTAAAGTTACTAAAGATAGATATAGTCAAATTTCCATATTTTTAGACTAATCAGGGAGAAGCTAAGCTAGTTTAAATGTAATGAAAGGTCTGAAATTATTTTTATTATTTTCAAGTGTAGCAGTAACTAAAACAGTCTAACTCCAGGCCTATTAGTGAGACACAGCAGACTGTTTGTAATTAGCATACTGGTTGCTCTAAGATGCAATTAAATATCCAAATAATATTCTAAAGGACACTTGAAAGAACAAACGGTATTTTTACTATTGATTTTTCAAACCTGTTTTCCAAAATTGTACAAAATTGTATTTTGTCTAAAAATCAAAATTATATGTTACATAATTATACAAAACTATGTCTTGTTTTTAAAAAAATAAAAATTTGCAATTAAATATCCAAATAATATTCTAAAGGACACTTGAAAGAACAAACGGTATTTTTACTATTGATTTTTCAAACCTGTTTTCCAAAATTGTACAAAATTGTATTTTGTCTAAAAATCAAAATTATATGTTACATAATTATATAAAACTATGTCTTGTTTTAAAATTGTCACAAGCTTCAAATTTGGTATACCTAGGAAATAAACTATATTAAAACTTTGAGGGTGGAAAGTTGAAACAGTTATTTTTTTGAAATAGCAGCTTCATGTGTTTTATGGTCTTCTGAGTTTTTAATGTCTGCACAGCCCTAATTATGATTACAATTACTGGCTCAGTTAAAGTTGAATGCATGATTATGTGGGAGGATTTTAGGTAATAAGTTAGAAATTTTAACTCAGTAATTGCCAGTGATTAATTCTATTTTTTCATACTGCTTTCTGTTTGAATTTGAAAAGTTGGTTTATTATTTCCTTGAACTGTAATTGCCTCTAAATTATGTACAAGGCTCTAAGTTCTAAGTTAATTATATCCTAGTGAGCTTTTTTAAATCAAACCTAGAAGTTTCAAGGTGTACACATCTTAAGAACCCATTAAATCCTTTAACATGTGTCTGGGTAAAGAACTGCCATGCATGATTGATGACTGGTTTTTGAAGCTCTTTCAATTCTATGGTGCCAGTCATTAAAGGCACTGAAGTTCATCTCTATTGAAGAATTTATAGAGATTCAAAAAATTATAATTATGCTGGTGAATTTCTGGTCAATGCTTTTTATCCCAACTTCTTTAGAAAACACAAGCTCCTGGTCTGAACTGTGGAAAAAAATGTAGGCATAGAAGGTGTCAGGTTGCAATCATTTTATTTAACCTGTACTCATTAAATTTCCAAAAATGGAAAACAAAGTAGCATAATGAAAAGAATGAGAAATCCTGAAGGCTAAAGTTGACATATGTCATGAGGATATTACAATTAATTTGTGAAATAAATGAAATGTCCTTCCATTTACCTGCTCATTTATTCATACTAAAAGTGGTATGGAGTTCTGACTCAAGAGAGTACGTGTATAATATTCATTCACTTTTCATTCTTCTGGCAATGTATAGAGATAAGAACTTAAAAAAATGCATATAAACCTTAAACAATGACATGAATCACGAGACAGGGTTAATTAAGGAGTGGAAAAGGAGAGAGACAAATACATTTCTGGAAGACTAAAGACAATTGAGGACATGATGACAAGTTGAAAGATAAAACAGAACTAAAAGAGCCATTTTTCATAATATGCACAGTGAAATTTCAGTGGAGTCAGAAGCCTAGCTTTCTGAGTAAAGACAAGACTAAAAACTTGAAAACATGGGACAAATTGATGTCTTTTTGAACAGCTGCCCCAGGTGTCCTTCACGCACATATCCTTAATTCACCTGTAAAAACAAACAAAAATACTTGCTTGTTTCATACTTTCTATTAGCAATGCTGGATGTTGATAACTTTTAAACAGAATTTTTGAAACTCAGCTGAAGTATTGATCTAGGGGAAAGCAAAAGTGATATTTTTAGACATGTAAGAATCTGTAAATTTTATTTTGTATCCACATTTTCTGAGGAAATTATTTGAGAATCTATATTAGAAAAATGGAATAAAACCAAATAAGAAATATATAAAATAAATAAACTAGCCTTGGGAGGAAACAATCATGATACTTTAAAAAAATGAAAGCTTTAAAAGAGATCTGGAGAAAAATAATCAGGGATCAAAAAATAAATATGAGTAAAACAAATGACGATGTGGAGAATTTTTGGCAGGTATGCAGAAATAAAAAAAGAATCAAGTGGAAATTCTGAAATGGAAAATGACTGAATTTAATAATTAAATGAATCAGTTTAACACCAGAATAGAAACAGCAAATAGAAAATTAGTGACAGAATTAGTGGTCCTGATATATCAGAAGAAAATACCCAGACTAAAGAATAGGAAAATCAAAGGATGGAACATAAGGCACAACCAATACAATTTTTCATGTCTAACATATGTGTAAATGGAGTCCAAGGAGAAGAGACAGAAAGAATGGGATTGAAAAATGTATTTGAAAAGATAATGGCTGAGAATTTTCCCCAAATTGTTCAAAGACATCAAATCACATATTCAAAAACTTCGTGACCCTAAACAAAGTTAAAAGACTAAACAAAATATTTTAGCTTATAAAAGCACAGTGCTGAAAAACAAATATTAAAAGAACCTTGAATCAGCCAGATGAAAATGGTACATTACATTTAAAGAACAGTAAAACAGAAAATAACTTTGAACACAAAAGATAAAGTCAAAGTACAATGAAATGATATCTTCAAAGTACTGATGGGAGGGAATAAAGCCCTCTGGCCTAGAATTCTGTAATCATTGAAAATATTATTCAAAAATGAGAAAAAGTAAAGATTTTTAGATAATAGCAAAAGAAATATTGATGTAATTTAGCAGCTGTAGAATTACATTAAAGAAAATACTGAAGGGCATTCTTCCTACAGAGAAGTCATTAAGATTCTGATAGAAAACAAGAGCAATAGAAAATATGTGAGTGAATATAAATGTTAATTTTTAAAAACAAAAATAATTTTATGGGGATATGTTGTCTATATAATATGATCTGTCTCTTATACACATCTCAGTGTGACAGTATACAGCCTAAAGTTATGACCAACCTAGATAGCATATTCAAAAGCAGAGACATTACTTTGCCAACATAAGTCCGTCTAGTCAAGGCTATGGTTTTTCCTGTGGTCATGTATGGATGTGAGAGTTGGACTGTGAAGAAGGCTGAGTGCCGAAGAATTGATGCTTTTGAATTGTGGTGTTGGAGAAGGCTCTTGAGAGTCCCTTGGACTGCAAGGAGATCCAACCAGTCCATTCTGAAGGAGATCAGCCTTGGGATTTCTTTGGAAGGAATGATGCTAAAGCTGAAACTCCAGTACTTTGGCCACCTTATGAGAAGAGTTGACTCTTTGGAAAAGACTCTGATGGTGGGAGGGATTGGGGGCAGGAGGAGAAGGGGAGGACCGAGGATGAGATGGCTGGATGGCATCAAGGACTCGATGGACGTTAGTCTGAGTGACCTCCGGGTGATGGTGATGAACTGGGAGGCCTGGCATGCTGCGATTCATGGGGTTGCAAAGAGTCGGACATGACTGAGCGACTGAACTGAACTGAACTAATAGGAGAAATAAGTATTAACCTTTAAGATTGATCATGTTAACCTTGAGTTAAATAAATTCCTTTCTTGATTGTAACTCACTACACCCTCACCCTATAGGAATGCAACTTTATTTGGAGGGTGATGGCTAGTTTAAGAAAAACACCCTTGGAAAAAATAAGTTTATTGGTTATCAGAAAGAAAGGGTCATAAAATGTCAGCAGGCCTCATGGCCAGAAGATGATGTCAAACCCCTAAGACCTTTTTTTATGTAAAGCACCTGATTTTGATAAAGGTCAGGACTGCTGACCCTCACGTGACTCTGTATTCATCCCTATGTGTAACAAAAGGTATATAAGCAAACCCCAAAATAAAGAAATTGGATCAGTTTCTGGAAAGACTGATTCCCTCATGTCGTTCTTTCTTGCTCCCTGTTTTTCTGGCTGAATTCCCATCTGGAGAGTGGGTGCCCTCCACGTCTACTTACTTGTCCCGACTTTCAAGCCCACATGAGAAGGAGGCCAGGGAGGGGCACCTTTCAATATTCAAGTGGTGCCAGTGGCCCAATGTAGATGGTGCAAATTCCTTGTCTTGGAATTTTATTGGTACCCCATGTAAACCAAATTATTCAGGCTGTTTTTCTCTCCTACTATTTTCTGGCCGAATTCCCATCTGGTGTACGGGTACCCACCAAGCCTGCTAATTTTGCCTGGGCTTCTAAGATCGGACCAGGGGGGCCTCAGTGCCTCCTCTCCTTCAGGAGAATGGAAGACGCCTGTGGCCTACATAGGTGGTGATTGATATTCCATGTAAACCAAGTTATTCAGCCTCTTTTTCTCTGCTAACCTTCTAATCCCTCTCTATCTGTAATTAATTTTTTCCAAGGAGATGTGTATAAGAGACAGGTCTATATAATATGATATATATAGTATATGCCTTTATATAATGTTGGATATACATATGTAATATCCAAGAATAAAACAAAAAAGTTAGAAGAAAGTAAAAGCAGTTGCCATATTCTAAAGTCTTTGAAAATTAACAATACTTAGTTCTATAAAGACTTAAATAAGTTAAGAATATATGTGGGCATTTCCAGGAAAATAACAGGATACTAAAAACACATAATTAACAAGCTAATACTTGCAGAGATATGAGCAAAAAGTTAGTAGATATATTACAATGCGAGTTTAAAAAATAAACACTACAAAAGTAACAAGAACAGGAAAAAATGAAAGCAAATATTACGATCAGAAAATCAGCAACAAAATGGTACATACAATTCCAACTGTTTCAAATATTATGTTACACATTAATTTAATAAGCACTCTAATTAAAAGGCAAAGATTATCAGAGTCAGTAAAATGTGTGTGTGTGTGTGTGTGTGTGTGTGCGCGCTCAGTCGTGTCTGACTCTGCTACCCCATGGACTATAACCTGCCAGGCTCCTCTCTCCATGAAATTTTCCGACAAGAATACTGAAGTGGTTTGCCATTTCCTACTCCAGGGGATCTTCCCGACCTAGGAAATCTTCCTGACCCAGGGATCAAACCTCTTATGTCTCCTGCACTGACAAGTAGACTCTTTCTACTGCACCACCTGAGAAGCCCCAATGATTTAATAAGTGTATTTAAGCTGTTAATAGGTGTATTCCAACTGTGGTGCTGGAGAAGACTCCTGAGAGTCCCTTGGAGAGCAAGGGGATCAAATCAGTCAATCTTAAAGGAAAAAAGATGATCTTAACCCCAAATACTCTTTGAAAAGACTAATGCTGAACCTGATGTTTCACTACTTTGGCCATATAATGGGAAGAGCTGACTCTTTGGGAAAAGTCCTGATGCTGGGAAAGATTGAAGGCAGAAGGAGAAGAGGGTGACAGAGAATGTGATAGTTGAATGGCATCACTGATTCAGCAGACTTGAACTTGAGCAAACATTGGGGGCAGGAGGAGAAGGGGACGACCGAGGATGAGATGGCTGGATGGCATCACGGACTCGATGGACGTGAGTCTGAGTGAACTCTGGGAGATGGTGATGAACAGGGAGGCCTGGCGTGCTGCGATTCATGGGGTCGCAAAGAGTCGGACACGACTGAGCGACTGAACTCAACTGAAACTCCAAGAGATGGTGAGAGACAAGGAAGCCTGGCATGCTACAGTCCAGGAGGTTGTGAAAAGTTGGACACAACTTGGCGACTGAACAACAACAACAAAATTTTCAAATATCAAGTTCATCAAATTGCGTTTAATAGATGCAAGGGTTTTTTTGTCCTAAATTATTCCCCAATAAAAATGATTTTAAAAGCCCCACCCTGGTGGCTCAGAGGTTAAAGTGTCTGCCTCCAATGAGGGAGACCCGGGTTCGATCCCTGGGTCAGGAAGATCCCTTGGAGAAGGAAATGGCAATCCACTCCAGTATTCTTGCCTGGAGAATCCCACGGACGGAGAAGCCTAGTAGGTTACAGTCCACAGGTCACAAAGAGTCGGACACGACTGAGCGACTTCACCTCACCTATCACCTAAAGTATACTCAGAGAATCTAGAAAGAAGTTAAGAACAAATATCAGAGAAAAAAATTTACCCAATAAAAGCCCAGTGTGTGACAGAAAAGCAATAAAGCTATCAGTTCAGTTCAGTCGCTCAGTCTGTCCGACTCTTTGCGACTCCAAGAATGGAAGCACGTCACGCCTCCCTGTCCATTACCAACTCCCGGAGTTCACTCAGACTCATGTCCATCGAGTCCGTGATGCCATCTAGCCATCTCATCCTCTGTCGTCCCCTTTCTCCTCCTGCCCCCAATCCCTCCCAGCATCAGAGTCTTTTCCAATGAGTCAACCCTTCACATGAGGTGGCCAAAGTACTGGAGTTTCAGCTTCAGCCTCAGTCCTTCCAATGAGCATCCAGGACTGATCTCCTTTAGATTGGATTTGTTGGATCTCATTGCAGTCCAAGGGACTCTCAAGAGTCTTCTCCAACACCACAATTCTTCAGTGCTCAGCTTTCTTCACAGTCCATCTCTCATATCCATACATGACCACTGGAAAAACCATAGCCTTGACTATATGGACCTTTGTTGGCAAAGTAATATCTCTGCTTTTTAATATGCTATCTAGGTTGGTCATAACTTTCCTTCCAAGGAGTAACCATCTTTTAATTTCATGGCTGCAATTACCATCCACAGTGATTTTGGAGCCCCCAAAAACAAAGCCTGACACTGTTTCCACTATTTCCCCATCTATTTGCCATGAAGTGATGGGACCAGATGCCATGATATTACTTTCTGAATGTTGAGCTTTAAGCCAACTTTTTCACTCCCCTCCTTCACTTTCATCAAGAGGCTTTGTAGTTCCTTTTCACTTTCTGCTATAAAGGTGGTGTCATCTGCATAGAAGACCCTTTGTTAAAACAAATACAGTTGATAAACTTCTGGCAATAATGGTCAAGGAATGATGGGAAGGTACGAAAAACCAATATCAGGAATGAAAAAAGACATAATTTCATATCATATAAATATTTAAGTCATTTTAAGAAATAATGGATATATTTGAAATTTTGGCTAAGACAGACAATGTTTTTAGAAAAATACAGCTCCTCAAAACAGACAGAATAAGAACCAAAAAATCTGGATCATCTTATATTTACAAAAGAAATGAAATTTGTTATTAAAAATGACCTACGAAGAAAATTCCAGTCACATATGGCTTGACCTGTTATATTTGCCAAACATCACAGATTAGGAAAAGAGGAACATTTTCCAATTTCTTTTATGAGGCAAGTACAATCTTGATATTAAACCTGATAAGAACACTCCAATAAATGAAAATAATGAATTACTCTCCAAAGAACAGAAATGTTAAAATCAAATGAAATGTTAGCAGATCAAATCCAGAAAAATATAAGAGGATAAGGCATTATGAGCAAGTTAGATTTATTTGACGAATTTAAGTTTGGCTTAATATTTGAGATTAACCAACTTAATTAAATACATTAATAGAATAAAGAAATACTTTAGCTAAACAGACTGAACAAATTTTATAAAATTCAATAAATATTTAAGATATCAGTTCAGTTCAGTTGCTTGGTCGTGTCCAACTCTTTGTGACCCCATCAACTGCAGCTCGCTAGGCTTCCCTGTCCACCACCAACTCCTGGAACTTCCTCAAACTCATGTCCATCAAGTCAGTGATGCCATTCAAACATCTCATCCTCTGTCACCCCGTTCTCCTGCCTTCACTCTTTCCCAGCATGTGGGTCTTTTCCAGTGAGTCAGTTCTTCACATCAGGTGGCCAAAGTATTGCAGTTTCAGTTTCAGCATGAGTCCTTCCAACGAATATTCAGGACTGATTTCTTTTAAGATTGACTGGTTGGATCTCCTTGCAGTCCAAGGAACTCTCAAGAGTCTTCTTCAGCACCACAGTTCAAAGCATCAATTCTTCACCACTCAGTTTTCTTTTTAGTCCAACTCTCATATCCATACATGACTACTGAGAAACCATAGCTGCCAGAAGCCAGCGTGAGGAACTCCGCCCATGGCAAAGGTCATGAGGAAGGAGGCTTCGGCATACGCAAAGGCGTGATCAAGCCTCAGGAAACCCCCTGTTCCCGAGCATCTACCCCAAAACTACCTCTCAATCATAAACAGCACAGAGAGTTTTGGAGTATTTTGAGAGTCTTAATTAGCATAGGGCTTTTCTCATTGTTGAGTCAATGATTGCCACCAAGCCTCCATATCCTTAGGCACCTGGGACTATATTAATCAATGTATTTGGAATATAGAAAAGGAAATATTGTAGTTTTCAAGGTTAACAATACTAGACTTTTTGAGTTAATGAATTGTCTCTTTTGTTATAGATCACTGTACTTTGTTATAAATCACTGTTCTTGCTGTGTAAAATGTAACTTTATCACTATCTTAAGACTAAATAGATCTTAAAGGGAACATTGGTGAAAGGATTTTCATTTGTTGGGCTGATGTTTGCTGCTAAATCTCCATATTCCCTGCCCTTATAGTGAATATAACTAACATATAGTTCTATGCCCCAACCATTAATGCTGAAGAAGCTGAAGTTGAACGGTTTTATGAAGACCTATAAGACCTTTTAGAACTAACACCCAAAAAAGATGTCCTTTTCATTATAGGGGACTGGAATGCAAAAGTAGGAAGTCAAGAAACACCTGGAGTAACAGGCAAATTTGGCCTTGGAATGTGAAGTGAAGCAGGGCAAAGACTAATAGAGTTTTGCCAAGAAAATGCACTGGTCATAGCAAACACCCTCTTCCAACAACACAAGAGAAGACCCTACACATGGACATCACCAGATGGTCAACACCGAAATCAGATTGATTATATTCTATGCAGCCAAAGATGGAGAAGCTCTATACAGTCAACAAAAACAAGACCAGGAGCTGACTGTGGCTCAGATCATGAACTCCTTATTACCAAATTCAGACTTAAATAAAAGAAAGTAGGGAAAACTGCTAGACCATTCAGGTATGACCTAAATCGAATCCCTTATGATTATACAGTGAAAGTGAGAAATAGATTTAAGGGCCTAGATCTGATAGATAGAGTGCCTGATGAACTATGGAATAAGGTTTGTGACATTGCACAGGAGACAGGGATCAAGACCATCCTCATGGAAAAGAAATGCAAAAAAGCAAAATGGCTGTCTGGGGAGGCCTTACAAATAGCTGTGACGAGAAGAAAGGCAAAAAAACAAATGAGAAAAGGAAAGATATAAGCATCTGAACGCAGAGTTCCAAAGAATAGCAAGAAGAGATAAGAAAGCCTTCCTCAGTGATCAATGCAAAGAAATAGAGGAAAACAACAGATTGGGAAAGACCAGAGATCTCTTCAAGAAAATTAGAGATACCAAGGGAACATTTCATGCAAAGATGGGCTCGATAAAGGGCAGAAATGCTACGGACCTAAGAGAAGCAGAAGATATTAAGAAGAGGTGGCAAGAATACACGGAAGAACTGTACAAAAAAGATCTTCACGACCCAGATAGTCATGATGATGTGATCACTAATCTAGAACCAGACATCTTGGGATTGTGAAGTCAAGTGGGCCTTAGAAAGCATCACTACGAACAAAGCTAGTGGAGGTGATGGAATTCCAGTTGAGCTGTTTCAAATCCTGAAAGATGATGCTGTGAAAGTGCTGCACTCAATCTGCCAGCAAATTTGGAAAACTCAGCAGTGGCCACAGGACTGGAAAAGGTCAGTTTTCATTCCAATTCCAAAGAAAGGCAATGCAAAAGAATGCTCTATGCAGAGTACATCATGAGAAATGCTGGACTGGAAGAAACACAAGCTGGAATCAAGATTGCTGGGAGAAATATCAATAACCTCAGATATGCAGATGACACCACCCTTATGGCAGAAAGTGAAGAGGAGCTAAAAGCTTCTTGATGAAAGTGAAAGAGGAAAGTGAAAAAGTTGGCCTAAAGCTCAACATTCAGAAAACGAAAATCATGGCATCCGGTCCCATCACTTCATGGGAAATAGATGAGGAAACAGTGGAAACAGTGTCAGACTTTATTTTTTTGGGCTCCAGAATCACTGCAGATGGTGTCTGCAGCCATGAAATTAAAAGACGCTTACTCCTTGGAAGAAAAGTTATGACCAACCTAGATAGCATATTCAAAAGCAGAGACATTACTTTGCCAACATAAGTCCGTCTAGTCAAGGCTATGGTTTTTCCTGTGGTCATGTATGGATGTGAGAGTTGGACTGTGAAGAAGGCTGAGTGCCGAAGAATTGATGCTTTTGAATTGTGGTGTTGGAGAAGGCTCTTGAGAGTCCCTTGGACTGCAAGGAGATCCAACCAGTCCATTCTGAAGGAGATCAGCCTTGGGATTTCTTTGGAAGGAATGATGCTAAAGCTGAAACTCCAGTACTTTGGCCACCTTATGAGAAGAGTTGACTCTTTGGAAAAGACTCTGATGGTGGGAGGGATTGGGGGCAGGAGGAGAAGGGGAGGACCGAGGATGAGATGGCTGGATGGCATCAAGGACTCGATGGACGTTAGTCTGAGTGACCTCCGGGTGATGGTGATGAACTGGGAGGCCTGGCATGCTGCGATTCATGGGGTTGCAAAGAGTCGGACATGACTGAGCGACTGAACTGAACTGAACTAATAGGAGAAATAAGTATTAACCTTTAAGATTGATCATGTTAACCTTGAGTTAAATAAATTCCTTTCTTGATTGTAACTCACTACACCCTCACCCTATAGGAATGCAACTTTATTTGGAGGGTGATGGCTAGTTTAAGAAAAACACCCTTGGAAAAAATAAGTTTATTGGTTATCAGAAAGAAAGGGTCATAAAATGTCAGCAGGCCTCATGGCCAGAAGATGATGTCAAACCCCTAAGACCTTTTTTTATGTAAAGCACCTGATTTTGATAAAGGTCAGGACTGCTGACCCTCACGTGACTCTGTATTCATCCCTATGTGTAACAAAAGGTATATAAGCAAACCCCAAAATAAAGAAATTGGATCAGTTTCTGGAAAGACTGATTCCCTCATGTCGTTCTTTCTTGCTCCCTGTTTTTCTGGCTGAATTCCCATCTGGAGAGTGGGTGCCCTCCACGTCTACTTACTTGTCCCGACTTTCAAGCCCACATGAGAAGGAGGCCAGGGAGGGGCACCTTTCAATATTCAAGTGGTGCCAGTGGCCCAATGTAGATGGTGCAAATTCCTTGTCTTGGAATTTTATTGGTACCCCATGTAAACCAAATTATTCAGGCTGTTTTTCTCTCCTACTATTTTCTGGCCGAATTCCCATCTGGTGTACGGGTACCCACCAAGCCTGCTAATTTTGCCTGGGCTTCTAAGATCGGACCAGGGGGGCCTCAGTGCCTCCTCTCCTTCAGGAGAATGGAAGACGCCTGTGGCCTACATAGGTGGTGATTGATATTCCATGTAAACCAAGTTATTCAGCCTCTTTTTCTCTGCTAACCTTCTAATCCCTCTCTATCTGTAATTAATTTTTTCCAAGGATGCCGACTCCGTCCCCACTTTCGAATTACCCTGGATCCACCAGGGCTGGACCCTGGTACATAGCTTTGACTAGATGAACCTTTGTTGGCAAAGTAATATCTCTGCTTTTTAGTATGCTGTCTAGATTGGTCACAGCTTTTCTTCCAAGGAGCACGTGTCTTTTAATTTCATGGCTTCAGTCACTGTCTGCAGTGATTTGGGAGCCCCCCAAAATAGTCTGCCACTGTTTCCATTGTTTCCACATCTATTTGCCATGAAGTGATGGGACTGGATGCTATGATCTTAGTTTTCTGAATGTTGAGTTTTAAGCCAGATTTTTCACTCTCTTCTTTTACTTTCTCAAGAGGCTTGTTAGTTCTTCTTTGCCTTCTGCCATAAGGATGGTGTCATCTGCATATCTGAAGTCATTGATATTTCTCCCAGCAATCATGATTCCAGCTTGTGCTTCATCCAGCCTAGGATTTCACATGATGTACTCTGCATATAAGTTAAATAAGCAGAGTGACAATATACAGCCTTGACGTACTCCTTTCCCAATTTGGAACCAGTCTGTTGTTCCATGTCCAGTTCTAACTGTTGCTTCCTGACTTGCATATAGGTTTCTCAAGAGGCAGGTCAGGTGGTCTGGTATTCCCATCTCTTGAAGAATTTTCCACAGTTTGTTGTGATCCATGCAGTCAAAGGCTTTGGCATAGTCAATAAAGCAGAAGTAGACGTTTTTTCTGGAATTCTCTTGCTTTTTCCATGATCCAACAGATGCTTGTAGATATAAACCACGACAAAACTCAAAATAGAAGTTCAGTTCCATAGTATGATCCAGAAAATCTACCAAAAACAAACAAATGATAACTTCATACTTAACNAGTAGACGTTTTTTCTGGAATTCTCTTGCTTTTTCCATGATCCAACAGATGCTTGTAGATATAAACCACGACAAAACTCAAAATAGAAGTTCAGTTCCATAGTATGATCCAGAAAATCTACCAAAAACAAACAAATGATAACTTCATACTTAACTGTAGAATATTTAAAGTTTCCTTCCAGATGTTGTGGAGAAAATAAAAATCCCTGCTATCATTGCTTTATGCAACATCACACAGGAAATCCTCAGCAAGACTTAGTGTGGTCAAAAATACTTTCTAAAAATAGACAAAGTAAAAAGTAAAGTTTGGGGCATTCTTTGTCCCATAGAGATGTCAGAAAATAACATAATTATGAAAAATTGTAGGTGTAGAGTGAGGTAAATCACTGTATTTCAAATTAGAGAGTCAATAATAATGTATTTAAATAAGTAAGACTATTGAGACTATTGAGACTACCATTTTTCCCTTGTAGATCAGTCGATAAAGAATCTGCCTGCAGTGCAGGGGACAGGGTTCGATATCCAGGTTGGAAAGAACCCCTGGAGAAGGAAATGGCAAACCACTCCAGTATCCTTGTCTTGAAAATCCCTTGGACAGAGGAGCCTGGTGGGCTACAGTCCAGGGACTCACACAGAGTTGGGCACAACTGAGCCATTAACACTTTCACTTTTTCATTGAGACTACGGCTATGGCTAAGTCGCTTCAGTCGTGTCCGACTCTGTGTGACCCCATAGACGGCAGCCCACCAGGCTCCCCCGTCCCTGGGATTCTCCAGGCAAGAACACTGGAGTGGGTTGCCATTTCCTTCTCCAATGCAAGAAAGTGAAAAGTGAAAGTGAA
>SJYT01020295.1:0-12681 GCA_006410635.1 Cephalophus harveyi | reverse complement strand
GCTTTTGAACTGTGGTGTTGGAGAAGACTCTTGAGAGTCCCTTGGACTGCAAGGAGATCCAACCAGTCCATTCTGAAGGAGATCAGCCCTGGGATTTCTTTGGAAGGAATGATGCTAAAGCTGAAACTCCAGTACTGTGGCCACCTCATGCGAAGAGTTGACTCATTGGAAAAGACTCTGATGCTGGGAAGGATTGGGGGCAGGAGGAGAAGGGGACAACAGAGGATGAGATGGCTGGATGGCATCACGGACTCGATGGACGTGAGTCTGAGTGACCTCCGGGAGATGGTGATGAATAGGGAGGCCCGGCGTGCTGCGATTCTTGGGTTCGCAAAGAGTCGGACACGACTGAGCAACTGAATTGAACTGAACTGAAAGTTGTGATACATCTATAGTGTAACAGGGACTTCCCCAGGTGGCTCAGTGGTAAAGAATCAACCAGCAGTGCAGGAGACTTGGGTTCAACACCTGGGTCAGGAAGATCCCCTGGAGAAGGAAGTGGAAACCCACTCTAGTATTCTTGCCTATAAAATCCTATGAACAGAGGAGCCTGACAGACTACAGTCCATGGGGTTTCAAAAGAGTTAGACACTACTTAGCAACTAAAACAACCTCAATAGTTTAATAAATCAAATTTTCTATTAATGCAAAGGTAGTGTCCTGCCTCACCTTTCGCTTGAAGTGAAGTGAAAGTCACTTAGTCGTGTTCTGCTCATTGTGACCCCATGGACTATATCTTCCTGACCCAGGAATTGAACCAGGGTCTCCTGCATTGCAGGCAGATTCTTTACCAACTGAGCTTCGAGGGAAGCTCATCTCTACTTATCTAGTTATTTCCTTTATTTCACTCCCAGAAGTGAACTTTTTAAACTCTGGAGTTCTTTTATATATCTAATAACATGCTATACAACCATTTGTCGAATTGTTTCTTCAGTTTTAGGTATTATGTATTGACTTTCTGTTACAAAAGCCGAGAATTTTCCTTTTACATTTTCCCTGTTCATCTTTTTGATACTTATGTCAGTTTTCATTAAAAAAAAAATAGTGTGTTTTTATCACTATAACTATGGAAATCTTATTCGTAATTAGGCATGTAATACACTATGCTAGCGTTTCCTTTCTTGTGCAACTCTTTTCTGAGAATTTTCCTTTTACATTTTCCCTGTTCATCTTTTTGATAGTTATGTCAGTTTTCATTAAAAAAAAAAAAACATATACTGTTTTTATCATATAACTATGGAAATCTGATTTGTAATTAGGCATGTAATAAGCTATGCTAGTGTTTCCTTTCTTGTGCAACTCTTTTCTCCTGTAGGAATTTAATAACTGCCACATTCTTTATTTGCTTAGTTTTCTGTGTACACATTACCACTTTACCTTGAGATATCTGCAGAAGAGTAACATCCTCTCAATGTTGTTAAGCACTTCAGCTAAATCTGAGTTTACTGTTTCTACTGTGAAAATCACTGTGGGAATCTTGTATCTTCCTGTTTCAAGATGAACTGGATACTCTCTGGCCTGCTGAAGCTGTCATACTGGGAAGTTCATTAAAGTATCATCCCTGAGAATAATTTTGTTTGTTTGTTTGTTTTACTATTCTTGTTTCATAGACCCCTGCTGTGGTTTAAATTGTGTTCCTCCAAAACTCCTATCTTGAAGCCCTGACCTCTGGTTTCTCAAAATATAGCTGTTATTTAGAGATAGGGCCTGCAGAGAAGTAGTCAAGTGAAAATAAGTTTGTTAAAGTTAACCCTCATTAATCTGACTGGTGTCCTCATCAGAAGAGGAGACAGAGATACGGAGACAAACCAGGGACACCTGTGCACATAGGGAGAGCTACGTAAAGGGGCAGCAACAGGAGAGAGACCTCAGAGGAAGTCAACTCTCTCTCTCTCTCTCGGACTTCCAGCTTCCAATAGCTGTGAGAAAATGCATTTTTCTGTTGTTTAAGCTAACCCATCTTTTTAGGGCAGTCCCAGTAAATTTATTGTTTGCTGTTGTTTCTGTTGCTAAGTGATATCGGACTCTTTATGACCCTGTGGACTGTAGCTGCCAGGATGCTCTGTCCATGGTATTTCCCAGGCAGGAGTACTGGCGTGGGTTGCCATTTCCTTCTCCAGGGGATCTTCCTGACCCAGGATCAAACCTGTGTCTCCTGCATTGGCAGGAGGATTTTTTACCATTGAGCTACCAGGGAAGCCCCAGTAAACTAATACAACTCCATATAATGTTCTTGCTTTCTTGCCTCCCCACCCCACTATTTTTTAGGCAGAGTATATTTTCTAGATTTTTTTTTGAAATTTAAAAAAAAAAATAGGGGAAAATTAGGAGTGGGGATGATATTTTGACTTATCTGAAAATAGCTGTATATGAAATTTATGTAAGTATGATACATTTTCTGGTTATAGAATTCTAAGTTGATTATTTCCTGTCATCTTTTTCATCTCCCCTCCTCTTATGAAGATTATACTCTGTGTATCTATTATTTCAGTATTTACTTACATATGAAACTTAGCATTTGAAAATATATTATTACCTTTTCCATAGAGTACTTGGCTCCTTCTAAACTTATAATTTATTGTCATCATATCATTTCATTCTGTCTTTTAATACATTATAGCATTATTTTTTATTGTATGCAGTCAAGGTTTGCTTAAATCACCTGTGTATTTTCTTTATCTTTTTTTTAAATTTCTTATTTCCAGAAGCTTCCAAATAGGACCATTTACTTCCTGCCTACAAATTTTGCTTGAAGTTTGAGTTTTGTTGACTGTATAAATTTATATCTTTCACAAGAGATGGGGTTATTATTTTTTCTGCACTTTTTTTTTCCCTCTCATAGATTTTATTTTAAAGCATACTTTACAAAAGCTATCAGTAATTCATAGTAATTTTACCAAAAGAGTCAGTTTAAAAAGTAAGTGCATCTAAAAAGAGAAGTATGTCTGTTACGATAGGCTACATGATGCTGCAGTCTGGAACAACCTCCAAATCTTTATGGTCTAAAGTTAACAAAGGTTTAAATTCTCATTTGTGCTCCATTTCCAAACAGGTCATCTGAGGTCTCTACCCTGCATCATTTCCCTCCTCGGACACTAGGCAGCCTTCATCTGGAGTACTTTCTCAATGGTTGTAAAGGGAGAAAGAAAAAGAGGGAGGGGAATTAAGCAATTTATTCCTGAATTTTACCTCCAAAAGTAAAATGTGTAATAGTACCCACACAATGGTGGCCAAGGCAAGATATATGACCACTGCCTAAATTCACTGGATCAGAGAACTGCAATTCTGTGTGTTCAGAGCACTAGAAATACTTGATGAGGAGCATTAATAAGAACTGTAAGGAACAATGTAAATCAATTGAAAAAATCAGAGCAATAAGAACTTATTGTTGATTTGAGGTAAATTAAAAACTGATAAAATTTTCCTTGGCTAAATTTCCAACAAGCTATTAGAATTGAAAAATATTTAGAGTTGCCAAGATTTTAATATTTCTTCTTAATCCAGTTTACTTTTTACTGATCATAGAGAATCACAATCTGATTTTTTAATTAGAAAAGCACAGTAGAATATTTTCAACCTAAATTCAGTTCACTTCAATCACTCAGTCGTGTCCAACTCTTTGCAACCCCATGAATCGCAGCAGGCCAGGCCTCCCTGTCCATCACCAACTCCCGGAGTTCACTCAGAGTCATCTCCATCAGTCAGTGATGCCATCCAGCCATCTCATCCTCTGTCAATCTAAGTTAGGACCACATATTTCAGATAAGGGGAAAAAAACCTTAACGTTATGGCTTTGTATAGCATGAACAGTCTAGACCCACAGTCACACAGTGAGGAAATCTATTTTATCCTGGTTTACTCACATGGCACAGCAATAACACTAATATATGGCATCAAGGTTGTTCCAGACTGCAGCATTTATCAGGTTCTAAATTTATCAGGTTCATTGAATAGGAGAAGTCTGTCGATACAGAAGCAGTAAAGATTGTTAAATACATCACAAAGTGAGTGGTGATGCAGATATTCTTAACATGTATATATTGTGATTTATATATTAGCATTTTTTCTCAAAGATCTGAAAGATTTATTGCACTTATAGTTAGGGACGAGCCAGCGTTATCAGTGTAACTGTAATAATCCATTTGTACGCTAAGGGGCGCCAGGGCCATGTGTTAAACATTTCTAGATCAGAATTAAGAATTTAATGATCAAACCTATGGTATTATTTCCCCATATAAGCCCCTTTCATTGTGATACTAATGGGTGCCATCATTGTTTAATAAATATTTCCCCCAAACAAAGGTTCATGGTGGTCCTTGAAATTTGAACTTAACTACACTGAAGAAATTGATGTCATTTAATTTCCCTTAATAATAACATCATTAAAGAGCTTTTCCATAAATTCAAGTAACAACATCTTACTAAGTCTCAGTAAACAAGAAATTCTTTGTCTAAGTTTTGAAAAGCCCTAAATGAGAATAATGAACTATCTGTTCAAGTTTGAAGATGGAATAGTCCTATATGTCTTTCCACTGTGCTCAATAGGAAAAGTCAGGTTCAAAATAATATCAGGGAATTTTTTTTTTAAGAGAGAACCTGCTATAGCTAACCATATAGTGAGATATAGGTGGAGCTCTCAAAATCCTCCTTCTCCTTCACTGCCACCTGCAGACTCTTTTTTTTTTTTTTTTTTAAATCATAGGATAGTTGGTTTACAATACTATTTTCTGCTCTTTCCAGGAGCATTAGTTGCTTCCAAAAATGCCAGGTCTTGAGGAAAATCACAGTTCACTAGACATCAAGAAAACATCTACATGTAATAATACTGTTACTCCAAGGAAGAAGGGTCTTTTAGAATCATACAATAAATCTATAAAGAAAACTCATTTAGTAATAACTTCTTTAGTTAGTCACGTTCACTGTTGCTTTAAATGTTACCTCATGTAATTCTCACAGTAAATCTAAGAGGCAGACATTATTCCTGTTTCAAATGTAGGAAAACAAATCTTGTAGCAGTTAGGTAAACTTGCCCTGAGTTTTACTGGATGTGGATGCTAGAGCCAGGATTTTAATTAAAATCTGATTTCAAGGCTCTTATTTCTGATATGTAATTAGCACTTTAATTGCTGCCAAACTGTTATACTGAAAAAAATTTTTTTCTGTATTTATTATAGTAATAATCTTACCAAATTTTCCTTCAGAGATGTTGCAAAAGTTCATTTCCCTAAAGGAAATGTAACAAGATACGATAGTTTTCATACCTAATCTTGTAAATAGGTTTACTCTGAATTCATGCGATTTATTTAAAATGAAAATGATTGAGGGTTCCCTGGTGGCTCAGTGGTAAAGAATCCACATGCCAATGTAGGAGAACAGTTCCCTCCCTGATCCGGGAAAATCCTACATGCTGCAGAGCAACTAAGCTTGTGCCCCACAACAACTGGGTCTTAGTAGTATTAGTCGCTCAGTTGTGTTCAACTTTTTGTAACCCCATGGACTATAGCTCACCAGGCTCCTCTGTCCATGGAATTCTCTAGGCAAAAATACTGCAGTGGGTTGCTATTTCCTCCAGGGGATCTACCCAACCATACATAAAGGAGACTTAATTAATGTGGATTAGAGGTTCCCCAGGTTAACCTGTCATAGAAAACTGTCTCTTGAGCCTTTACATTCTGTACAACTACTGAGCCTGTGCTCAATAGCCTGTGAGCCACAGCTGCTGAAGCCCGCGTGCACAGGGCCCGTGCTCTGCAAAAAGAGAGGCCACTGAGATGAGAAAGTCCACACAACGCAACTGGAGAGTAACCCCTGCTCACCACAACCAGAGAAAAGCCTGCATGGCAGTGAAAACCCAGCACAGCCAAAACTAAATTAATTAATTAAATTTTAAAAAGAAAATGGTTAGATACAGGTTTGAGGGGCAGGATTCTTCATAGGAACTGACTTACAGAGTCACTTTACAATTTACATTCAAAATTTGTGAATTTATATGCTGGTTTGTCTTCAGGGCCTTAAAATGTTGAGAATTTTACTAAGAATTAGAGTTTCAGACAAACTGGGACCCTCTTTTCCAAGGGTTTGTCACATCTCTGGATTGTTTCATGTATCAGTGAGACCGAATGTATTAGCGTATGTATGTACACTTTAGTATAGAATAGTTTGTTATCTATTCATCAACAATACCTTAGTTCTTTAATAAGACAAAAATAGGTATATAAATTTAGAACATGGAAGATTTTGAGCTTGTGATAAAAGGAAAGCAAGAGAAGCAAAAAATGTTTAATGTAACATAGTGTGACCATTTTATATGTTAATATTAAATAAGATCAAAAGGTTTTTACATTAATTAATTAAAAAGAAGATTCTCTGCACTTTGTTTCTTTAATTTAAAACTGAAACTATGTCTAAGAAAAATTTTTTATCACTGGTAGACTGATGGCCAAAAATGCAACTTATGCCTTTAGGGCAATAAATATTCTAAGGGCATGGATTTTTAAAATATAATGAAAATTGTTACTTTGTTAACAGAGCAGAAGAAAATTTTGGTAGTGGATACTAGAAGTATCTACTAGAAGACACTTACATACTAAAAGTATGGGATGGCAGTGTAACATATGGGAAAAAATGGAATGAGCAGTATAAACTCATAACCATAGACAGAAGTTTTGGCCTTATGGAAATTATATTCCAGTTGTGCAATAACTAGTAGGCCAAGAGCTGCATCTTTCTTTCTGTACATCTTTCTTCTGACTCTAATTCCTCCAGTGCATTTCTAGTGCCCACTTTTTGGTTCTATCCTATTTTCACCTCTCTAAGGATTCAGTACTTTTTCAGTGCAGAAACTATCAGGATAGTGCTGATCATTCTCTGAAAGACCCTTCAAAGTTTGCAGGGGCAGTGCTAAAAGGAATAAATGCCTAACTTAAACCAGCTCTCAATGGTCAATTTTGATAATTTGAACAATAAAATAATAGTAAAAATGAAGATGTTGATTACAGTGATGATGAAAATGACAGGTGGAACCTAGTGAATCTATAAAAGGGCCTGAACATAGTCAAGAGAAAAGTCATTTCCAAGTGTGTGGGAAGATAATGATCCAGGAAAATTAGGGTGAATAGAATAAGAAATTAGGAGTTCTTTCATTTACTTTAATATGTAGTAAAACAGAGTATTTGTTTTTATAGATAATATTATTTTTACATTCTATGTCTGTTTTAGAAGTATAAAAATGTTTTTATCTGTTTAATGGAAAAATAAACACAAAGAACAATGAATAAATCAAATAGTGCAGGGAAAGTAGATACTACAAGAAAAATAGGAAGGCATAATCAATATTAGTTGTCATGAAAAATAATCAAATATAAACAGAATGAAGAAAGTGATTGACAGATAGGCATTGTGTATTAACAAATAATATTTCATAGTAACAATAGCCCTTAAAATATTTCAGTGCTTAAAGTATACTAACTCATTCAATCCCTTTAATACCCCTGTGCATGCGTGTGTGAACTCAGTCACTCAGCTGTGTCCAACTCTTTGGAACCCCATGGACTGTAGCCAACCAGGCTCCTCTGTCCATAGAATTTTCTGGAGTGAGGTTGCTGTTTCCTACTCCAAGGGATCTTCCCAATCCAGGGATCGAACTCAAGTATCCTGCATTGGCAGGAGGGTTCTTTACTACTAGCACCATCTGGGAATCCCAGTAGTCCTGTGAGTTAGGTGTTATTAACATTCCTGTCTTACAAGTGGAAACTGAAACACAGGTCCTGTATTGTGCTCAGGATCACACAATTCATAGCATGCATGGGGCTCTTCAAGTATTACTGAACTCTTCAGAAAGAATCAAAATGATATCACTGAATCTCTAAAAAGTTGTCAAAATATGAATGACAATGATATTGTTCAGTTCAGTTACTCAGTCGTGTCCAACTCCCTGTGACCCCATGGACTGCAGCACAACAGGCCTCCCTATGTATTACCAATTCTCAGAGTTTGCTCAAACTCATATCCATTGAGTCAGTGATGCCATCCAACCATCTCATACTCTGTCATCCCCTTCTCCTCCCACCCTCAATCTTTCCCAGCATCAGGGTTTTTTCAAATGAGTCAGCTCTTTGCATCAGGTGGCCAAAGTATTGGAGTTTCAGCTTCAGCATCACTCCTTCCAATGAATATTCAGGACTGATTTCCTTTAGGATTGACTGGTTGGATCTCCTTGCAGTCCAAGGGACTCTCAAGAGTCTTCTCCAACACCATAGTTCAAAATCATCAATTCTTTGGCACTCAGCTTTCTTCATAGTTCAACTCTCACATCCATACATGACCACTGGAAAAACCATAGCCTTGACTAGACAGACCTTTGTTGGCAAAGTAATGTTTGTGCTTTTGAATATGCTGTCTAGGTTGGTCATAACTTTCCTTCCAAGGAGTAAACGTTTTTTAATTTCATGGCTGCAATCACCATCTGCAGTGATTTTGGAGCCCCCAAAAATAAAGTCTGACACTGTTTCCACTGTTTCCCCATCTATTTCTCATGAAGTGTTGTGACCAGATGCTGTGATCTTAGTTTTCTGAATGTTGAGCTTTAAGCCAACTTTTTCACTCTCCTCTTTCACTTTCATCAAGAGGCTCTTTAGTTCCTCTTCACTTTCTGCCATAAGGGTGGTGTCACCTGCGTATATGAGGTTATTGATATTTCTCCCAGTAATCTTGATCCCAGCTTGTGCTTCCTCCAGCCCAGCATTTCTCATGATGTCCTCTGCATAGAAGTTAAATAAGCAGGGTGACAATACACAGCCTTCACATACTCCTTTCCTGATTTGAAACCAGTCTGTTGTTCCATGTCCAGTTCTAACTGGACAATGATATAAGGAATATGCAAAAACAGGAAAATAGAACAAAGATATTTAGTCTGTGGTCCTGAATGTTGATAAAGGTGCATATACATAATCTTAATGAGTTTTGAGGTTTTCTTTGCATGTCTTCCACTTAACGGGTTTGAAGAGTTAACCATAGCCACATGTTAGTTTAAAAACTAACATCAAATTGACAAATAGTTTAATGCTCAAGAAAAAAATATTTTTTTCAGTTTTAATTTCAGAGTGCACCTCTCCATGAATCCTTTCCTATACTTTAAAGTTCCTGTGAACATGTACAATGTTATAATTCCACATGGTATTCATTGTTATTGTTTAGAAAAGCGTCATTTTGTAAAGTCTGGGCTTTGGACTGTCTGGGCTTCCCAGGTAGCTCAGTGGTAAATAATCCACCTGCCAATGCAGGAGTAAAAGAGACATGGGTTGGCAATGGGAAGGTCCCCTAGAGGAGGAAATATCAAACCACTCCAGTATTCTTACCTGGAAAATTCCATGGAAAGAGGAGCCTGGTGGGCCACAGTCCATGGGGGTCCCAAAAAGTTGGACATGTTTTAGTGACTAAGCATGCATGTGTCTGACTGTCTATTTTTAGAGTTTTCCTAATTCAGACCCCTATCTATGCAGTTAGGTACAAGGATTTACTTTTTAATGTTGGTTACTCAAGAGAATTTACTGAAAGCGATTAAAGGGCTCTATGAGATGAAAATCCTTTAATCATATGTGTGTGTGTGTGTGTGTGTGTGTGTGTGTGTATGCTGATGTGTGTACATATTCATATGGTGGTGGTGGTTTAGTTGCCAAGTTGTATCCATATACATACATACATATATCTCAAACCAGAAGTACTTATACGTGTGGTTTTAACTTCTGCAAGCTTCTCACAAGGATCTAGTGAAAACACAAAGCTGTCCAAGCTATCCCCACTCAGATTTCTATCTTCTTTCATCTTTCAGCTCTGCACCACCTCCTGGCCTTTGCAAAGTCCCACGAGGCTCATATCCTGCTCTGTCTGCATTGTTGTCATTGCTGCTTGATGCCGTGGTATTTACTAACAATTGCACACAGAACTGTTTACAGTTTAGACTTTGTGTACAGAATTTCTGTCTTTTTATCTCTAGCTATGGGAAAATCTGTGCACTCCTAGAATTTAAGAGAGTGTTAACAGGGACCCCTGAGACTTTCTTTCTCTAGTTTATCATCAAAGAAATTGTATATATTCTTCATATATTTTTTTAGCTTTGTCTTCTGTTTTTAGCTCTGTTCTGTTTAATTCTGTCTTATCCACTATAGAAATAGAAAGTGTTTTATATAATACTGAGTTTTTAATAGAAAAGTAGCTTCTGGGCATATGTTGATTTTTTTTATTTATTTAATATGTAATATGTTCCAGGCTCTTCTAAGTGCTTTTACAAACATTAAACATTCATTTACTCTTTCAAACAACCCAATAAGACAGTCATTATCATTATCTCCAATTTATAAGAGAGGGAACTAGGGAACAGAGAAATATAAAAATAGAAGTCTGCACTAAATCTAGATCTTCCCAGAACCTATTAGAATATGATTGGTGAAATCATTTCCTAAATGGAAGTGGCATGATTGGAACAATCTTAAGGAGCCGCAGTTACAAGTCTATTATTCACTAAGAGAGTATCTCTAGGGCTGTACCACAGCGAATATTTTGTGATAGCTAGAAAATGACAGAGATGGCATCTGGACCCAGGCAGTCTATTTCAGTCCATGTTCTTAAAGTAACATGGAAAGAATACCTCTCTTCACAGAAATCACTAGATTCCATGATATATTTGCCCCAGAATTATTACTTCCCGAGTCTCACTGACCAGTTTCCCAAATGTCACTTTAATTGTAGTCTATTTCATGTCAAAGTCTATGGATGCCTTATTACCCCCATAACAAGTTTAAACAATAAATTCTGATGTAGATAGGGATTTATATTACATTAGAGTGGTGTGTGTGTGTTCAGTCATGTGACTCTGCAGTTCCATGGACTGTAGCCCATCAGGCTCCACTGTCCTTAGGAAAGACATGATTAAAATTTGTAGAAAAGATGTAGTGAGTCTATCCTTAACACCAGTGTTCTGCCAGTGACCAGTCATCATAGTCCTAGGGGTTGTAGAAGACAAATCAGTCAGTATAAGGCACCTTTGTACCAACTTATACTCAGTGGGGTTTTATGAAATCTTTTGAATCAGGTGGGGAAAAAAAAAATGTATAAGCATTTCTTTTTAGAATACTTAACACTTGATGCTTTATTTTAAACTACTACTTTCTGACTGACCTTTGGTGATTAAAAAAAAAAAAAATCTGCACTGGGTACTAAATTCTCACACAGGGTATTAGCATTTAATTGCTGAAATAGTCCCTTGAACCCAAATGGCAAAATCAGAACATGCCTAAGAAGCCTCAGTCAGTAAAGAATCATCCTGCAATGCAGAAGACAGAGTACAATCCCTGGGTTGGGAAGATCCCCTGAAGAAGTGAATGGCAACCCACTCCAGTACTCTTGCCTGGAGAATCCCATGGACAGAGGAGCCTGGAGGGCTACAGTCCATGGGGTTGCAAAGAGTCAGACACGACTAAGTGACTAACACACACACACACACACACACAGCCATACTTATGAGGGCATTGTTTAGTAAGAGAGCTTGCCTACTTTATCTTTGCAAAGATTAAGCTGATGTTTTAATTTCCCTCATTAGATAGTTCAGTTCAGTTCAGTCGCTCAGTCGTGTCCGTGTCCGACTCATTAGATAAGGATCCTCATTAGATAAGGATCCATCTGTAAAGCCTATCTTGAGGATTATCACTCAAGATAACAAGAGGGTGGAGTATTGCAGTAAAAATGTGTTGCCTTCTACAGGATAATATTTTCAGTTGATTTTATGGTGAGGTATTTTGCTAAATTAGACATACCAAGGGAACATTTCATGCAAAGATGGGCTCGATAAAGGAGAAATTGTATGGATCTAACAGAAGGAGAAGATATTAAGAAGAGGTGGCAAAAATACACAGAACTGTACAAAAAAGATCTTCATGACCTAGATAATCATGATGGTGTGATCACTCACCTAGAGCCAGACATCCTGGAATGTAAAGTCAACTGGGCCTTAGAAAGCATCACTACGAACAAAGCTAGTGGAGGTGATGGAATTCCAGTTGAGCTATTTCAAGTCCTGAAAGATGATGCTGTGAAAGTGCTGCACTCAGTTTAGTTCAGTTCAGTCGCTCAGTCGTGTCCGACTCTTTGCGACTCCATGAATCGCAGCATGCCAGGCCTCCCTGTCCATCACTAACTCCCAGAGTTCACTCAGATTCACGTCCATCAAATCAGTGATGCCATCCAGCCATCTCATCCTCGGCCGTCCCCTTCTCCTCCTCCCTGCTATCACTCCCAGAATAAAAGTCTTTTCCAATGAGTCAACTCTTCACATGAGGTGGCCAAAGTACTGGAGTTTCAGCTTTAGCATCATTCCTTCCAAAGAAATTCCAGGGCTGATCTCCTTCAGAATGGACTGGTTGGATCTCCTTGCAGTCCAAGGGACTCTCAAGAGTCTTCTCCAACACCACAGTTCAAAAGCATCAATCCTTTGGCACTCAGCCCTCTTCACAGTCCAACTCTCACATCCATACATGACCACAGGGAAGCCTTGACTAGACGGACCTTAGTTGGCAAAGTAATGTCTCTGCTTTTGAACATGCTATCTAGGTTGATCATAGCTTTCCTTCCAAGGAGTAAGCGTCTTTTAATTTCAGGGCTGCAATCACCATCTGCAGTGATTTTGGA
>SJYT01020278.1:26509-50588 GCA_006410635.1 Cephalophus harveyi | reverse complement strand
CCGCCCCCCCCCAGCAGTCCCCGGCCCCCGGGGGGGCTCCCTCCCGCGGCGGGTTTCCTCCCTCCCCCCCTTCGGGGCTCCGGCAGGCCTGGGCACGGTCCCCACCCCGCGCGGGCCTCCCGCCGCGCGCAACCAACCACGCAGCACTCACCCGCCGCCGGAGCCCCGGGGCGACCGCCGCCTCCGCCGCCTTCCGCCTTCTTCTTACCTCCCGCCTGCTGCTGGCCCTGCCTCGCCCCGGGCGGCGCCACCGTCACCGCGAACAGCGACGTGGGGCCGCTGCTCTTCCCCGCGGCCTCCTTGGCGGCCCCGCGCTGCTGCTGGGGTTGTTGCTGCGGCGCCGCCGGCGGTTGAGGCTGCTGCTCCCCGTGCCCGTTCTCGTCGCCCGCGCCTTCCTCCTCTTCGCCGAGCTCATCCTCCCCTTCCTGGAAGCCCTGGTCGTCGCCGTTCTCGTCCTCCGAGGCGGCCTCTTCCTCCTCCATCGGGCCCGAGTCGGCCGCCCCCGCGGCGCCGTTCTCCTCCCCGAGCTCCATCTGGTCGCCATCCAAGGCGGCGATCCCTTCCTCCTCCTCCTCCTCTTCCTCCTCGTCGTCGTCGCCGCCGGCCGCGGCCTCCTGCTCGAGGCCTGCTCCCGAGCGCCCGGCGGAATCCCCGCCCAGGTCTAGGCTGCCGTTCCCGGGCTCCATGGCGGGGCGGCCCCCGGCCTCCTCGTCGTCCAGCGCGGCCTGGAGACGCTCCATGAGCTCGGCCTTGAGGCCCTTGTCGGACAGGCGCCGCTTCTTGAGCTCCTCCTTCAGCTCCGACACCTTCAGCTTTTTCACATTCACAGGCGAGGAACTCATGGTGAGGCCCCGATTCACCGCTAGGCGCTGGCTCAAACTCGGCTCCGCTCACTCGGCCACTGGCGGCGGCTGCGGCTGCTCCTCGGCCCGGGCGGCGGCTGCGGCTGCGGCTGGAGGTGGGTTCCTGCTGCAGAGCGGACCCGCCTGGTGTCGAACGGCGCCAATTCCTTTCACCGAGTTCGCGAGGGAGACGCGGAGACTCGCCTGGCGCGAGCGAGCACGCAACGTCCTCTCGCAGGGGCGGCACCGCGCACGTAATATAGCCGCCCCGCCTCTGCGCCGGCGGAGCGCCCGCGCTCGCCCCACCCTACCCGGCCCGAGCGGCGGGCCGGGAGCGCGGCGCCGCGCACTGCGCTTCCTATTGGGGCCGAGCTAATGGAGGAGGTGGAAACCGCCTTCAGTTAAACCGACCCGCTGCAGCCTCTATTGGCCTTTCCAGCCCTTTGGTGGCAATATTCGTTTATGCTCTTTGCCTTCCGGCCAGGAGGCTGCTTCTCCCAAATGCTTTCATCTTCAACTTGGTATTTTCAGCTGGAATCCGCCACCTCTACTTCCATTTTAGATTTATCTTATCTGTTTCTCCAGCTATTTGCTTAGAACCCTTAAAATTTTGATTTGATTTGTACAAGCTGACAGTCATTATACGCAGGGCATTTTCTTCTACTTAATAATTGGTTTAATTTTCCTGAATCCTAACTTGGGAGTTGAATTTTAGACTCAGGAAGGGCCTTTCTTTTGTCTCTCCCATGACCTCTGATGCAGGGTTTGGGAGATCTTGCTTATTTTTGAAGAGTGGCCTCCACTCCATACTGCAAAGCGGACTTGGATTTTCTTGTGCTTAATAATTGGTTTAATATTCCTAAATCCTAAGTTGGGAGTTGAATTTTAGACTCAGGAAGGGCCTTTCTATTGTCTCTCTCATGACCTCTGATGCAGAGTTTGGGAGATCATGCTTATTTTTGAAGAGTAGCCTCCATTCCATACTGCAAAGCGGACTTTACAGGCCTTGTCATGGTACTAATAGCCAAAGAAGTTAGCCTCAGAATTGCATTTCTGTGTTTTCTTTATATCTACCAAGAAGACAGACCTCCTGTAAGCCTGTAAGGTTTATTCTGTCCAATTTAGGACCTGGTCATGCAGTTACGAAGTCCCCTTAACTAACAATGAGGATAAGACCCCAGCTAGGTCACACACTTTGTTCTATTCCTATGGATATACTTTTGACAAAATTATGCCAAAGCTCTAATAAAAGCTTATGAAAAAATAAAAGGCTGTGATTTTGTGAAAAGAAAAATAACTATCACTCTCAAAGAGAAATGTTATTTTGGTGTGTCTTAGAAGTTTAATTTTTCCTTTTACTAAATAAGAGGTGTGTTAATGTTCTTCCAGTTTTCCAGAATTTAGATATGTGATAGAGATGAATGTCTTAAACCCCAGAAAATCTGCACAGTGGCTAGCCAGTGGTCTAGTCTAAGCTTGGTGCTTTAACTGGCACAAGGCTGCCCCAATTTTAATTCAAAATTTAGAAAAATACACATTTAACTTTCTCCCATAGTATGGTTTAACTGATTAATAAATTTTATTTTTTAAGTTCTCTTCAATGGCTTTTAAGAATCTTGTATTTTACAATGCAGTCATAGATGAAAATGAAATATTAACATTTGTGAAATGATTTGAGTTGAAATTAATGGATTATGTATAGTACCAGTAATTCTCAGCTCAAGCTGATGGAGGCAGAGGGATAGCACCCAAAATAGGAACTTCCAAACCCTGCCAAAAACTCATTTTAGCCTTTGGTTATAATATCCTTAGAGCTTACAAACAAGTAGCAAACTGAAATTTGAACTTTTCAGGTTCTTTGCCCTTGTTAAAAATGGGAAAAGAATTACAGGGGGTCTTCCATGTTCACAAAATAAGTAATTAGTCCTCTAGTGAATCAGAATTAAATATAATAATTATGGTGATCATTTAAGTTTATGTGTCCTTAGATATCGGAGAAGGCAATGGCATCCCACTCCAGTACTCTTGCCTGGAAACTCCCATGGACAGAGGAGCCTGGTAGGCTGCAGTCCATGGGGTCGCTGAGTCAGACAAGACTGAGCGACTTCACTTTCACTTTTCACTTTCATGCATTGGAGAAGGAAATGGCAACCCACTCCAGTCTTGCCTGGAGAATCCCAGGGATGGCGGAGCCCGATGGGTTGCCGTCTGTGGTGTCGCACAGATTCTTCCTCCTCGTCGTCGTCGCCGCCGGCCGCGGCCTCCTGCTCGAGGCCTGCTCCCGAGCGCCCGGCGGAATCCCCGCCCAGGTCTAGGCTGCCGTTCCCGGGCTCCATGGCGGGGCGGCCCCCGGCCTCCTCGTCGTCCAGCGCGGCCTGGAGACGCTCCATGAGCTCGGCCTTGAGGCCCTTGTCGGACAGGCGCCGCTTCTTGAGCTCCTCCTTCAGCTCCGACACCTTCAGCTTTTTCACATTCACAGGCGAGGAACTCATGGTGAGGCCCCGATTCACCGCTAGGCGCTGGCTCAAACTCGGCTCCGCTCACTCGGCCACTGGCGGCGGCTGCGGCTGCTCCTCGGCCCGGGCGGCGGCTGCGGCTGCGGCTGGAGGTGGGTTCCTGCTGCAGAGCGGACCCGCCTGGTGTCGAACGGCGCCAATTCCTTTCACCGAGTTCGCGAGGGAGACGCGGAGACTCGCCTGGCGCGAGCGAGCACGCAACGTCCTCTCGCAGGGGCGGCACCGCGCACGTAATATAGCCGCCCCGCCTCTGCGCCGGCGGAGCGCCCGCGCTCGCCCCACCCCGCCCCGCCCGAGCGGCGGGCCGGGAGCGCGGCGCCGCGCACTGCGCTTCCAATTGGGGCCCAGCTAATGGAGGAGGTGGAAACCGCCTTCAGTTAAACCGACCCGCTGCAGCCTCTATTGGCCTTTCCAGCCTTTGGTGGCAATATTCGTTTATGCTCTTTGCCTTCCGCCCAGGAGGCTGCTTCTCCCAAATGCTTTCATCTTCAACTTGGTATTTTCAGCTGGAATCCGCCACCTCTACTTCCATTTTAGATTTATCTTATCTGTTTCTCCAGCTATTTGCTTAGAACCCTTAAAATTTTGATTTGATTTGTACAAGCTGACAGTCATTATACGCAGGGCATTTTCTTCTACTTAATAATTGGTTTAATTTTCCTGAATCCTAACTTGGGAGTTGAATTTTAGACTCAGGAAGGGCCTTTCTTTTGTCTCTCCCATGACCTCTGATGCAGGGTTTGGGAGATCTTGCTTATTTTTGAAGAGTGGCCTCCACTCCATACTGCAAAGCGGACTTTACAGGCCTTGTCATGGTACTAATAGCCAAAGAAGTTAGCCTCAGAATTGCATTTCTGTGTTTTCTTTATATCTACCAAGAAGACAGACCTCCTGTAAGCCTGTAAGGTTTATTCTGTCCAATTTAGGACCTGGTCATGCAGTTACGAAGTCCCCTTAACTAACAATGAGGATAAGACCCCAGCTAGGTCACACACTTTGTTCTATTCCTATGGATATACTTTTGACAAAATTATGCCAAAGCTCTAATAAAAGCTTATGAAAAAATAAAAGGCTGTGATTTTGTGAAAAGAAAAATAACTATCACTCTCAAAGAGAAATGTTATTTTGGTGTGTCTTAGAAGTTTAATTTTTCCTTTTACTAAATAAGAGGTGTGTTAATGTTCTTCCAGTTTTCCAGAATTTAGATATGTGATAGAGATGAATGTCTTAAACCCCAGAAAATCTGCACAGTGGCTAGCCAGTGGTCTAGTCTAAGCTTGGTGCTTTAACTGGCACAAGGCTGCCCCAATTTTAATTCAAAATTTAGAAAAATACACATTTAACTTTCTCCCATAGTATGGTTTAACTGATTAATAAATTTTATTTTTTAAGTTCTCTTCAATGGCTTTTAAGAATCTTGTATTTTACAATGCAGTCATAGATGAAAATGAAATATTAACATTTGTGAAATGATTTGAGTTGAAATTAATGGATTATGTATAGTACCAGTAATTCTCAGCTCAAGCTGATGGAGGCAGAGGGATAGCACCCAAAATAGGAACTTCCAAACCCTGCCAAAAACTCATTTTAGCCTTTGGTTATAATATCCTTAGAGCTTACAAACAAGTAGCAAACTGAAATTTGAACTTTTCAGGTTCTTTGCCCTTGTTAAAAATGGGAAAAGAATTACAGGGGGTCTTCCATGTTCACAAAATAAGTAATTAGTCCTCTAGTGAATCAGAATTAAATATAATAATTATGGTGATCATTTAAGTTTATGTGTCCTTAGATATCGGAGAAGGCAATGGCATCCCACTCCAGTACTCTTGCCTGGAAACTCCCATGGACAGAGGAGCCTGGTAGGCTGCAGTCCATGGGGTCGCTGAGTCAGACAAGACTGAGCGACTTCACTTTCACTTTTCACTTTCATGCATTGGAGAAGGAAATGGCAACCCACTCCAGTCTTGCCTGGAGAATCCCAGGGATGGCGGAGCCCGATGGGTTGCCGTCTGTGGTGTCGCACAGAGTCGGACACGACTGAAGCGACTTAGCAGCAGCAGCAGCAATCCTTAGATATGACTTACATATTTAAATATTAGAGACATGAAAGCAATTTCTGTTTAACATGGAAAAACTAAATTGTGAAAATAAAGTTTATATACCTAAATATCAATTTATAACAATTATTCTTGGTATGTTAAATCAATTGTAAAAATAAACATGAAATATAACTTTAGATACTCCTTGGAAGAAGAGTTATGACCAACTTAGCTTATTAAAAAGCAGAGACATTACTTTGCCAACAAAGGTCCATCTAGTCAAGGCTATGATTTTTCCAGTAGTCATGTATGGATGTGAGAGTTGGATTATAAAGAAAGCTGACCACAGAAGAATTGATGCTTTTGAACTGTGATGTTGGAGAAGACTCTTGAGAGTCCCTTGGACTGCAAGGAGATCCAACCAGTCCATCCTAAAGGAGATCAGTCCTGAATGTTCATTGGAAGGAGTAATGTTGAAGCTGAAACTCCAATACTTTGGCCACCTGATGCAAAGAGCTGACTCATTTGAAAAGACCCTGATGCTGGGAAAGATTGAGGGCAGGAGGAGAAGGGGATGACAGAGGATGAGATGGTTGGATGGCATCACCGACTCAATGGACTTGAGTCTGGGTAAACTCTGAAAATTGGTGGTGGACAGGGAGGCCTGGCGTGCTGCAGTCCATGGGCTCGCAAAGAGTCAGACACGACTGAACGACTGAACTGAACTGAATAAATGGGCATGAGAAAATGTCATGGCTTTGTCTCCAAGAGCTTTGTATCACAAAGATCATCCTCAGTCTGCTCATTACATGGCCCAAGAACCCAGGTCCTCCTCCCACCCCAGGCTTCTTTCATTACACTGGGCCTTCCGAGAGAGCATTCAACAGAAAAACCTTTTATAAATGCTCAAAGGGGCTTTCCTGGTGGCTCAGAGGTAAAGAACCAGCCAGCCAATACAGCAGACAGGGGTTCGATCCCTGGGTTGGGAAGATCCCCAGGAGAAGGAAATGGCAAACCACTCCAGTGTTCTTGCCTGGGAAATCCCATAGACAGAGGGGCTTGGGGGCTACAGTAGATGGGGTCACAAAGAATCAGACACGAGTTATCGACTAGACAACAACAACAAATGCTCAAAGAGCCATCATCTTGCTGTTTGTCCTTTTTACAAGCAATGTTTTATTTTACCACTTGAAAATACAAATAGTGACTTCACTTTCCTAATAGTTTTTCTTCTTATATTTTTAATGCTGTCATGATAGTTCTGTTCTGCAGAGACCAGTTAAAGTACAGATCACTTTCTCTAAATTGCTGAGGGATCTATCAAAAATTTGATATTCCCCCTTTTTGAAATCCTGGAGGCCACCAAGAATACAGAGTGGAAGAGGGGGAAAATTAATTTCAACAGTAAAAAAATGATTAGTGAGTTGCCCATAGGTAATAGATCTATGACAGGGCATTACAGAGTCAGGGTGCTCAGAATATGTAGCTTACATTTTGAAGTTGAAACAAAGGCACATACCTGGATGTTATAGTTTGTCATACAGTTCACTCAGCAAATATTTTTTAGCACCTTCTCTTAAGACAAGCACTAGGAATACAGCAGTGAACTATGTAATTATGCCTTCATTCTCTTAGGGACGATTAGCCAATAAGTTAAAATAGAGGAAATAACAAGTACGGCAGGGAAACGTGAAACAGGAGAGGGGCAAGGTGTGCTGGGATTGGGGGAGTTTTTCAGTTATAAATGGGGTAGTCTGGGGAGCCTAAGAAGTAAGGTAACATTTGAGTAAATATCTCAAAGAGGTGGAGGGAACAGTAAGTAGTCCTGAGGGGGAAGATAGGCAGGGAGTTGAGGGGAGGTGCAGATTGCCAGCAGCCTTGTCAGTGGTTTTGTAAGGACTTTGGCTTCTGCCTCCAGTGAGAAGGAAGATACTGAAGGGTTGTTACTAGCGAAGAGATAAGAACTGGCAGGAATGCTAGATTCAGTGGACTCAAGATGCTATTTCATGTACGTCTTTTTTTTTTTTAATAGAAAATCAATGCCAATTTAATAAAAGAAGCAAGAAATACACTGCGATACATTTTTCAATCTTCTTACAAAAATGTGAGAAGTTACAAGTACCTACAAATTACTAAGAATTAGTACACTTCCATATAGACTAACAGAAATGCACAGTAGAAAAGGAGGATGTTTCACATTCTGGTTAAAAATACAAACATAAATATCAGACAGACATGGGCTGCAGTCCCAGTTAGATAGCATAGTGGCTGTGTGATCTTGCACAAGCTATGTATCTCTCTGTGCCTGAGAGTATTTACATCTAAAATGATACCTGCCTCATGAGGTTGTTGGGAAAATGCATTGAGATAGCCTAAACTCTTGAGGACAGGACTGGAAGCACAGGAAGAGCTCAGTATATGTTAGTCTTCATTAGCTACTTTGAGCAATTTAATGAGCTTAAGAAAATCTGGAGTTGAATTGCTAAATCTTATTTAGGAAATTATACATATTGTGTAAATTTTCAATGAATTGTTCATAGTGAAATGAAGTCTGGATAGGAGGGTGCAGGCTTCGCTTCTGGGCATGGTACTGTCACTGTAACTAGCTGGGGGACCTTTGGCAAATTGCACCATCTCTCTGGATGTTTGTTTCCTCATCTATAAATGAAGCAGAGCAGACTGGAAGATTCGTAGAGTCCCTCTAGGGAAAAACTTCTGTGAATCTCCTGTTTGCTGACTCCACACTGTCCATGGAGGAGCACTATTAAACTTTGAAATATTGATTATTCATATTCAAGTTTTACTTGTTACATTCAAAACTGCATTAGAGTCTTGAAGCATTTCATAATTAATTAGTAGACATGAAATTTAAACTAGTGTATCACAGCCTTGAAATTTTAAATGGTACAAAATATTCCCATTTATATGGAAAAACTCCAACGAGCTTTTTGGCCAACCCAGTACTTTAAACTTGGATACCACAATAGGCTCAGAGGTTTAAAGTAAAGGATTTCTCCAAAAGCAAACCAGATTCCCACCGCCATGGCCTTCTCCCATTACTCCCATTTCTGCTGCAGTGTCCCCCATTGGCGTCATCACCACCATCTGCTCCTCTGATAAACTCTGCGCATGTGGACTCAGCCTGCCCAGCACCTGCCCACACGCAGTTTGGTTATCGGACCCAATCTGCTGTGACAGCTGCCCCCCACCATGCCGCATTCCTTGGCCCTGTGTGCCCACCTGCTTCCTGCTCCACTCCTCCCAGCCCACCCTAGGCCTGGAGACCCTCACCCTCACATCCTTCACTCAGCCCTGGGGTGAGCCCTCCATCCCAAGCTGCTGTTGACAGATGGCTGCTTCCCTCAGTGTCTGGCGATAATATGGAAGCTATCTCTTCAGCATTCACTTGCCTCAGTATATTTAGTAGACATTGGGGTAGACCAGATTGCCTAGATATGGGCAACCCACCTTTCATCTTAATGGAAAGAAAATCAAGAAATTTGTTATGGCTATTTGGCTGAGTGCCATTTGGTTCATTTGGGCAGGTGACTGTCATCTATTATCAAAGGTATTGAAATCTTTCAGACCTCAGACTGTATTTTCTTGGTCATGTTGCTTCCAAGATCCCATTTCTTATACTGAGTATTTTCATAGAGGAAAAAGAAATTTCTTAATGGGTTTTCCAATAAACTTTATTTCTGTGACAACAAATAAATAATTGGTTTCTGTAGGTGCTATCTTCTCTTTAATGTTATGAATCTGTCTTCACACACATTATATAACGTTTGTAGAATAAGATGTGCCCATTAGAAACCTGTAGGAAAACTGGACTCATGTAGTTCATAGTAAGATATCAGGCTTTTTCTAATAACTATTTATCAGGTGAAGAGTGATTAATATTTAGCAAAACTCATCTAACACAGGCAGGTTGGACAATGAGGAGTTTATTGAAAGAGTACACCATTATACCTTACTAGTGACTGGCCAGTATCACAGTACCTGATTTAAAAAGAGGAAGAAAATATTTGCATCATCCTGAACCAGTCAAGAATGTGATGAAAGACTAAAGCGATTATGACCTCATAAGTTCCCACCTTCTACTTGTGATCATCTGTTTTGAAGTTAGTCTAAGTTCCTTGTTATACCCTGGTGGCTCAGACGGTAAAGTGTCTGCCTGCAATGCGGGAGACCCGGGGCTCAATTCCTGGGTTGGGAAGATCCCCTGGAGAAGGAAATGGCAATCCATTCCAGTACTCTTGCCTGGAAAATCCCATGGACGGAAGAGCCTGATAGGCTACAGTCCATGGGGTCACAAAGAGTCAGACACGACTGAGCGACTTCACTTCACTTCTTCACTTAAGTTCCTTGAAGGCAAGGAGAGGAGCTTGACTTTTCCAGCACTTGTTCAGTGTTTTCACGACCCAGATAATCATGATGATATGATCACTAATCTAGAGCCAGACATCTTGGAATGTGAAGTCAAGTAGGCCTTAGAAAGCATCACTACGAACAAAGCTAGTGGAGGTGATGGAATTCCAGTTGAGCTGTTTCAAAGCCTGAAAGATGATGCTGTGAAAGTGCTGCACTCAATATGCCAGCAAATTTGGAAAACTCAGCAGTGGCCACAGGACTGGAAAAGGTCAGTTTTCATTCCAATTCCAAAGAAAGGCAATGCAAAAGAATGGTCAAACTACCGCACAATTGCACTCATCTCACACACTAGTAAAGTAATGCTCAAAATTCTCCAAGCCATAGTCAAGGCTATGGTTTTTCCTGTGGTCATGTATGGATGTGAGAGTTGGACTGTGAAGAAGGCTGAGCACCAAAGAATTGATGCTTTTGAACTGTGGTGTTGGAGAAGACGCTTGAGAGTCCCTTGGACTGCAAGGAGATCCAACCAGTCCATTCTGAAGGAGATCAGCCTTGGGATTTCTTTGGAAGGAATGATGCTAAAGCTGAAACTCCAGTACTTGGCCACCTCATGCAAAAAGTTGACTCACTGGAAAAGACTCTGATGCTGGGAGGGATTGGGGGCAGGAGGAGAAGGGGACGACAGAGGATGAGATGGCTGGATGGCATCACGGACTCGATGGACGTGAGTCTGAGTGAACTCCGGGAGATGGTGATGAACAGGGAGGCCTGGCATGCTGCGATTCATGGGGTCACAAAGAGTCTGACACGACTGAGTGACTGAACTGAACTGAACTGTGCAGTGTCTTCCCTCCACATTCACAGAGAGCATGGCATTACACTAGGGAACAAGAAAGGAGCTCGGAAATAAAAAATATCCCTTAAAAATGTGTGAACTGCATTGCAACCCTGACTCAAACTGAAGGATTCTTGATTTAAAAGAGTGTTATTGGGCTTCCCTGGTGTCTCAGTGGTAAAGAATCTGCCTGTGGGAGACCTGGGTTTGATCCCTGATCCAGGAAGATACCATGTGCCCAGGAGCAACTAAGCCTGTGTGCCACAACTATTGGGCCTGTGCTCTAGAACCCAGGAACCGCAACTACTGAGCCCACATGCCACAACTACTGAAGCCTGGGTGCCCTAAAACTCATGCTCTGCAACAAGAGAAGCCACCACAATGAGAAGCCTGGGCCCTGCAACTAGAGAGTAACCTCTGATCACCGCAACTAGAGAAAGCCCACATGCAGCAACGAAGACCCAGCGCAACCAAAAATATATAAACAAAAATTAAGAGAGAGTTATTAAAAAAAAAATCAAGTAGAGGCCGTAATAATAATTTTTATTCAGCAGAGTCTTCTTGGCATAACACTAGCACTTGTTAAATAAATAACAACTAAATTTCTTTGCAAGCTCAGCTTTCCACTTGGCAGTTAATATTTTTTTGTGGAAACTATATATTAGTGAACACCATCAGAGATCCTAAACTCTTAGAACTACTAAACAGATTTTTTTTATGGCCTGTAGATTTTACATGTCCAGGTTCTCTACCCTCTACATTGACAGTATACTGTGTGATTGCTTCCATGTAGTGAAGCAGGGTTGTGTTAACCAATTTTATACTTATATTTAACGGAGCCATACCCAAGGCTGTGTAGTCCATTTTTCTGTTTTAATGCTCCATCTTTCCATTTCCATTTCCTCATAGATAGAAGCAACACAAAAGTAGGGACTTTGTATTCTCCATAATGCCAGCAATATTGCCAAGCACTAGATGCTCAGCAAATATTTTTACTTTATTTAGAAAGTGGTATTAAACTATTAAGAAAGTCTTACGACTCCACATACAAGCCTCATCAAAAAAGTGTAACCCAGAACATATCAGTTGAGTATGATCTGGAAAAGTACATAGAGATGACACATAGGAGATTATTTGCCAGTGTTAACCAATACAATTGTTACAAGTAGCTAATTAAATTAAAATTAAAATTGAAAATTTGATCCCTTAATCACTTAACCACACTGCAAATGTTCTGTAGCCATTGGTCTCATACTGGACAACAAAGAATAGAACATATCCATCATCACAGAAAGTTCTTTGGGATACAGCTGTTTATAGATTGTTTTAAAAATAAAGTTTATACCCAGGGACCAACCCTAGTCTGCATACAGCTCAAGCCAGACTAAACGGAAAGCTGGCCCCAGGAATCAGAGTGAAAGTGTGCATATATGTGTAGGTATAAATATATCATACATTTATAAATATATACATGGGTAGTAAACCTCCCAACTCATCCTTTGATCTACCTAATAAATATTTATTAAACACCTACTATATACCAAGTTCTATACTATGTTCAGGGAAAACACATGAATAACACAGTCCTCAACCTCCAGGAGTTTGCAGCTTGGGGATAAATACAAGCTATAATCAGGATGTTATGCTGGTACAGCTGTTTCATGGGGATTCAGTCATGTTGACCAACCACCAAGCTATAGAGTTCCCATGGTATAGGTCTGTAACACTTGACCACTCACAAATATTCACACATGCAGAAACGAAACAAAACCTCACATACACCTTCAAGAAGTCAGCTGTAGGACAAGTAAGTAGTAATTAGCAGTAATGGGCTTTCCTGGTGGCTCAGACAGTAAAGAACCTGCCTGCAGTGCAGAAGACTTGGGTTTGTTCCCTGGGTCGAGAAGATCCCCTGGAGAAGGGAACTCTACAGTGTTCTTGCCTGAAGAATTCCATGGACAGAGGATCTTGGCAGGCTACAGTCCATGGAGTCACAGAGTCAGACACAACTGAGCGATTAACACTTTCACTTTTTTTCATCATATTCATTATTTTATATACAGAGCTGCCTATTATTTGCAGATTTCTGCCAGCTGATAAGTAAGTCTTTCACTGAAAACTGTCAGGGGACTAAATAAGCCCTGGGGATGTAAAATATAGCATGGCAACTATAGTTAATAATACTGTATTATATATTTGAAAGTTGCTAAAGAGTAGATGCTAAACATTCTCATCGCGAGAAAAAATTTTTTTTGTTAACTGTGTATGATGAGGAGAAGGAAATGGCAACCCACTCCAGTGTTCTTGCCTGGAGAATCCCAGGGACGGGGGAGCCTCATGGGCTGCCGTGTATGGGGTCGCACAGAGTTGGACACGACTGAAGCGACTTAGCAGCAGCAGCAGCAGCAGTGTATGATGATGGATGTTAGCTAGATTTATTGCGATGATCATTTTAAATATAATATCAAATATTTACACTAATATCAAATCATGCTGTGCATCTGAAACTAAAATAATATCATATGTCAGCTATATCTCGATTTTTTAAAAAAGCTGTCAGGAGTTTAAGGGGAAAAAATCAAACCAAAAGTGCTTTCCGCACTGTCCTAATTGCCTAGATGCTATGTTTATACTCTGTGTTTATATAACCTTTCTTCCTTTTCACTGTTTTCACTTTGGTCCACACAAGCACATTTTAGATGGGTCATCTTTTAAGACTGCAGTATTTTTCTTGATTCGTTTATTTGTGATATCAACTGCCAGTTATTGAGTGCCTGGTTATGTACCAGTCACTGTACTCGGCATTTTATACAAAATATCTCTAATCCTCATAGTAATCTCATAATATGGCAATTATTTGTCTCAATTTATAGATATGGAAACTGAAAAACAGAGGGATTAAGGAACTTGACAAGTTCAGTGAGTGGTAAAATGCCTGACTTCCATGCCAAGCTCTTTCCCGCATCAATAAGTTTGAAGCATTAGAATTTCAAGTCAGAAATGATATACTCTAATTCTAGCAAGATTTCATAGTGTACAGTATGTATACTATGTGTACAAATAGTGTGCAATATGTACACATTATGTACATTACAGTACAGTACAGGAGAAAGAGACACACAAACCAACAATTACATTACAGGAGTAGTATATTACAAAAGTGCTGCAATAGCGGTGTGTACTGAGTTTGGAAAATGGAGCAAAGGGCTTTTGGGGGGATAAGGCACTTAAAAAGGCTGTATCTTCAAAAGCAAAGAAGTTGAGAGAGAAGGAAGGCCATTCCAGGCAGTAGGAACAGCCCCTGCAGGTGCATAAAGATGAGAATCATTCCTACAGCTGGAATACAGTATGGCTGGAGTACAAAGTTTGGGGAAAGAGGGCAGGAGCAAGGGTAGGAGTAAAAGTTGTTGTTCCTGGTTAGTTGCCAAGTCGTGTCTGACTCTTTTGCGACCCTGTGGACTGTAGCCTGCCAGGATCCTCTGCCCATGAGATTTCTCAAGCAAGAATTCTGGAATGGGTTGCCATTTTCTTCTCCAAGGTAAAGATAGGGAATGGTTATAAGGAACAAAGAGGCAGATTGAAAAGAACCCAGATCAGCTAGAAGCTGGAGCTCCATCCACTGATAAAGTGGTGGAGGGGGTGAGAGCACTAGAGAATTTTGATCTGAGAAGTGGCATAATCAGGTCCAAATTTTAGAAAGATCATGTAAGTATTGAAAACTCACGTGGATCCAAGTTGTGAGCATGAAATAATAAATGAACGAAGAGGATTCAAGGTTTAAGGAAAACTGCAGTCAAGATGAGACATGTAAATGTCACTTGGTCTTATGTCAGGGACACTTTGGGAGTGACAAAAATCTCAGAGAACTGGAACAAAGGACTCACTTAAAGGACCCCACGGGGACTTCCCTGGTGGTCCAGTGGGAAAGAATCTGCCTGCCAGTCAGGCAACAAGTGTTTAATCCCCGCTCAGGGAGGATTCCACATGCAGAGGGGCAGCTAAGCCCATGTGCCACAACTACTGAAACCTGCGGGCCTAGAGCCCATGCTGGGCAAAGAGAGAAGCCACCACAAAGAGGAGCTTGCACACCGCAACTGGAGAGGAGCCCACCTTGCCACAGCTAAAGAAAAGCCTGCATGCAGCCAGGAAGACCCAGCACAAGTCGATAAATAAATACACAAAAATATAAAATACGTATTATTCAGAATTGTAAAGCAATTTCCCACCAGTTAAAAGGTAAATCAAATTTTTTTAAAAAAATTTAAAGTTAGACATCATCAGGAAGGTAAACTATAAAAAACAATTTTTTTCATTTGTATAGGTAAAGAACATTCTTGATGATATAGATAACCAATGCCAAAATGACAAACTAGAAAAGAAAAAAGTGTTAGTAAAACATCAAAAGGGAAGGAAAAATACGTGTGGTTATAGCATCAGTGATGGGAAGAACGTAAGTACGAAGTTGTAGCAATAACAGAGAGGCAGATGCTGAAAATACTTTTAGAATATAAAAAGATGCGGATGTTTCTTTGGGTAAAGTTGGGAAATAATTCAGGTTTTATCTGAATTATGGGTAGATGATTGATATGATCTGGGCAAAATTTCAAAGGTCTCTGGTTACTTTCAATACATATGTATCAAAATAACTCTTCTGCTTAAGAGATCTAGTGTGGTTTCTAGTTACTTGACTAGATCTTATCTGATCATGGTGAATTAAGTAAAGAAAGGCTTCTAAGCACAGGAGGGATGGAATTTTCATCACCAGAGATGGGAAAGTCAGTGAGTAGAGTATGATGAAAATTAACTGGGCAAAATAATTTATCTATACATAAAAGTTAAAATATTGAAATGTTCATAGGGTCATTGCTGTTGTTGTTTAGTCGCTCTGGCATGTCCAGCTCTTTTGTGACCCTAGGACTGTATAGCCCGCCAGGCTGCAATGTCCATGGGATTTTCCAGGCAAGAATACTGGAGTGGGTTGCCATGTCCTTCTCCAAGGGATCTTCCCAACCCAGGTATCGGGATCAATAAAAATGTTGACAGTTTGAAAAAATAAAAATATATATACAGCCAGTGCTCTGGGATAACCCAGAGGGATGGGATGGGGAGCGAGGAGGAAGCGGGGTTCAGGATGGGGGACACATGTACATCCGTGGCTGATTGAAGTCGATGTATGGCAAAGACCACCACAATATTGTAATTAGCCTCCATTTAAAATAAATTAATTAATTTTTAAAAATTGGGGGCCAGCACCTTGATGAAAGTATACTTTTCCTTGCAATGGAAATATGGGAAGAATTAATTCTTTGTTTTACAAATTATTTCATTTTTAAAATAATACTCTTCTAAAGTAATAAATACATGATTTGGAAAGTAAAAATAAAGAAGAAATAAAAGGTCATTTTGGCCTGGTCACTTAGCAGTAAAGAAGAGATGCAGTGCAGGAGATGCAGGAGATTCAGATTCATTCCCTGGGTCAGGAAGTTTCCCTGGGTCGGGAAGATCCCCTGGAGAAGGAAATGCCAACCCACTCCAGTATTCTTGTCTGGGGAATCTCACGGACAGAGGAGCTTGGAGGGCTATAGTCCATGGGGTCACAAAGTGTCGAACATAACTGAGCGACCAAACAACAAAAACAGTAATGACCCTGTGACCGTGAACCCTGTAACCACATGGGAATAGGACTCAGGACTGCCAAGTTATTCCATTTTTTAAAGGGACATGGGAAGTTTTCATTTTTCTCTGACATTGCCTGAGTTTCAGAGGTGGCGGACACTATGCAGGCCAAAAAAGGCACATCTTTGTCCATCTGTTTGTAAGTCCTGGCTAGAGAGTCTTGAGGTGAACATGGGAGAGGAAACCAAGTACGAGGTTATTTGGAATAAAACAGGTGAGAAGTGATGATGGCCACTCTGACAAGGTCAAATGGGTTTGTTTAGTCTTGAGAAGGGTAAAGGAGTGGTGACGAAAGCTTGGCTAAGATTGTGAGGGTTTTCTTAAACCCCAATGATATTTGTTTGGATTCTGACTTGACAGCTCAGTCTAGGTAAATATAAGTATTGGGTTAATTTTCTAAACAATGCTGCCGTTAGAATGAAGACGGATTATTTTGTGGGAAGGGACACAGTCTTACTAAAAGGGAGAAGTTGAGCAATGCCTAGATTGGGGGGCTTTGGGGACGAGTATAAGATTCTCACACATACATCCCTCCCCTCCACGCGGTCCTTTAACTGGGCCAGCCCACCTCTTGACGGTTAAGCTCTGCCTTCAAGGCTGCTCATCTGCTTTCCTCCCACACATCACCTCCCATTGGATTACAAATTTCCTGTTGTGTTCCTGTACTTTTCAGGACTCTCCTAAATATTCAGTTTAACCCTGTTTCGATGGTATAAATAAGTAGAGGGAACTGAAACACATTCCCAGGCCTGACGTGTCACTAAGGTTTGCTTTGATTCTATGACTTAATTCACGTGTCTCCTAACGTGTCTGTGGCCGTTTGGGGGTGAGTGGGATGAAAGGAACAGGTTAGAGATTGAGTGCCTTCCTGTATGAAAGTGAAAGTGAAGTCGCTCAGTCTTGTCTGACTCTTTGCAACCCCATGGACTGTAGCCTATCAGGCTCCTCCATCCATGGGATTTTCCAGGCAAGAGTGCTGGAGTGGATTGCCATTTCCTTCTCCAGGGGATCTTCCCGACCCAGGGATCAAACCCCGGGTCTCCCGCATTGCAGGCAGACGCTTTACCGTCTGAGCCACCAGAGAAGCCCTGGTGGCTCAGTCTCTAACCCATTCCTTTCATCCCACTCACCCCCAAACGGCCACAGACACATTAGGAGACACGTGAATTAAAGTCATAGAATCAAAGCAAACCTTAGTGACACGTCAGGCCTGGGAGCTTGTTTCAGTTCCCTCTACTTATTTATACCATCGAAACAGGGTTAAACTGAATATTTAGGAGAGTTCTGAAAAGTACAGGAACACAACAGGAAATTTGTAATCCAATGGGAGGTGTGGGAGGAAAGCAGATGAGAAGCTCTGAAGGCAGAGCTTAACCGTCAAGAGGTGGCCCAGTTAAAGGACCGCGTGGAGGGGAAGGATGTATGTGTGAGAATCTTACAACTTTTTGTTTCTTAGCAAGAGGTAACGATGCTGTATTTCCTACAGGTCATCTCCTTGAGTCACTGCCTAGTTGTATCATCGCCTCGTTTCTTAATTGCTTATTGTATATAACATATATGAATATCATATCATTATCTCATCCTCACGGTGATAATGAGATTGTATAAAGCTAGGACCTGCTTACTCTAATCTGTTCTAAGATTCAGTATAGGTGGCACTTCCTCCAAGAAGATACTCCTGATTGTTCCTAGCCTACTCTCTCGTCCTTTACTCTATTAAGTACGCCTCCTCCGAGCTTCCTAAATCTTCAGTGCTATTCGTGCCCCATGGACTAATGATGATCTGTTTCTGTGGCATCACCAACATGATGGACCTGAGTTTGAGCAAGCTCCAGCAGTTGGTGATGGACAGGGAAGCCTGGCGTGCTGCAGTCCATGGGGTCACAAAGAGTCGGACATGACTGAGCAACTGAACTGAACTGATTGTTTCTGTGTCTGTCTCCCACTGATCAACCTTCTCAAGGGGACTCTGCTGTATGTCTAGCTTGTTTTATGTTCTTAGATCAGCCTGAGAAGTAAGCATTCAGGACACATGATATGTAGAATAAATGATGCTTTGGAGATTAGTATAACTCAGCAAATGGCTGTATTCCTTACCAGACAGTTACTTTAGGCAGAGTTGTTTCCTTCTTTCTATTTCAGCCTCTACCTGTAAAATGATGCTGTCCTGTCTACCCCCGAGAGGCAAAAGTCACATGCGCTGAAATACTGAGCTATAAAATGTCAATGGTATACATGTCATTATTAGTTTTCAAACATAGATTTTGGGGAAAAGGAAGGGGGCGGGGGGAAGAAAGAAACCAGAGGGATTCTTGACTCTTGAGTGCTTATCTGTGCACACAGTTCACAAGCACCGCTCTGGTCAAAAGAAAAAGATAGCTAGCTGGTTTACTTACCTTATTTCTGCAGAAGCATTATTATCATTGTGAAAAGTTAAAAATCTAAAATTGACAAGGCACTAAAAAGAGTGTATTGCTTTAAAATGTGAGAACAAAGTCACTGCCTACCAGTCAAGTGGTGATGAATTCACTCACCATCCACTCTGACTTGGGATTGATATTGAGGCGAGCACATAGGAAAAGGAGTACGTCAAGGCTGTATATTGTCACCCTGCTTATTTAACTTATATGCAGAGTGAAAGTGAAGTCGCTCAGTTGTGTCCAACTCTTTGCGACCCTATGGACTATAGCCTACCAGGTTCCTCCATCCATGGGATTTTCCAGGCAAGAATACTAGAGTGGGCTGCCATTTCCTTCTCCAGAGGATCTTCCCAACCCAGGGATTAAATCCAGGTCTCCCGCATTACAGGCAGATGCTTTACCATCTGAGCCACTAGGGAAGCCCTATATGCAGAGTACATCATGAGAAACGCTGGACTGGAAGAAGCACAAGCTGGAATCAAGACTGCCGGGAGAAATATCAATAACCTCAAATATGCAGATGACACCACCCTTATGGCAGAAAGTGAAGAGGAACTAAAAAGCCTCTTGATTAAAGTGAAAGTGGAGAGTGAAAACGTTGGCTTAAAGCTCAACATTCAGAAAACTAAGATCATGGCATCTGGTCCCATCACTTCATGGGAAATAGATGGGGAAAGAGTGGAAATAGTGTCAGACTTTATTTTTTGGGGCTCCAAAGTCACTGCAGATGGTGATTGCAGCCATGAAATTAAAGGACGCTTACTCCTTGGAAGGAAAGTTATGACCAATCTAGATAGCATATTGAAAAGCAGAGACATTACTTTGCCAACAAAGGTCCGTCTAGTCAAGGCTCTGGTTTTTCCTGTGGTCATGTATGGATGTGAGAGTTGGACTGTGAACAAATCTGAGCACTGAAAAATTGATGCTTTTGAACTGTGGTGTTGGAGAAGACTCTTGAAAGTCCCTTGGACTGCAAGGAGATCCAACCAGTCCATCATAAAGGAGATCAGTCCTGGGTGTTCATTGGAAGGACTGATGCTGAAGCTGAAACTCCAGTACTTTGGCCACCTCATGAGAAGAATTGACTCATTGGAAAAGACCCTGATGCTGGGAGGGATTGGGAGCAGGAGGAGAAGAGGACGACAGAGGATAAATTGGCTGGATGGCATCACCGACTCAATGGACATGAGTTTCAGTGAACTCTGGGAGTTGGTGATGGACAGGGAGGCCTGGCGTGCTGCAATTCTTGGGGTCGCGAAGAGTCGGACACGACTGAGCAACTGAACTGAACTGAACTGACTGAGGGCAGTGCAGTCCAACAGTCAGAATGGAGTTTCACCTCGGAGGTACCTATCTTCTCCAGGTCTTCCCCTCCAGAAACTGAAATTCTGAACCTGGCCTGTATTCTACAAACGGTAGAGCAGCCTAGCAGTCCTAAATAGATGAGTTTGAAGCAAGATCATTCTCAAATTACTATCAATCATTTTGCCTAAGCAAGCTAATTAAAGCACTTGGTAAACAGAAGCTTAATTTATGTTTGTCCAGAAATCAACCCTGAGTATTTTTGGAAGAGCTGTTGCTGTAGCTGAAGCTCTAGTACTTTGGCCACCTGATGTGAAGAGCGAACACATTGGAAAAGACTGTGATGCTGGGAAAGACTGAAGGCAAAAGGAGAAGAGGGTGGCAGAGGATGAGATGGTTAGATAGCATCACTGACTCAATGGGCATGACTTTGAGCGGACTCGAGGAGACAGTGGAGGACAGAGGCGCCTGGCGTGCTGCAGTCCGTGGGGTCTCAAAAGAGGTGGACATAGCTTAGTGACTGAAGAACAGTACCAGACGGAACTGAAGGAATTGACACAAATTCCCGAGTTGAGAGATGATGGCCAGTTATGTTTTAGGCTCACACTTGAGATCTCTCTGAAAGGTGATATGATTTCTTCCTAACATAATGTTTGTTGGGATGCAAAATGAGACTAGTTTCTAGTTTTTTCCTTCATTAGATCGTGAGTCAGGTTATATCATTAAATTCACATTTACTTAAATGTGAATTCCCAGATGAGGAACTTTCAAACACGAGTACACAGAGATTTTACAGTGTAAATACCAATTGCTTTTCTATGATGGATGGTTCAAGGTTAGCTGTACTTACTTGCCATCAGCATGATAATAAAGAGCTGGAGGGAAGTGAATCACTCATTAGCATTTCACTAGAGTGATAGATCTTTTTAAGGCCCGGCTTAAAGCTCTGGCTCAGACCGTAAAGCATCTGCTTACAAAGTCGGAGTTCAGTTCAGTCGCTCAGTAGTGTCCTACTCTTTGCGACCCCATGAATCGCAACATGCCAGGTCTCCCTGTCCATTACCAACTCCCGGAGTTCACTCAGACTCACGTCCACCGAGTCGGAGATGCGGGTTCAATCCCTGGATTGGGAAGATCTCCTGGAGAAGGGAATGGCAACCCACTCCAGTATTCTTGCCTGGAAAATCTCATGGACAGAGGAGCCTNCCAGGTCTCCCTGTCCATTACCAACTCCCGGAGTTCACTCAGACTCACGTCCACCGAGTCGGAGATGCGGGTTCAATCCCTGGATTGGGAAGATCTCCTGGAGAAGGGAATGGCAACCCACTCCAGTATTCTTGCCTGGAAAATCTCATGGACAGAGGAGCCTGGGAGGCTACAGCCCACGAGATCGCAGAGTCGGACACGACTGAGCGACTTCACTTCGCTTCAATGCTGTGGAGATAGAACAGGAAATCCTCCGGGGCTTCCAGGAAGGGGCTCCTGCTCCCTCTGCAGTCTTCCCTCCGTTTCTCTGTGCTGTGCTTCATCGGCCTGGCGGAACCCATCTGATCCCAGGGCTGGCCTTGTGGTCCTTTCCTGCTCTGGGAAAAATCTTAGCCTGACCAACCTCCACTCAAAATTCCGGTCTCAACGTAATTCCGATGTCCTGACCAAGCCCTGTTGTCCAGATTGAGCTTGATCCCACATGGAACCCACACCTCCCTTTTCCTAACACGCGGTGGTGGTGGTGATACAGACCTACCTCAAAGAAGCACTGCAAATTCAAATGGACTGTCGAGTGGGGAGCAGTCAGCAATGTTAGCCCCCCTCTTGTTGCTGTCCTGGTGGTCTCCTTCCCTAGACTGTATCTGTGAGATGGCAGAACACATCTGTTCTACTCATTCTGTTACCTAGACCTTCCACAATGAGCACTGGGCTAAATTACAGGTTCTCAGTAAATACTTTTTGAATGAAGGAACGCCAAAATTTGTTGAATGAGAGGATGGGGAGTTTTTGTTTAATGGGTACAGGGTTTATGTTTGAGATGATGAAAAACTTCTGGAGATATGAATGTGAGTGATGGTTGCGATGTGAATTATTTTCAATGCCACCAAACACTCAATAATGGTCAACTGGTAAATTTTATGCTATCGTATTTTACCACAGTAAAAATTTTTGTTGAATTAATGCATAGATAGTTATGTGCTTTGAACCAGGTTCTATCTATCTCTAATACTTCAATTCATTAAATATTCTTAGAGTGCCTATTACGGGTAACATAAAGATGCAGTCTGGGACTTATTTAATAGTCTGAAATATACTAAAAATTCAAACCAAGTCACCCTTTGTATGTAAAACACATTTTAACTGGATAGATTGGTCGTATTTATCTTTGCATTCCAAGCAGCTAGCAGCACTTAACTCCTGCTCAATAAATGTTTCCTTTTGGGCTTCCCTGGTGGCTCAGCAGTAAAGAATCTGCCTGCCGGTGCAGGAAATGCGGGTTCGATTCCTGGGTCAGGAAGAGTCCCTGGATGACGAAATGGCAACCCACTCCAGTATCTTGCCCAGAAAATCCCATGGACAAAAATGCTTGGTGAGCTACAGTCCACGGGGTTGCAAAAGAGTCAGACACAACTGAGCAACTAAACAAGTTAAAAAATAGGACATGACGGTAACATGGTATTTGCTTAGGGCTTTCCTCACGACAAAACGCTTCCACAGCCAGAGTTTCAGATTATCATGGAGGTTCCTTCACTCCTACCCTTTTTACTCTTTTTCCACTCCTTCACATACTTCTGTTAACAGCAATCCCTTTCTGGCTTTCTGTTGTCAGAATCAACACAACTTTCTCAGTTTCTTTATCAACTATTCTCAGTTGTTCATTTCTAGTTCTCACTCCATCATTTCTAAGCAAATTTTGCAATTTTTTAACTTTCAACAAAGTCCAAGTCCCAGGAAAGAATCCCACTTGGCACTGGGGCAAAAGACACATTGCTGGGATAAGGCCTGCTTAGAAGAAGGAGGATTGGGCTCCACACCCTAGAATCCTGAGAACACCCCACCTGTTAAAAAATATTCTGAGCTTCTGTGAGAGTAAGGATTACATGGTTGCATGCTCAGTCGCTTCAGTCGTGTCTGACTCTCTGTGACCCCATGGACTGTAGCCCATCAGGCTCCTCTGTTCATGGAATTCTCCAAGCAAGAGTACTGGAGTGGGTTGCCATGCCATCCTCCAGTGGATCTTTCCCACCTGAGGATCGAACCTGTCTATGAAATGAGAATAATAAGTGACACTCATAGAGCTGGGTTTTTTCCCCTTTCTTTTTTTGGCTGTGCCATGTGCCGTGAGGGGATCTGGGGATCCTAATTCCCTGTTCAGTTCAGTCGCTCAGTCGTGTCCGACTCTTTGCGACCCCATGAATCGCAGCACGCCAGGCCTCCCTGTTCATCACCATCTCCCGGAGTTCACTCAGACTCACGTCCATCGAGTCCGTGATGCCATCCAGCCATCTCATCCTCGGTCATCCCCTTCTCCTCCTGCCCTCAATCCCTCCCAGCATCAGAGTCTTTTCCAATGAGTCAACTCTTCGCATGAGGTGGCCAAGTACTGGAGTTTCAGCTTTAGCATCATTCCTTCCAAAGAAATCCCAGGGTTGATCTCCTTCACAATGGACTGGTTTTTGGATCTCCTTGCAGTCCAAGGAACTCTCAAGAGTCTTCTCCAACACCACAGTTCAAAAGCATCAATTCTTTGGCGCTCAGCCTTCTTCGCAGTCCAACTCTCACATCCATACATGACCACAGGAAAAACCATAGCCTTGACTAGACGGACCTTAGTCGGCAAAGTAATGTCTCTGCTTTTGAAAATGCTATCTAGGTTGGACATAAGTTTTCTTCCAAGGAGTAAGCATCTTTTAATTTCATGGCTGCAGTCACCATCTGCAGTGATTTTGGAGCCCAGAAAAATAAAGTCTGACACTGTTTCCACTGTTTCCCCATCTATTTCCCATGAAGTGATGGGACCAGATGCCATGATCTTCGTTTTCTGAATGTTGAGCTTTAAGCCAACTTTTTCGCTCTCCTCTTTCACTTT
>SJYT01020278.1:4567-26469 GCA_006410635.1 Cephalophus harveyi | reverse complement strand
TTTCCCCATCTATTTCGCATGAAGTGATGGGACCGGATGCCATGATCTTCGTTTTCTGAATGTTGAGCTTTAAGCCAACTTTTTCGCTCTCCTCTTTCACTTTCATCAAGAGGCTTTTTAGCTCCTCTTCACTTTCTGTGTTATTTAGGAAAATATATAATCAGATGCTACTACTAGGTATGAGGAAATATTTAAATGAATTTCTATTTTAATTTATCATAAGAACATCTATAGGGATCCCCAGGTGGCTCAGTGGTAAAAGAATCTGCCTGTCAGTGCAGGAGATGCAGGAGACCTGAGTTTGACTACTGGATCAGGAAGATCCCCTGAAGTAGAAAATAGCAACCTACTCCAGCAATCTTGCCTGGAAAATTCCATGAACAGAGGAGCCTGGCAGGCTACAATCTATGGGATCATAAAGAGTTGGACATGACAGAGCAACTGAGCAGGTTAGCAAGAACATCTATATATATTTAAAAAATAGCAATGCATATATAAGGAAGAGATTTTCAAGCCACAGGCATCTTTGGTACACCAACGAATTCATAGATTCCTGATAACAGTACTAGAGTTTTCATAAATTTGGATCAACCTAAAAGTTGAAAAGTTTAGAGCTGGGGAGGAAACACAATACTCCGCTTGATTTGGACTAGAACCAAGGTAGGCATCTGGAAACCTTGGGTTTGACTGTATCTGTGTCGTGTAGCTATGTGAAGCAAGGCACATTGCTTAATCTCTTTGGAGTGCATTTTCTTCATCTCTAAATGGTGATGTTAAGATATAATAATGTTAATGTGATTCTCAAATCAGATAAAAGGGTGAAGGGAAGACGGCTAGATTACTAGGACCAAAGTTAGGCTTTTCCATCCTGTTTCTTGTAACCCTGGTACTACAGCACATCATAGCCAGGTGTTGTGTTACAAGGCCAGAACTGGGAGACATTTCCAAAAGACTCAAGCCATACGGGTAGTGACATTTATCAAGCACTGGCTGTGCTGAATTTACACTGATGACCTATTCATGAAAGCTTTGGTGTTTGTTTTCCAAACTACCAAGTCATTCCCCAAACAGAAGCTCTGCTAATCCCTCAAGTCTCTTGACAGGACATGCAACGTTGCTCTCTTCCGAACTGCCCTTTCTATTTACTGTAATTCATACGAAGATTTGCAAGCAGTACGAATTCACAACTGAAATGAACTAAAGAAGTACCATATTTGCAGCTAAAATTTTAGCATTTTGGAGTCTGTAAATAGCGCCCCTTATGTAATCCATTATTCTCAACAAGGATCCATGGGCTCAGGCCTATTTATTTTAACTTAGTTTTTCTCCTGTCATCTGGTAAGATTTAGCCTAACTGTAGCAGCTGCAGTCCAAATTACCATGCTGCTCGGAATAGGCTCAATGTGTACTATGTCTTTTTTCTCATGGTGAGCTTGGGTGTGTGGGTCCCATGTGAAGAGTACACCCACATCCCAGGAAAAGTGAGCGAGGCAGTGAGGCTCAGGTAGCATCCCCCAGAGCCTCGCTCAGTGTGCTTCAGCTGCTCGGGTCTTACCCCAAGGGCAGCCAAAACATCCAGATCAAAGGAGCCCAGAAAGAACGAAGGCACAGACCTAATTCAATACAGGAAAGCTGCCATGGCTGTAGCGCTTAGTTTATTCTTCCAAGAAAACAACAACAAAGAAGAAGAAGAAAAAGACCATGGGGGAAAAAAAACCCCTAAGATCAGGCTCTGGCATCAGGAATAAGTCTGCCAAAGCAGAAGGCATACCAAATGGGAAGGAGGCTCGTTTTCCTAGATTAATCAGAGCGCTTTGAGTCTGCTTTTATTTCCAAATGTACTACTGCCAAGGTACAACATAAGCCCCCTAATTCCTTCCCACAAACTAGAATTATTAGCTGTCATACGAGCTAAACAATTTTAATAAAACCCCAGGGAAACTGAAATCCATTTAGGTGGAAGAGTTATACCAGGAGATAGGTAATCAGAGGGTGGGGATTTTTAACCTCATTAAGAGCCTAATATAAATCCATCCCAGGCTGTTAAGTTAGTCCAGCGGTTACATGTTGACACCTGTCCAACAGTTTGGTTGCTAAATCCTTTTTGTGATGGACAGAAGGGCAAGGTATAGCCGCCACCACCAGAGCTGAGAATGATGACGGCGAATACAAAAGATCATTCCACTGTGAAAATTTCCTTTTCAGTCTGGTTTTGGGCAGTAATGAGTCTAAAACCAAGCAAAGAACAGCAGAAACATTTCATCTGGAGGCTTTGGATGCAGAATATCTTTCCACAGTGGCTGATATTGAGTACCCTCTCCCCACTGCCATTAAGTCACTCCCCAGAGTTACATTTCCAGGAAAAGTGAGAGTTAGTTGTTCAGTCGTGTCTGACTCTTTGCGACCCCATGGACAGTAGCCTGCCAGTCTCCTCTGTCCATGGACTTCTCAAGGCAAGAATACTGGAGTGGGCTGCCACTCTCTTCTCTGGGGAATCTTCTTGGCCCAGGGATCAAACCCGGGTCTCCTGCACTGCAGGCAGATTCCTTACCAACTGAGTCACTAGGGAAGCCAGGCACACGTTAAAATGTCGATATGGTTACCTGCGAGGATGACACACGAACACCTGTGATCACATCAGTTTACCAGGTTCAAGGTTTTCAGCCTAAAGTAGGAGGAATGGAGCCGGCAGGTTTTAGAAGAACAGGGCCATTTCCAAGGTGGAAAGCACTGATCCCCAGGATGGGAATTCCTGCAAGAAGTGGTCTGGGAAGACCCCCTCCCACCCACAGGAAGCAGGGGGTGGGGGGAGCAGGGTGCTGCGGAAGGAAGAACAGCATCAGGGCATAGGCTACAAAGAGGACGCTAGGCAGGCTCTGGAGAGAACTATATTGGAGTCCTTTTTTTTGACCCTGGAATGAGCAGGCAACAACCAAGGCTGCAGTCTTGTTCTAAACTAGAACTTCTGTAAGTCTTGAGTTGCTGCCTGTCAAGGTTTTCATCATGACATTAATCATTATGATTGGAAGCACCACCAATGCAGACCCAAATAGTTCCTTTAAAAATAACAATCTTTAAAATACATAACTAATAAGAACCTACTGTATAACTCAGGGAACCCTACCCAGTGTTCTGTGCATGTGCTAAGTCACTCCAGTCGTGTCTGGTTCTTTGCAGCCCTGTAGACTGTAGCCCACCAGGATCCTCTATCCATGAGATTCGCCAGGCAAGAATACTGGAGTGGGTTGCCATGCCCTCCTCCAGGGGATCTTCCTGATCCAGGGAACAAACCCACATCTCTTATATCTCCTGCTTTGGCAGGCAGGTTCTTTACCACTAGTGCCACCTGGGAAGCCCCACTCAGTGCTCTATGGTGATCTAAATGGGAAAGAAATCTGAAAAGAGGGAATACATGTACACGTATATATATATTTGTATATACATACATATTTGCTGTGCAGCAGAATCTAACACAACATTGTAAAGCAACTATGCTCCAATAAAATTAATTAAAAGAAATAACTAATCAAAAAGATAATGATACATGAATCAAGCCTTCCTTATGGTATTTTTGACCAAGAGAAATGTGTTCATAAACACACAATAAAGCTCTGAATTCACCCAGACCCAGACATTTCTAAAGCTGCATTTTCTATCTGTTGTGTATCTCTGCATACTATGCACACTGATAAAACTGAAGGATATAACTTGGGGAGAAAGTGTGAGGATCTTTTTTAGTTTTAAACTGGAAAGCTCCACAATTTATTTCTAGTTTCACATTTGTCTACCTCTTTTTCATTGCCGTAAAGTAAAATTAAATTAAGGAAATTTGTTATGTTTTTTGAAAATTTTTTTTTCTGTCTATCTAATCTGTTTTCATTGCTATTTGCCTTTCCTACCCCACTGGTATAAATGTGCTTCCTTTATATAATTTCTAGAGAAAATTTGAAATGGGGAGTTGAGGTTCATTTTCACAATTCCCAGGGGAACAAATTCATCAGTATGAGATGAGATGTCTTTCTTGGCTAGCAAGGGTGCCTTGTCAGAGTTGTGTTCATCTTCTGTTTTGAATGGACCATGTGGTCTCTGTCAGCTTCTCTTCTTGGGAGAGATGATAAGCATTGTGTGTCTTGAGTGAAAAGCTGATATCTACAATGAGATCCATTGTGAATTCCTAGTCTAACTGGGCACAAAAAGGGTATATGGATTTGACAGTTTCTATCCTTCTATCCATGTTTTATTGTTAATTGGAAGAAATGGAAGTTGGTACAGAGAGAAAGAAAAGGGGAACCTGGAGAATCTGTGGCCACTGCTGACACCTCATGCTCAGAATATCTGGCCTAGGCCCTGCACTGGTGAGGCACTATAAGACTTAAAACTAAGGCTCCATAAAGTTCATTGCTCAACCCTTCTACCTGGCCAGCCCTCGCCCAAGGCTCCTTATACAAAAGCATCATCCTTAGAGCCAAAATCATCCCATTTCCTGGTGACCTGAAAAATGAGCCAATTTCACTGCCCAAATACCGCATTCAATTGTTACAGGCCTTTCTAGTACTTTGCATAAAACAGTACCAAGGGAGGTGCTACTGTCCAAACTTTTCCCTGAGTTCATTACTCATGATATTTTTAAAGGACTCTTCCCATTTAAATCAAAATGCAATTGCTTCTTGATTGCATCAGAAAATAGGAAGGTGCAAACAGGTACAGAACAATGAGATTGTTTCCAATGAGTTTAAGAAAAGAGTTAGTTCTTCAGAAGCCAACTGAACTTTTTAGTGTGAGGTATAGGAATGCCATCTGATCCAAACTCCCACTCAATGGAGCGAGCATCTTCTATGCCATGTCCCCAGCAGATGGTTCATCTCCGCTTTAACATTTTCAGTGTACAACACACACAACCCATGTTTTGGAAGATGGCTCATTTCTGTTTTTCAACATACAGTTGTCTCTCTCTTTTCATCTGAGGCTTTCACTCTCCTACTCAAGGCTCTGATCCCCGAATAGTGGCTTCAGAATAAATCCAACTGCCTGAGCACAGTATTCTCAGAAACTTGTGATCTACATCTCATTCTTTTTCACTCAAATTTTCTGTTTTCCTACTTCAACCATTTACTCAACAAATATATTGAATCTCTATATATACTGAGCACTATAAATGCCACCACCACAGGGAGGAAGAAACATAGTCTCTCGAGCTGTAGAAACCTCATAGGAGCTCTTTTCAAGCATCCTGAGTGCTGCTGCTGCTAAGTCGCTTCAGTCGTGTCCGACTCTGTGCGACCCCATAGACGGCAGCCCACCAGGCTTCTCCCGTCCCTGGGATTCTCCAGGCAAGAACACTGGAGTGGGTTGCCATTTCCTTCTCCAATGCATGAAAGTGAAGCCACTCAGTCGTGTGTGACTCTTAGCGACCCCATGAACTGCAGCCTACCAGGCTTCTCTGTCCATGCGATTTTCCAGGCAAGAGTACTGGCGTGGGTTGCCACTGCCTTCTCCAATTCTGAGTGCTAGCAACACCAACTTTTAACTGATTCTCAAAGATGCCACTGATTCTCACACACTGTGAACTGTTCCACCTTCCTACAGTGCTCTTTCCTCCTTACCACTGCCGACAGAAAACTCTACTTCTCAAACCAATCTCCCTGGGGAAACTTTCTCTGACATCAAAGTCAGAACAGAGGACTCTCTTACCTATACTCCCATAGCACTTTGCTTCTAGAAAGTAAAGACCAGGACCTCATAAGATCCCTTGGAGAAAGAAATGGCAACCCACTCCAGTATTCTTGCCTAGAGAATCCCATGGACAGAGGATCCTGGTGGGGTATAGTACATAAGGTCACAGAGAGTCAGACATGGCTGAAGTGGCTTAGCAAGCAAGCACAATATGTGTGCAAGACACTTTAGGCATGCAGGTGTCTTCTACAAGACACCTACTGAGGACTTACTCTAAGGGAGTTTATACTCAAATAAGAATAAGATACAAAAATAGTCATTACTTTGCCAAGCAAATTTTTATTATCTTGCACATTAATTTTCTGATGAGTCATTAGAAGAGTATCTAAACCACATAGGTTTTATAAAATTTCAAGTTAAAGGAACTTTTATTTAAATTACACGAGCTGATATTTTCTTGACTGATTATACTTACTATGTGCCCAGCCCTGTTCTCAGCACTTTACATGTCTTCTTTTATACTCCTGAAAACAGCCTTTGTAGTACGTGCTATTGTCAACCTCACAGAAGCAAAGAGAAATTCGAGAACTTTCCCAAGGTTACACATGTATTAAGTTGCAAGAAGCTGGGTTTGAACTCAGCTCATATGCCTCACCAGGTAGACTGTCTTTTTGGCAAAAAAAAAAAAAAAAAAAACACACCACCCTTCACCTTAGGTAATAGATATCCTCTTGATATTTAAAGCTGAAGTCACTGCCTCAAAGATTTGGAGCAATGTCTACTTGCTAATTTTTCCAACTATATTAGGGCGCTTATGTTAGTATCTTCTGCATGAACAGCCTTGAGAATACTGAAACAGATTCTTAGAAAAGGGGACATCTAAATGTACCCGTGGAGGAAATCTAGCTAACATAAACAAAGATGGAAATTTATTAGATATTAAATAACTCAGAATTAAAAGGGAAGTTGAAAAACCAGATCTCTGAATCATCAGGAACCAGGATAGCTCTTTGACTCCAGGGAGCAGACACGAAAGGTATTTCTCTGTTGACTGGGGAGAATTAAAACATTTTGATTATGCCAGCAAAGCTGAATCTCATGGGGGTAGGGCTGTTCTCTGAACCACACTGGATATGCTATTACCAAGGAAACAACCACCAAGAAAAAGAAGACATAGGGGAGGAATGTGACAGATACCCATTCCAGTAAGCATAGACACATGAGCCTAAAGCTCTAGGAGTTATCAAATTTGTAGAATAAAATTGCTAAGAAATTCCTATAGTTTTCATGTTGACAAATTAACACCTGTAGATCCATAGTGGGTTTCCCTGGTGGCTCAGATGGTAAAGAATCTGCCTGCAGTGTAGGAGACCTGGGTTTGATCCCTGGGTCAGGAAGATACTCTGGAGAAGTAAATGACAACCCACTTCAGCATTCTTGCCTGGAGAATTCCAGACAGGGACACCTGTCAGGCTACTGTCCATGGGCTGGCAAAGAATCAGACACTACTGAGTGACTAGCACAACAACAGCAACAAAGATCCATAGTAGGATGTTGGCCCTATACAAGTTAAGGAGGATCCAGTAGTGCGTCTAGTTAATAGCAACCCTACATGCTAAGTCGCTTCAGTCATGTCCAACTCTTTGCGACCTTGTGGACTGCAGCCTGCCAGTCTCCTCTGACCATGGGCTCCAGGTAAGAATACTGGAGTGTTTCCATTCCCTTCTCCAGGAGCTCTCATCCAGGGATTGAACCCAAGTCTCCTGCACTGGCAGGTGGATTTGTTACCACTGAGGCACCAGGGAAGCCCTCTTTTGTGTATACAAAGTCCAAAGTTTAGCCTTTCTTCAAAAACCTCTTGAAGCAAACCAGGTTTGGGGAGGGTAGAGGGAAAAAGATGGGCTCTAGGACCAGAGGGATCAGAGGAACAGGGTCTTCACTGGCAGTTCTGCAGATGATGTGAGAACAAAACTTCCTCAAATGAGCAGTTAGATTTATAATGTGGCTCACAGATGGGTTTTAATTACAAGGCTGGGCCATCTGGTAACTTCCTGTGTTGGCTAATTATTTCTGTTTTAGCTAATTTAAAAACTTGGTACTAAGCTTTTAAAATTATTGCTTAATTTTTTTTGTCACCCTCCTTCTGCATTTTGGTTTCTTGGGGTAAATCCCTGCCCTAGTTACTCTTCTGGGACAATCCTGGCTTGCCTAATATTGTTAGCAGAAAAGTCTCTAAGAAAAATTCAAAATGCTTCCATTAACACTCTGATTCTCTAAGTTTTTTTTTTTTTTTAATCAAAATACACTAGTGTTAACAGCAGAGTTAATTAAGTGTATACCCCAGGGGTCTGGAGCTGTAGGCCAAAGCATCCCTCACTAGCAATCTTGTCTATACCTCAAAGTTTCACATCAAACTTGCTTTCCCCTTCATTATTTTGGTGCCTGATTGGGATATTTTTTAAAGTGTGTCAATTATCACTGAGTAAACTTGAATGTCCAGAAGGATATATCAAATGTCCTATGAATTATGCACCCTTCGGAATACTGTCACATGGCAAAAGCAGATTCAGTGAAATGAGTTTAGGAATAACAGAAGGAGGCCCTGGTCAGGCGATGGCAGTGAAAACAAAAAGCAAATAAGTGAATCCCTGAAGAAATAAGAGCTCAGCCTAGACTATAAGACATCTTTAGGAGAGTATATCATCCATAAGGTGTGGGTGGTCTTGCTCTTCCCTCTATATGCAGCTTGTTGCTGTTCAGTCACCCAGTCATGTCCAACTCTTTGTGACCCCAGGGACTACAGCACCCCAGACTTTCCTGTCCTTCACTGGCTCCTGGACTTTGCTCAAACCCATGTCCATTGAGTCAGCAATGCCATCCAACCGTTTCATTCTCTGTGGCCCCCTTCTCCTCCTGCCCTCAATCTTTCTCAGCATCAAGGTCTTTTCCAAGGAGTCAACTCTTCGAATCAGGTGGCAAAAGGATTGGTGCTTCAGCCTTAGTCCTTCCAGTGAATACTCAGGATTGATTTCCTTTAGGATGAAATGGCTTGATGTCCAGGGGACTCTCAAGAGTCTTCTCTAGCACCACAGTTTGAACGCATCAACTCTTTCGCACTCATCCTTCTTTATGGTCCAACTCTCACATCCGTGGATGACTACTGAAAAACCATTGCTTTGACTGTCTGGACTTATCAGCAAAGAGATGCCGTTGCTTTTTAATACGCTGTCTAGGTTTGTCATAGCTTTCCTTCCAAGGAGCAAGTGTCTAAATTTTATGGATGAAAGTGATTCTGGAGCCCAAGAAAATAAAATCTGCCACTGTTTCCATTTTCTCCCCATCTATTTGCCATGAAGTGATGGGACCAGATGCCACGATCTTAGTCTTTTGCATGTTGTGTTTTAAGCCAGCTTTTTTGCTTCTTCTTTCACCTTCATCAAGAGACTGATTTTTATTTGTTCTCAGCCCCAGGTCCTGAGAGCTGGCATCTCCAGCCACTCTTTCCCCAACCCAAAAAAAAAAAAAAAAAGGAGATAAAGGGAATATGTGATCCAGACACTCCAAACTATAATTGAATTCTTTGGGAAAGCATGACTTTCCAGAGCTTGACTCATCTTGTTTCACACCCTAGCTGTTCCATTCAAAAGCTGTGTCATTTGGGACAAAATTACTTCAATTTCCTCAGTGGTAGAGGTATAATAATTATCTCATAGGACTCTTCTCACGATTAATTCAAGTTAGGCACACCTTTGCTTTTAAAATGATAAATGATTTAAAATATATAAAATGTACAGTGATATGCAAAGAAAATGAAGCTTCTTTATTTCTTTGGACTAGTCTAACATCCCAAATGAGTCCCCACCCTGCTGCAGGTGAGGTGGAATGAAGAAAAATGAATCAAACACATATGTCAAGAAACAGCAACTTTGTGCCTTATAGAGGTCTTAGATCTGTGTCCAGCGCCTGGCTTTCACAGGTGTCTATTGCAAATGTCTAGGCAAGACCCTGGAGCCAGCAGGCTGAATGGAGTCTGCTGAGCCTGAGGTCTGACCTCTCTCGGCTCAGTTGGTCCTGATGCTGCAAGATACACTGTATCATCATCTCCGTTCTGGAGTGCAAAATGGCAGGTGAAATGAAACTGTCTCCCTTCCTCTGGCTTTGCCTTCCATTCCTCTAAATCCCTCCTCAGTATTTTACATTCTAGGCTAACAGCTTGCTTTCCTCCTGTCTTTCCTGCCCTGCCCCCTGCCCTTTGTCTGGCAGGAAGGTGTCTCCTGTGGTACCCTGAACTCATTCCAGCCCTGGCTCATACTGGCTCATACTACCTTCAAGGTCTAACTCTTCAGAGATGTGTGGCTATGTACTGAGTGGCAAGAAATTTAAAAACTCTTCTTCTCTGGATAAATTCTGGATTTCATGACTCTAGTCTCAAATATTCTATGCCAGTTGTCCAAAGCTGAATACAGACTCTTTGCATTCCTGTGGCAACAATCCTAACTCCCCCTGATACAAATGGATACTTCTGGCAAATCAGAGGGAAGTAGAAACAAGAAAAGCACACTGATAGATTTAAAAATATATCTTATCCTCATGACATTATTTCTTTTTCCATCAAGGCAGTGTTTCAGGTGGTTAGGAGCTTTCATAGCACTATACTGTCAATACCATACTTTGTGTGATGGGAGTTAAACAAGGTTTCATGGGCTGGCCTCAGAGTATAATTATCATAAATAACATTATGTCTATGGGAAAACTTCTTGAAAGTCTCTAATAACTGACTTTCAAATGAACTTTTAGAACATATCTGGTTTATAAGTTGAGAATGGACAATATTCCATTTTAATACCAAAAACTTCCCTGAGTTACACAAAATGAAACCTAGGGGGGATGATGATCTTGTAATAGAAAAGTTAATATTTCTAGTTTCTCTGTTTTTATAACTTACTTCCTTAGTTTTTTAGCACAAATATAATAGATCAGAGAGGCTAAATTTGAACTATAAATTCAAGGCTGTGGTGAATTAAATGTATTTGCTTTGTTCTGCAGATGTTAAGCACGATTCCCACAAAATTTGAAAGGTGGAGTTAATTCTGCCTTAGACGAATCTAATGAGCATCTGTTTTGATTTTTCTAACCATTGATCTGATTTTCTTTTAACTTGATACTGGTTGGTTTACACAAGTCCGTGTGATAATTGCAAATAGCCAAAGGAGAAATCATTCCAGAACCCCCAAAACAGCTTTTTTTTCCCCTTAAAATGTCAAATGATTCTTCAAAGACATTTAACAATTTTGTGTGAGTGCAAAGTAAGTGGTGCATAAATACATTTATATTTTATTTCTATAAATGTGTCTACCCACAAATACATGACTAAATACTGGGAAGTTGTGTATTGCTTATTGTGATGGGAAGAAGTTTCTTTAACAAGAGTGTAGAAAATCATGAAACTCCATGTTACGAACTACATTGTGTCCCAGTGCCTCAGAACGTGGCTGTGATTAGAGACAGAGGCTATGAAGAGATGACTGAGTTCAAATGAAATCATTAGAGTGGGCCCTAATCCAATATGACTGATGTCCTTACATGCAGCAGAATTGTGGACACAGACACACGCACACATAGACCATGTGAAGATGCACAGGAAAGGAGGTATCTACAAGCCAAGGACAGAGGCCTCAGGAGAAACTAACACCATCAGCACCTTCATTCTGGACTTCTAGTTCCAGAATTCTGAGAAAATAAATTTCTGTTTTTTACCCACACTGTGGTACTTTGTTGCGGCAGCTCTAACAAGTGAATTCACTCCATAATCTCAAATGATGTCTGAAGTGAAGTGAAGAAGTGAAGTGAAGTCGCTCAGTCGTGTCCGACTCTTTGCGACCCCATGGACTGTAGCCTACCAGGCTTCTCAGTCCATGGGATTTTCCAGGCAAGAGTACTGGAGTGGGTTGCCATTTCTTTCTCCAGGGGATCTTCCCAACCCAGGGATCGAACCCGGGTCTCCCGCATTCCAGGCAGATGCTTTACCCACCAAGCCACCAAGGAAGCCCCCAAATGATGTCTAGAGATATAAAATATAATTTGGGTTACTTGATGTAATAGCCATTTTATACTGTATTGACAGATCATGGGTTTTTTTTTTACTTAGGCTATATGGTGATATTTGGGGGTTCTGCAATTGCCTAATTTGAATTTGACTGTAAATTATATTTTCAATATTTCAATGCTGTCATGACAATAATCAAACATATTAGGTATCAAAATCTGACCCTTACAGACCCTCATTCCATTAATTTGCATTAATGTCATCACTGTGTGCTTCTCAGAACAAAACTTCTCACATCACTGCACATATATCTTAATTATCTGCAAAGATTATCAGAAATGCTGAAGCTTTTACTAGTCTTTTTTCCTTACTGCAGTCCTGAATAAAATGTCTAACTTTAATAGCAGTTCTTTGCCTATATCCCACTAAACAAAGATGAATAAACTATCACCAAAAATATTACATATTCTTGTAAAAAAAAAAACTTGAAAAATAGTATGAAGAAACATTCTTTCTTACCCCATTGTTATATTAATGATTTCTCTATAGTTTCTTGTTCTATAGTTTTTTTTTACATTATTAGAGTACTGAAACAGCCATATCTTGATAACTAAAAATAAGAAATATATACTTTCTGAGAATAAAGTAGTATGTAACATGCTTATTGAAGTGAGTGAAGTCACTCAGTCGTGTCCGACTCTTTGTGACCCCATGGACTGTAGCCTACCAGGCTCCTCCGTCCATGGGATTCTCCAGGCAAGAATACTGGAGTGGGTTGTCATTTCCTTCTCCAGGGGATCTTCCCGACCCAGGGATTGAACCCAGGTCTCCCACATTGCAGGCAGATGCTTTAACCTCTGAGCCACCAGGGAAGCATTCCAAAAATTCAGAAAATAATAGAATAAAAATCCCTTAGAACCCCTGACCACAAATACACACGCAAAATGCAATTCTGCATGTATCTGCTTAGCTACATTATTCTACATTACTCTAGGAGTACATTACTCTAGGAGTACATTACTCTTGTACAGAAAGGAGTATACAGGTATGCAATACCTAAGTGTCAGGTGAGGCTCCGGCACACCCATTCAGTGTACGCCCTTGTCAGGGTGTATATAATACGATTTGTATAAAAGGAAGTGACTACCATGATCTATTGAGTCATGGTGATATCATGTGAGAGAGAGTTTTGGCACATACTGTAAGCTTTCTATATGACTTATGTATGCATCATAAAAAAAGCAAGCAGCTGATAGATAGTTTTAGCTGTTAAATTTTAAAACAGAGGTGTCATCTTAATCCTCTTTCAAATATTTGCATCAATTTAATTAAAGAAAATCCCCAGATTACAAGGAGAACTGTTTTTACAAACTAACACTATTTGCAATTCAGGAACTCCTCAACACTGATGCAAATTCGTGGCAATAATCTATAAGCCTCCATTTCAATTTGGGCAAGGATGGTGTTTGTTTTTTTGTTTTGTTTTGTTTCGCTTTGTTTGTTTAACATCACCAAAGATTTTATTTTTTTAAATTGAGGTTTAGTTGATTTACAAGGTTGTGTTAGTTTCAGGTATACAGCAAAATGATTCAGTTATACATATACAAACATACATATTCTTTTTTTCAGATTCTTTTTCCCTATAGATATTACAAAACATTGGGTGTATTTTTCAGTTTTAAGTGTATAGCCCCATTTTTGTCTAGCTATTGATAGACATCTTTTCTATTGTGATCATGTAACTATAATTTGCTTAATACCATTGTATCATGACTGGTCAATAGAAAACAATAGAATTATATATCATTATAACTGCCTTTTAATAGAAAACTCTGTAATCACATTTTAAAATCCAGATGCATATCAGAACTATCTTGAATTTTTTTTTTAATATACAAATGCTCAGGCATTACTTTTTTTCTCCAAAGCTCCAGATGTATTTGTTTTTTTTTGCCTGACCCAAGACATACTCCTTTCAGTTTACTGTGATACCTGCCTCATGCCACTGGCTCAGGAAGCCTTTGCTGATTAGAGGCTTATTGCTTTACTACCGTTTGCTCTGCAGAACACAGGGCTGAACAGGCACAGCCTCAATGGGCAGTTACAGAGGGAGCGGACAAGGTGCTGGTTCCATTATAAAGAATAAAGGCAGCCCCTTTCCTTGTATAGATTATCCCCTGTCTCTTATACACATCTAGATGTGTATAAGAGACAGGTACAATGTAATTTATGTTAATATTTTAGAAAACTTGAATTTTTGCCTCGCTAAAAAATTTATGACATCTTGATTCCACTTGTTTGACTTCATATGAATAAAATGCTAGATTTCTAATTTTAAAAGATGTATAGTCCCATTACTATTCTTAACTGACTTGATAGTAAGGAAACATAAATGTAAGTATATAGAATAATTATACACTAATTAAACACATGAATGGTTTTATCCTTCATTTCAACATAAGATTTCATTTGAAAAAATATGTGAAAATAACTGATGTGGAGGAATAATTGAAACCAAGATCATTGGTCTGGAGAAGAAAGTTAAAGAGAGATATTCATGCTCCCTTCATACATCTGAACCAGAAATAGTTTATGCTGGTTGCTTCAGAACATAGGAGATAGGATTAATAACACTACAGATGGACAAATCTCAGCACAGTGTAAGAAAAACTTGCCAATATTAATTCTTTCTAAAAATAAAGTAAAGGGTTGCCTTTAAAACTCCTGAAGACTTGGACATGGGTGATATTTAGCAAAGGGTATATCTGTAAGGATCTCTGTACAATGAATTCTTCCTTTGGAAAAGGGAAAATTAACTCCAATTTAGAGTTCAGAATCCAAGGAGGAACAGCACTTTGAGAAGAAAGCAAGCATTTTGGCCCTCTTCTTTTAGGGATTTGTGAGAAAACCCTGGAATTTTCTGCATGCTTAATCATGTAAGCCAGGAGATTAAAGTCACACAGAGCCAGAACACTCCACTATGCCCAGCAGAGCTCTAGAGCACAGGGCAACTTTAGAAAACCTCCCTCTTTATGCAGGGATAAAGTGGTGCTTGGAAGCACTAAGCTTTAGGAATTGGGGTTTGTAAGGAAGGAAAAACAAGAGAAAGGATTCAAAAAATTACACCCTGAAAAGGGAAAATAATAGTTTTGAGTTGACTTGCATAAGAACATTTTACAGGTTCAAGTTTATGCAACTACAAAGAGAAGCAAGGAAGCCTCATCACTGAGGATGCTCCCAAGTCTACCCTAGAATCAATGGCTTATTTAAGTTCTTGAATGTTTACTTTGGGAAAAAGTTTAGGCATGCCCATTGCAAACTCTGACTTGCTATTGAACTTACCCAAGAGAGGTGGCATAAGGTGAGAGTTAGAAGTGTGCACTCTGAAGACCAGTTTCCTGAGTTCAGTTCTTGGCCTTATCAATAGTGAGACCACTTTGGAGACTTCTCTGATTTTAGTACTGGAAATTCCATTTACCAAGAGTACCCTCAGCTCCACAAAAACCAGGACATTTGGTTACCCTAGCCTTACAACTTGTCAGCTAGGAAAACTCACGTAAGGTACTTATTTCTGTGGAACCATAAATTACCTACCTCAATAATGGTATGAAGATAAAAAGAACAATATAAAGCATAATATGCAGATCAGTGTCTACATGTCACTCAGTAATCATGAGGGATTTTTGTTATCTGTGATCAAGCTCCACTCAGTCATCAATATGGCCTTAGACAGAGTAGATCTCTGTGTGTGCTTCTTTGCAACTGCTTCAAACAAGTCCCTCCCTGTTACATTATGGTCCTACCAATAGCTGAATTACTAGCCCTACGAAAAATGGCTTTATCCATTTTGATATTAATCTAATTCCACATATAAACTATACATAACATTCTTCAAGTTCACAGTTCTTCAGGAAGTTTATGAAAGTGATTCTCTTCAGAAAATACGAGTCTTAAAATTACCTGAAACAGTCCTGAGTGCGTTGTTGAAAAGATGGGGGAAAGAGAACAAACACAGCATAGATCAATCAGCGAATGGATCAGAGTGATGACTCAGATCTACGCGAATGCGGACAGCAACGAAGCACCAAGGAAAGGACTTGCATGTGACACTCGTTTGTCATCATTTATGGAACTTCTGATGTTCAACATAGAAAGATTAGAAATGAAAAGCATATCCCCAAATTATCACATGAATGTGTAATTCACCAGAAAAGACCCCTTGTTCCTAAAAATATTTAAAGAAAATAAGAAGATATAGCTATATAAAAAAAAAGTAGAGTATAAATTGTTGAGTAGTACAGAACAAGGTCTTCCCATTGCTGAAAAGTGCCTTAATCATAGTTAGGGTAAAAGATTGAGAGTGAGAGAGACTACATGTTCCAGAATCATCAAGGGCATCTCATCTGCTTTGAAGTGATAGCACCAGTGCCGCTGCCACCATGCGTTATTTCTACCTTAACATGGATGATCTTTGAGCATCCTTCCAGAAAAACAGGAGGTGGAGGAACTTGCTGATGTGGCACTAAGGAAGTTGGTAATAATTGCTGAAATAAAGCAGTGTGAGAAATGTCAATGAAGAGCCAAGTGTGTGTGGATAGGATTGTACAAAGCACATTGGCTGGAAGACTGGAGCCTGCCTACTGCATTATAAGCAGCTGGTCTGGGCACAGGGAGCAAGGCTGGCTTGCCCCTAAGGGTCCCTCCCACCATCAGTCCTTCTCAGGACAGGAAGTTTGAAAGTTGCTGGATTTTAAAAGTATCTTTTCTTGAGATTTTCCAGAGGTCACAGATCACATGAATTTTGTTCACTTATGAAATGGTTAATGTTTATTCACCCTAGAGATTATTTTAGACAAAATAAAGCATTAGTCAACTGGAGTCTAACTTACTACAACCTTTAATTAACATTTTTTCCTTTGCATTGGCTTTGATGGGAAGTAAAGTGAATCACAAGTTCTTTGACATGCGGGATTAATTTTTTTAGCCAACTGATCCCAAGGTATAACCAGGTATTAGTAAAGATCTCTTCTGGCTCATCTCGTCCACCTTTTATATTTAGGATCAAATGAAAAGTATGAACATATGCCCAAATCCATGATCCTTAAGCAAAGAGTGGTATGAGATATTCAGGATAATTGCTACCAAAAGGTTTTTATTTATTTGCAATCAAACAGAATATTAGCCTTTCAGAATCAGAGGTATCTTAGGATAGGGTTTGCTTGCTGTCCAATCTGTGAGCCTTTCACTCTCAAGGGTGTCCAGGTTGGATAACAAACCATTTATTCACCATACTACTTCATCTGTCACAGTGATTTTCAAACAATTTTAGCAGCAGAATCCTTTTTTAAAGCCAAATCTTATACTGAGTTCTGATATATAGACAGAGTGACAATATGATCCCAGTTTGACCAGGATAAAGGAAGAATTTAGGATGAAGAACTTTCAATTCTAAAACTGGGGCAGTCCCAGGCAAATTGGGACTATGAAAAATAATAAAAACTCTGTTTTGCCACTGTAAATGCGCTTTACTAATACAAATTCATAGCTTTCAGTTATCACTAAGCAAGGCAATGAAAAAATTAAAGCCCTTTCAGTGATCACATAACAAGAAAAAAATAATATTGAGAGTGAGAGTTGCATGCTTAGATGAGCCTCAGAACCCAGTTTATTTTGAACATGTTTTGGTTTCACAGTACGGAGGAAATTGTGATTCCAATCAGTAAAGAGTTCCAAATGATAGTTTATCGTTACTGGGATTGTAGTAGGTCTCCTTAGAAGGTCAGGATTCTTTCTAACTGATGTAGAAGCTTATGAGAAGAAAAGCAGAGCGTTTGCTTTTCATGTCAAATCACTAACCATATCTAACACCTTGATTTATGACAAACATGGAAGTCGGAAGCGTAAAGGGCGTAAACTCTCCATCACACCATCTGGTTTACAGTATGACCTGTCAGAGGTCCACTTTCTTTCACTCAACCACCCTGAAGTGCCCAGACCTGGCTGGCTTATTTTTCATTTAACTGAGATTCTGGCATGCATGCTGCCACAGTGCAGTATGCTGGACAACCCTGCACAGGGGCCCATGTGCAGACCCAAATATTAAGAAACACAAGGATTCTTCATCAATATTATTACAGTCACTAGTTCTAGCAAGAGAATCTTCGTCCCAATGATTACACCTAGAAAAATTAAACAAGCAGCCCAAATTGAAAGATTGTCATCAGAGCTACATGTGAGCATGACACTTATTTTTGTTCGCATGTTATTTTTACTAATCAAAAATATACTTTAACATGACAGTCAAATTTTGTATTTGTAGAATTGGGCTCCTAAAAGCACAACAGTAACTATAATAGGGAACGTCTCTTCATAAAGAATTGCCTATGTGCTAAACTCTCTGTGTTAACTCATTTAGCCCTCATAGCTGCCGGCTGACATAGCTTGCAGCCCTGCTTTACTAAAACTGATAAGAGGTATGCGGAAGTCACAAAGTTGTGGGTGACAGCCAGGCCGGAGCTCCAGAGGGCAAATTCTGGAGTCTGTTTTCCTAGCCACCAAACTTTATATTACCAACCATCTCAGTTGTAAAAGGCTGCTCTAATATATTTTATAGACCCAGGAAATGTGCTCCTAAAAAAATGAAGGGATTAGGCCACGCTGAACAGTTTGTAAAGTGTGAAAGGTCTGGAGCCTGCCTTCTTGAGGCTGCCTCCGAATTCTCTGGGCCACACCTTGACCTCCTGTAGAGACCCTGCCTGACCCAAGACATACTCCTTTCAGTTTACTGTGATACCTGCCTCATGCCACTGGCTCAGGAAGCCTTTGCTGATTAGAGGCTTATTGCTTTACTACCGTTTGCTCTGCAGAACACAGGGCTGAACAGGCACAGCCTCAATGGGCAGTTACAGAGGGAGCGGACAAGGTGCTGGTTCCATTATAAAGAATAAAGGCAGCCCCTTTCCTTGTATAGATTATCCCAACAATAAAAGATCTAAGGATCTGTTTATAATTACGTAAATATTGCCTGTGTTGTTCCTGGCAGGCTGCTTTAAAACATCATAAGCAAGCCGCAAAGGCCCAGAGGGTGGCCCCTTTCCTCTCCGAGCATTAAACGGCTCTGTTCATGTCTAGGGAGCTGGAGTGAGTCCTCTTTTCATCAGTAGCTACAGAGGAAGAACAACTGTCAATTTGGTGCCATGTCACTGGATTACTTGTCACATATACCAAACAAAGCAGACTGGTGTTAAATCATAGCCATTTTAGCATATGCATGCCATTCCTTCCTTAATGTGTTACTAAAATTTGATTATAAAGTGGTTACTTTAATTTCTTATATTTTCCAAGGAAACATTATAAATAGTGGTGTTATTCCCAGACTATCTTCTTTCCCAAATGTATTTAATCTCCATGTAGCTGAAATACTGTCTATTAGCAATCATAAAGATAAAACGATATTGTATCCTAATTGCCTTTAAAATGTTAGATGTGTATTTAAACCTCTACCTTACAACTATACTTCAAAAAAATAAGTATATGTAGTCATTTCTACAATGTATCAGGATATTTTTAATGAAACAATGTTGATAATGTAGTCAAGTATTAATAACTGGTCCTCGCTATCTTAAATTTTGGTGCCTGAGGAAAAACAAAGCTTACAAGACAAGATGGTGGGTGGCAATAATAATGCTGAAGTGAACCCTTTCCAGGACTTAAGACTAGAACATGAAATTGCTAGTCGCTCAGTCATGTCCAGCTTTTTGCGACTCCATGGACCTCAAGTCCGCCAGGCTTGTCTGTAAGCGGAATTCTCCAGGCAAGAATACTGGAGTGGGTAGCCATTCCCTCCTCCAGGGGATCTTCACACCACAGGGATCAAACCCAGCTCTCTTGCACTGCAGGCCGATTCTTTACCATCTGAGCCACCAGAGAAGCCCAGGTCTTTGTCAAATTTTACTTTAGAACATAGGCCCTCCTTCTCCCTCTCAGAGGTACACACTAATAACAATCATTTACTGCTTTACTTTGCTTTCTTCAAGCACATTTCCTCCCTTGCTATGTCCCCACAGACACTCAGTGAGGTCACTTGCTGGCCCAGATTTACCGGGTCAGATTGGCCTCACATGACTCAGCTGAAGGCTGGCCGACCAGGACGGCTGGTCCTCCCACTCAGAGTTCTGCCAGGCACAGCCACAGTGCGGCCTTGGCACCTTGCCGTGGCCCTGGTCGTGCAGGCCCCTCCACTGACTTACTCCTTAGGTTGTATCCATAGCCAGTGAGCGCAAACAGCCCATCTTTAGATTTGCAACATAAGAAGAGGGATAGGGACTCCCCAGGCAGTCTGGTAGCTAAGACTTCACCTTCCAATGCAGGGGATATGGGTTCAATCTCTGGGTCAGGGAGCTAGGATCCCACGCTCTTCATGCCCCAAAAAACCTAAACATAAAACAGAAGTAATACGGTAACAAATTCAATAAAGACTTTAAAAATGGTGCACATTAAAAAATAAAAACTTAAAAGAGGGGTAATAAAGAACCCAGGCTTGATGAAAACCTACTATCCTTGTTCCACAGAGGAAAAGAATATGAGAAAATGTGTGCTTTGGGTGAAAATGTTGTAGATAGGAGGATGAGGAACTGATTCTAATGTCCATGACTAGGGCCCACAGCAAGTCCTCTGATTGAGGAGTCAGTTTGACAATCCTTTGGTTGATGGGGCTTTCTCTGGGAACTCTCCCCATCTGCTGTGGCAGGGAAGGGGCTTTTCTAGTTCCCGCAAAACACCTGATCAGAGCTCCCATCACACTGCCTTGTACATAATTCCCAACCTGTTCACCTTCATTCCTCCCTGGACGCCAGAATATGCTGGTTAGAAGCATGAATCTTGGATCCAGAATTATCTAAATTCTGGTCTTCCCTTTCCTAGATATGCGCCCTCGGGCTCGTTCCTTCATTTATCTCAATCTCGGCTCCTCTACCACTTACCTTAGAGTAAGTGACCAGCTCCAATTGTGACTGGCACATATTGTTGATTCTTTAAGTTCCTGGAGGAAAGGCGTCTTGCCTGCTTACTGGTGTAAGAAGGACCTCTCGTGTCGTCCAGCTGAGAGGGTGTTCAATAAATATTAATTAATGGAATCAATGAACAATGCTCAGCCACAGAATGACAGAAAGGGCCAGACACGGAACAATGGCCTGCTACACCAGGCAGCTGGTTTTAAGAGTTAAGTTGCCCTGGAGGTTTTTTTCAGAGTTTGATGCTTCTCCTGAGTTGAAGGACTAGAAGCAGGCTCAGCTATTTCAAGCATTGAAGGGCATCCTTCCCCTATAAAGTGCTGCTTCACAAACAGGCCACCATCTGCCACAAAGATAAAAACGTTTGGCACTGAATTTGCTGTGGTTGTCAGTATCAACGTGCCTGATATTTAGAATGCTTACGTTTTTATGGAGTTGATTTGGGAGCAAAGAAAGCTTCTGGGAATACAGCCCTACATAGCTGCCCTTTACAACCAGAACAGCTGTGTCACAGTTTTGACTGTTCTGGGGCTGAGAATAGGGAATTAGAGAATGTGAATAGCCAGACTCCATTTCAGAACCCTCCCAGGATGCTGTTCCAGGGCCACGCATACTCCAGTATGTGGCGGCCTTTCCAGCTTTCTTTTCATTTTAGTTCTTAATGTGGCAGGTCAATTTAAAGTTTTTAAAGTTACTATCATGAATATACTTCTCAATCCATAACCTAGAGGAGCAAGAAAAATACTTAGTTTTTCTTTTCCCTACAACAACTTAATTTCTATTATGAGTTCCTATTTCCTGGGGGCTGCAGAAATTTAATTATTGGTTCAGTTGGAACTCACTTTTCTTTTCTTTTTTTTTTTTTCACTTTCTGTCTTATTTTATTATTTTTTTTTAGCTGTTTATTTTATTATTATTATTATTATTTTTTAATTTTATTTTTACTTTATTTTACTTTACAATACCGTATTGGTTTTGCCATACATTGACATGAATCCACCATGGGTGTATATTAGCTCCCAATCCCGAATCCCCCTCCCACCTCCCACCCCACATCATCTCTCTGGCTCATCCCTGTGCACCAGCTCCAAGCATCCTGTATCCTGTATCGAACATAGGCTTGTGCTTCGTTCTTACATGTTAGTTTACATGTTTCAATGCCATTCTCCCAA
>SJYT01020264.1:129628-179132 GCA_006410635.1 Cephalophus harveyi | reverse complement strand
TGTATAGAGCTTCTCCATCTTTGGCTACAAAGAATAGAATCAATCTGATTTCAGTGTTGACCATCTGGTGATGTCCATGTGTAGAGTCTTCTCTTGTGTTGTTGGAAGAAGGTGTTTGCTATGACCAGTGCATTTTCTTAGCAAAACTCTATTAGCCTTTGCCCTGCTTCATACCATATTCCAAGGCCAAATTTGCCTGTTACTCCAGGTGTTTCTCGACTTCCTACTTTTGCATTACAGTCCCCTATAATGAAAAGGACATCTTTTTTGGGGTGTTAGTTCTAGAAGGTCTTGTAGGTCTTCATAGAACCGTTCAACTTCAGCTTCTTCATAGACTTGGATTACTGTGATATTGAATGGTTTGCCTTGGAAACGAACAGAGATCATTCTGTCGTTTTTGAGATTGCATCCAAGTATTGCATTTCAGACTCTTTTGTTGACCATGATGGCTACTCCATTTCTTCTAAGGGATTCCTGCCTGCAGTAGTAGATATAATGGTCATCTGAGTTAAATTCACCCATTCTAGTCCATTTTAGGTCACTGATTCCTAGAATGTCGATTTTCACTCTTGCCATCTCCTGTTTGGCTACTTCCAATTTGTCTTGATTCATGGACCTTACATTCCAGGTTCCTATGCAATATTGCTCTTTACAGCATCAGACCTTGCTTCTATCACCAGTCACATGCACAGCTGGGTATTGTTTTTGCTTTGGCTCCATCCCTTCATTCTTTCTGGAGTTATTTCTCCACTGATCTCCAGTAGCGTGTTGGGCACCTACTGACCTGGGAAGTTCCTCTTTCAGTATCCTATCATTATGCCTTTTCATACTGTTCATGAGGTTCTCAGGGCAAGAATACTGAAGTGGTTTGCCATTCCCTTCTCCAGTGAACCACATTGTGTCAGACCCCTCCACCATGCCTGCCTGTCTTGGGTGGCCCCACAGGGCATGGCTTAGTTTCATTGAGTTAGACAAGGCTGTAGTCCTAGTGTGATTAGATTGACTAGTTTTGTATGATTATGGTTTCAGTGTGTCTGCCCTCTTGCAACATCTACTGTCTTACTTGGGTTTCTCTTACCTTGGACGTGGGGTATCTCTTCAGGGCTGCTCCAGCAAAGCGCAGCCGCTGCTCATTACCTTGCAGGAGGGGTATCTCCTCACCGTCGCCCCTCCCGACCTTGAACGTGGAATAGCTCCTGTAGGCCCTCTGGTGCCCGTGCAGCCACTGCTCCTTGGACGTGTGGTCGCTCCTCCTGGCCACCGCCCCTGGTCTCGGGCGGGGGTAGCTCCTCTCGGCTGCTCCTGCGCTGTTGCAGCCTGGCACTCTGGGCCGCCGCCCCTGACCTTGGCCATGGCGTAGCTCATCTCGGCTGCCGCCCCTGACCTCGGACGCGGGGTAGCTCGTCTAGGCGGCTGCCCCTAACCTCGGACGTGGGATAACTCCTCCTGGCCGCTGCCCCTGACCTCGGACGTGGGGTAGTTCCTCTCGGCCGTGCTCTGCGTCGTTGCAGCCGCCCGCTCTCTGCTACAGTCCAGGGGGTCACAAAGAGTCGGACACGACTGAGCTACTTCACTTTCACTTTCTTTCACATCTGCAAAACAACTCAGGAAATGTGCATCACTATCTAGGCACCTCAGAGAGGCTGTAAAAGCAGAGGATGGGGTGGGAGGGGGAAGACCCCATAGAGTCCTCGTTAGTTACACTAAGTGGAAATTATTTCTTGCTTGAAATGTCCCAGAGCAGATCTAGGTAATGCGAAACTCTGTTTGCAATTTCTTTTCATAAATAAAAGTCTGAAGAATAAAAGTCTAGCAAATGTATTAGTACATACTAAAATTCAATAGGATGAGCTAGACGAAGTGGATAGGAAATGTGAAGGGAATTAACGGAGAAGAAACAACAGATCATGCCTAATGTCAGTGCTGAACAGAGAATGTGATGCAATCATCAGATGAGACACTGTCAGAAGCTACAACTTATAAGTCATAACTCTCATGGCAACAAATTGTTGAATATTATTGTGATTTTTTAAAAATGTAAGTCATTCTTCATACTCTAAAGTCACACGGTCTAGTTGGAAAAGTCTCTAATATACAGAAAATGATTAGAGGCACCCTTCATTAAGGTATTTAATCTTCTTACCATATGCTTTCCTACTTATAAAATAGGGTTGATGATAGATAGCTAACTGTGCTTTAGGGGACAATGCTCGTAATGACTTTCTTTGGCCCTGAATTCTTCTGTGTTGGACTTTATTTGATAGTGAGTAGCTGATGTTAGGTGATCCTGTAAAATGCAATACTAATCATGAACATCACAGTTAGTTCTGTGCCTATACACAATAGGTACTCAGAAATATTTGCCAATTGAAAAAAAACAAAGTTTTGATATAAAACAATATCTAACAGTGCTTAGATATTTTCAACTATGCTCAGTAATATTGTCTTTACCCACTAGTATTATCTACTGTGCCCATTAGTATTGCCTTTACTTATAAGCAACAATCTGAGAAGGCAATGGCACCCCACTCCAGTACTCTTGCCTGGAAAATCCCATGGATGGAGGAGCCTGGTGGGCTACAGTCCATGGGGTCAGTAAGAGTTGGACACGGCTGAGCGACTTCACTTTCACTTTACTTTCATGCATTGGAGAAGTAAATGGCAACCCACTCCAGTGTTCTTGCCTGGAGAATCCCAGGGATGGGGGAGCCTGGTGGGCTGCCATCTATGGGGTCACACAGAGTCAGAAATGACTGAAGCAATTTAGCAGCAGCAGCAGCAGCAGCATAAACAACAAAGATAATTTAATCATTGTGTTCAGTTCAGTTCAATCGCTCAGTCGTGTCCGACTCTCTGCGACCCCATGAATCACAGCACGCCAGGCTTCCCTGTCCATCACCATCTCTCGGAGTTCACTCAGACTCACGTCCATCGAGTCCGTGATGCCATTCAGCCATCTCATCCTGGGTCGTCCCCTTCTTCTCCTGCCCCCAATCCCTCCCACATGGGAGTATTTTCCAATGTGTCAACTCTTCGCATGAGGTGGCCAAAGTACTGGAGTTTCAGCTTTAGCATCATTCCTTCCAAAGAAATCCCAGGGCTGATGTCCTTCAGAATGGACTGGTTGGATCTCCTTGCAGTCCAAGGGACTCTCAAGAGTCTTCTCCAACACCACAGTTCAAAAGCATCAATTCTTCGGCGCTCAGCTTTCCTTATAGTCCAAATCTCACATCCATACATGGCCACTGGGAAAGCCATAGCCTTGACTAGATGGACCTTAGTCGGCAAAGTAATGTCTCTGCTTTTGAATATGCTGTCTAGGTTGGTCATAACTTTCCTTCCAAGGAGCAAGCATCTTTTAATTTCATGGCTGCAGTCACAATCTGCAGTGATTTTGGAGCCCAGAAAAGTAGTCAGCCACTGTTTCCACTGTTTTTCCCATACATTTGGCATGAAGTGATGGGACTGGATGTCATGATCTTAGTTTTCTGAATGTTGAGCTTTAAGCCAACTTTTTCACTCTTCTCTTTCACTTTCTTCAAGAGGCTCTTTAGTTCTTCACTTTCTGCCATAGGGATGGTGTCATCTGCATATCTGAGGTTATTGATATTTCTCCTGGTAATCTTGATTCCAGCTTGTGCTTCTTCCAGCCCAGCGTTTCTCATGATGTACTCTGCATATAAGTTAAATAAGCAGGGTGATAATATACAGCCTTGATGTACTCCTTTTCCTATTTGGAACTAGTCTGTTGTTCCATGTCCAGTTCTAACTATTGCTTCTTGACCTGCATACAGGTTTCTCAAGAGGCAGGTCAAGTGGTCTGGTATTCCCATCTCTTTTAGAACTTTCCACAGTTTATTGTGATCCACACAGTCAAAGGCTTTGGCATAGTCAATAAAGTAGAAATAGATGTTTTTCTGGAACTCTCTTGCTTTTCTGATGATCCAGCGGATGTTGGCAATTTGATCACTGGTTCCTCTGCCTTTTCTAAAACCAGCTTGACCATCTGGAAGTTCATGGTTCATGTATTGCTGAAGCCTGGCTTGGAGAATTTGAAGCATCAGTTTACTAGCGTGTGAGATGAGTGCAATTGTGTGGTAGTTTGAGCATTCTTTGGCATTGCCTTTTTCTGGGATTGGAATGANTTTCTGGAACTCTCTTGCTTTTCTGATGATCCAGCGGATGTTGGCAATTTGATCACTGGTTCCTCTGCCTTTTCTAAAACCAGCTTGACCATCTGGAAGTTCATGGTTCATGTATTGCTGAAGCCTGGCTTGGAGAATTTTAAGCATCAGTTTACTAGCGTGTGAGATGAGTGCAATTGTGTGGTAGTTTGAGCATTCTTTGGCATTGCCTTTTTCTGGGATTGGAATGAGAACTGACCTTTTCCAGTCTTGTGGCCACTGCTGAGTTTTCCAAATTTGCTGGCATATTGAGTGCAACACTTACACAGCATTATCTTTTAGGATTTGAAATAGCTCAACTGGAATTCCATCACCTCGACTAGCTTTGTTTGTAGTGATGCTTCCTAAGGCCCACTTGACTTCACATTTCAGGATGTCTGGCTCTAGGTGAGTGATCACACGATTATGATTATCTGGGTCATGAAGATCTTTTTTGTACAGTTCTTCTGTGTATTCTTTCCACCTGTTCTTAATATCTTCTGCTTCTGTTAGGTCCATACCATTTCTGTCTTTTATTGAGCCCATCTTTGCATGAAATATTCCCTTGGTGTCTCTGATTTTCTTGAAGAGATCTCTAGTCTTTCCCATTCTATTGTTTTCTTCTATATCTTTGTCCGAGGTCAGAGGAGCTACCCCACATGTGAGGTGAGGAGCTACCCCACATGTGAGTTAAGGAGCAGTGGCTGGGCTTTGCTGGAGCAGCTGCGAAGAGGTACCCCACGTCCAAGGTAAGAGGAACCCAAGTAAGATGGTAGGCACTGAGAGAGGGCATCAGAGGGCAGACAGACTGAAACCACAATCACAGACAAGTAGCCAATCTGATCACATGGACCACAACCTTGTCTAACTCTGCAGTGGCTGGGCTTTGCTGGAGCAGCTGCGAAGAGGTACCCCACGTCCAAGGTAAGAGGAACCCAAGTAAGATGGTAGGCACTGAGAGAGGGCATCAGAGGGCAGACAGACTGAAACCACAATCACAGACAAGTAGCCAATCTGATCACATGGACCACAACCTTGTCTAACTCAATGAAACTAAGCCATGCCGCGTGGGGCCACCCAAGACGGCTCGGTCATGGTGGAGAGGTCTGACAGAATGTGGTCCACTGGAGAAGGGAATGGCAAACCACTTCAGTATCCTTGCCTTGAGAACCCCATGAACAGTATGAAAAGCAAAAAGATAGGACACTGAAAGATGAGCTCCCCAGGTCGGTAGGTGACCAATATGCTACTGGAGATCAGTGGAGAAATAACTCCAGAAAGAATGAAGGGATAGAGCCAAAGCAAAAACAACACCCAGTTGTAGATTGGTGATAGAAGGGACTGGTGATAGAAGGAAGGTTCAAAGCTGTAAAGAGCAATATTGCATAGAAATCTGGCATGTTAGGTCTATTAATCAAGGCAAATTGGAAGTGGTCAAACAGGAGATGACAAGAGTGAACATTGACATTCTAGAAATCACTGAACTAAGGTGGGCTGGAATGGGTGAATTTAACTCAGTTCAGTTCAGTTCAGTCGCTCAGTCGTGTCCGACTCTTTGCGACCCCATGAATCGTAAGTTAAATAAGCAGGGTGACAATATACAGCCTTGACGCACTCCTTTTCCTATTTGGAACCAGTCTGTTGTTCCATGTCCAGTCCTAACTGTTGCTTCCTGACCTGCATACAGATTTCTCAAGAGGCAGGTTAGGTGGTCTGGTATTCCCATCTCTTTCAGAATTTTCCACAGTTTATTGTGATCCACACAGTCAAAGGCTTTGGCATAGTCGATAAAGCAGAAGTAGATGTTTTTCTGGAACTTTATATCTACTACTGTGGGCAGGAATCCCTTAGAAGAAATGGAGTAGCTATCATAATCAACACAAGAGTCTGAAATGCAGTACTTGGATGCAGTCTCAAAAATGACAGAATGATCTCTGTTCGTTTCCAAGGCAAACCATTCAATACCACAGTAATCCAAATCTATGCCCTGACCAGTAATGCTGAAGAAGCTGAAGTTGAACAGTTCTTTGGAGACCTACAAGACCTTCTAGAACTAACCCCCCAAAAATATGTCCTTTTCATTATAGGGGACTGGAATGCAAAAGTAGGAAGTCAAGGAACACATGGAGTAACAGGGAAATTTGGCCTTGGAGTATGGAATGAAGCAGGACAAAGGCTAGTAGAGTTCTGCAAGAGAATGCACTGGTCATAGCAAACACCCTCTTCCAACAGCACAAGAGAAGACTCTACACATGAACATCACCAGATGATCGACACCAAAATCAGATTGATTCTATTCTTTACAGCCAAAGATGGAGACGCTCTATACAGTCAGCAAAAACAAGACCAGGAGCTGACTGGCTCAGATCATGAACTTTTTATTGCCAAATTTAGACTCAAATTGAAGAAAGTAGGGAAAACCGCTAGACCATTCAGGTATGACCTAAATCAAATCCCTTATGATTATACAGTGGAAGTGAGAAATAGATTTAAGGGACTAGATCTGATAGACAGAGTGCCTGAAGACCTATGGACAGAGGTTCATGACATTGTACAGGAGACAGGAATCAAGACCATCCCCAAGAAGAAGAAATGCAAGAAAACAAAATGACTGTCTGGGAGGCCTTACAGATAGCTGTGAAAAGAAGGGAAGTGGAGAGCAAAGGAGAAAAGGAAAGACATACCCATTTGAATACAGAGTTCCAAAGAATAGCAAGGAGAGATAAGAAAGCCTTCCGAAGTGATGAATGCTTCTGTTTATGTTAGGCATTATGATACATCTAAAGTTAAAGAAAATCAGTCTGTGCTTACTGAATATAATATATACTAAAGCCTTAGTGCTGACATAGACCCTTCCCTTTGGACAAGACAATTAAATACCGATGTTGTGGTATGACCTTTCTGGTGACATGTTTAATGAGGCACAATAGAAAATGCTGGAATCTTAATGATGGTTTTCAGCAACTGTCATCCTTTACTCCTCACTGCTGCAACTCTATCTTATTCTTTCCTTTCTAACCATGTTGCCAGGTCTAGGAAACCCAGACCCAGTGTTCTGGGTGAGAGAAAGAGCCCCACAGTATTATGCCATCACAGGTATTAGTTTGCTGAGTTTATAAATAAAAGCAAGTTATCCTGAAGGAATCAGCTGATAAAGACCTAATAATCAAGTCTACATTTTAAGCAAGTGCTTTTGCAAAATCTAACACTTCAGTGAAAGGTTTTGAAGCAAGAAGTTTCAGATCCTCTCACCAGCACTTAGACGGCTCAGGACCAGGATAACAGAAGACAGTCAGCATGAAAATATTTTCCTTAGCCACAGTCCTTTTTTAAAGGGGACCTGGAGACTGATGTCAGCATCTACTGCATTTCCTTACTGGTTTGTTGTACTTGAATCTTTATGGACACAGTGGTCTCAGTTATTCTCAACTGATTATCTGTCACCCCAAAGAGTTTTGGTGAGAGGATCTTGCTAGTTATTATTGAGTGGACACAGGATAGGCACATAATTAGGGATTGCACACCTCAGAATAGACTAATTATTAGGCAGCTCCTTGTCTAGAATTAGTAATCAGGGTTTTTTATTTGTTTGTTTTGGGGATGCTGCAAACAAATACTGTGTTTTTTGAGAGACTGAGCTAGAATGTGTGAGTTAATGAGCTAAGTTAAGTCAGGAATCAGATGTAAATCACCTATCAACATGAGGTTTAATCTTTTCCAGTCCTGTGAATTCAATTTAAGCTACATCAGTAGCATTCCAAGGACTGTGTGATTGACCTTGGCTGGAGAAATAGACTGAATGGTTATAGATTAACCCGAAAAGATGAGCATGTCCTTAGTTGATGATTTTACAAAATTTACACAGTCACATAAAATGGTTATATCCACCATTCCTACTAAAAGAATTATCTTTCTGGTTAATGAGGCAGTCAAATCTTGAGTTTTCTATGATGGATGAGAGAGAAAAATGTCACAAAAATTCCTGAACTGCATTTAACATGATGAGAGTCCCTGGTAGGTAAGTCCATTGTGTACATAAAGCCACCTCCCTATACATGTATGATTGTGTTGCTTGTATCCCAATTCTGATTTAGTTTCATCTTTATTCCAAACTCCCAGGAGATCAGGAATTCTTGATGGGAAATTTTAAATACTGTTTTAGGACTCCAAGATTGGAGCAGTATCTTAGTACAAATATCCATGAAGATCCAACTTGAAAGTAGAAGATTATGCATAATAGATGATTTCCCTTCATTTTCTGCAATGTATTATAGCTCTTAGAGGTTGCATTTTTTAATGATCTTTGTACTAATTCATTGCTTGTGCATGGGGATATCTTAAGCCTTGACTAAATTTCTCTGAAATGTCTGTGCCTTTGCCAGGCTGCCATCATATCCTCTGCCATAGTCTTCATAATTCCTCTCTTTTTAGTGAGTTCTTGTTCATGTTTCAAGTCACAGATCAAAGGACACATCTCTTCCTTCCCTGGGGGCTCAGTCAGTAAAGAATCTTCCCAATCCAGGGATGGAACCCAAGTCTCCTGTATTGCAGGCAGATGCTTTACCATCTGAGCCACTAGGGAAGCTGCTTGAAAATGTATATGTATGTAATATTGTTCTTAATAGCTAAACAAACTTGAACATTTTTGCGTCTCAGCCTGTGAACCCTTTGCCAGATTTTTCCTCCTGCCTGTCTTGGAGTGCTCAAGGACACTGCTGCTTTCAAGAGTCGTGTTGCAATGCATTTCCAACTGTCTTCCTGCTATTAAATGTACAGAGCACAACAAGGAGTACATTTCTGCAATGTGTTCTCCAAAAAGTAGCTTTGAACACGGCGCATCAAAAGCAAAATGAGTTTGGCAGTCTTAACCCAACATCTGCTCAGGGATTTCCCCTACACCATGAGGGGAAAAAAGAGAAATAAATGTATACTACATGGCATACTGAAAAAAAAAAAAGTAAAAAAAAGTTGTTGTGTGGAAAAAAAGGAATAAAAGGAAACCCGAGGGAGAAAATACACACGAAATTATACACTGGCCCAAAGTCAAATTTCCATTCTACTATATTCTGATGGAGAAGCTATATGGGTGGCAACAGAAATATGGAGTCACAGCACTTTCCTGTGCTTCCCTGTCCTCAGTAAGCCATCAGTTACCATCAGGCACACGACTTACTCCAAACACATCTGAGGAGTCATATATTTTCATTATTCTGCACTTTGTTTCAAGGACCCAAGTGTAGCTAAAGCACCTCTTGTGCCTGCTGTGACATTCACTGTGGCAACTGCACCTGTTAGGAGAACATTTCTGCATGTTACAAACATGTGGAGCACATTGAGAATGTGCCCACAGAAGGCAATTGGCTTTAAGTTAATATTGGATCATTTGTCTTCAAACACTCTTGTCTTCAGTTTCTCATAGTCCACACACACACACACACATACATAAATTGAAAGCGAAATGTGTTTTTCAAGCAAAACAAGCCCATGAGGAGGATTTTGTTTACCTTCTTCTCCTTCCCGGGTGTGCTGTACTGCAGGTTCTCCTTGGTTATCTATTCCATATGTAGTAGTGTGTATATATCAATCCCAATCACCCAATTTATCCCCTGCTCTTTCCCCCCTCGGTGTCCATACATTTTTGTCTATGTCTGCCTCTATTCCTGCTTTGCAAATATGTTCATCTGTACTAGTTTTTCTAGATTTCACACGTACTTGTTACTCTGGCAGGAATGTAACTTGATATAGCCACTATGGAGAACAGTACGGAGGTTCCTTCAAAAAACTCATGCTAACTTATTCTTGAAACTTCGTAAAACAGTGTGATTGAGTTTGCCTTAAAAGTGAAACTGAAAGTTTCTTGGTCGTGTCTGAATCTTTGTGACTCCATGGACTGTAGCCTATCCCTTCTCCAGGGGTTCTTCCTGATCCAGGAATTGAACTTGGAGTCCAGGGAACTCCCGGGAGTTTGCCTTAGTGCTTCATAGGTTCTGTTCTCCTATCCTCTCCTTTTCACCACCGTGCCCCCAATTACTCTTCAGCTGTGGGAGGTGAAAAGAGAAGGGAGCGAAAAATGACACTAACATTTCCTTTTTAGAACCATTCATAGCATGCTGCTGCTGCTGCTAAGTCACTTCAGTCGTGTCTGACTCTGTGTGACCCCATAGACGGCAACCCACCAGGCTCCTCCGTCCCTGGGATTCTCCAGGCAAGAACACTGGAATGGGTTTCCATTTCCTTCTCCAATGCATGAAAGTGAAAAGTGAAAGTGAAGTCGCTCAGTCGTGTTTGACTCAGCGACCCCATGGACTGTAGCCCACCAGGCTCCTCTGTCCATGGGATTTTCCAGGCAAGAGTACCGGAGTGGGGTGCCATTGCCTTCTCAGATTCATAGCATAACAGAAGAAAATTGATGTGGAGAGGAAATGATTAGGTAGGCTTTGGGTCTATCACCTCAATACCTACTTAACATACCTTTGGGTCTCTAATTTCTATCCTTCCACCCCAATATCTTTTCATCTTATGCGTGGATCAAGTACTTGGCCAATTGCAATACTCTCGAAACTCCTTGCAGAGAAGGCAATGGCAACCCACTCCAGTACTCTTGCCTGGAGAATCCCATGGATGGAGGAGCCTGGTGGGCTACAGTCCATGGGGTCGCTAAGAGTCGGGCACCACTGCGCGACTTCACTTCACTTTTCACTTTCATGCACTGGAGAAGGAAATGGCAACCCACTCCAGTATTCTTGCCTGGAGAATCCCAGGGACGGAGGAGCTTGGTGGACTGCCATCTGTGGAATCGCACAGAGTCGGACATGACTGACGCGACTTAGCAGCAGCAGCATCCAAACTCTGCTATCTCTTGTCTCTCTTCCTCCATTTTATCCACACTTTTATGAAAACTGTCTTTCTGAAACAGAGGTTTCTTCACACACTGTGTATACAATATCTTCCTTTGCCTTCCTGCATTGCCTCCATGAGTTCCAGAGCAGAGAAATATATGTGGGAATGAAACATGTTGCTTGCATTGCAGTGCCACGACTAATAAATCCTTTGTCCCTGATCCAGCAGTCTGGGTTCTTCCATAAGCCTCAAGGAAACCAGTTACTGTGCAACCTGTTAGCTGCTGCTGGTGGTTTAGTTGCTAAGTCATCTCTGACTCTCATAACCCCACGGACTGTAGCCTACAAGGCTCTTTGGTCCATGGGATTTCCTAGGCAAGAATACTGGAGTGGGTTGCCATTTCCTTTTCCACTTGTTAACTGGTAAGTAGAGTAAATCTCAGATTCTATACAGTTCTTGATAGATTTTGACAAACAATTTCAAAAAAATTACAGATGCATTATTTGCTTTACCAAAATATTCACTTCAGTGTTCTTTCCAAAAAAGATATTTAGATTAGTTACAATATTTTGCAATTTGCAATGGGCCCCATGGGAAACACCAAGGTTGGCCAGGAGGCAAAAAGAATGAGGGGGAGGCATAGAGGAGAGTCTTTAGTGTGGTTTTCCCAGGAAGGGATGTTGGATGCAGGGTAAGCAGTGCACGTGTGCTCATTCATCCTGTCATGTCCAACTCTTTGCAATTCCATGGACTGTAGCCCACCAGGCTCCTCTGTCCATGGGATTATCCAGGCAAGAATGCTGGAGTGGGTTGACGTTTCCTCCTCCAGGGGATCTTCCAGGGATCAAACCAATGCCTCTTGCATTGGCAGGTGTTTTTTTTTTTTTTAACCACTGAGCCACCAGGAATTTGCAATAGCTCCCCAATATTCTCCTTCCTCCTTCTTTCAAACCTTATATGTCTTCTTTCCAGGAATGTATGTCAGCCTGTATATTCATATGTTTAAGGAAATATGTCAAGGGAGGTAGTAACCTACTTTGCAAAAATTGCTGCAGTCTACAAGTAACTGTCAACAAAGTGACAGGTTTTTCATATATTTTCCTGTTGGTTTTGTACAGGTATCTGCAGAAGTCTCTGTACCATGCCTCATTATATTTAATATAATACCAAAATAATGCACTCTATATTTAATGGTATCTAAGTAGGTCATTTTTAGATATATATAACAGCATATGCAGTTGATATTTCTGCTTTCAAAATTAATTGTCTTGAAAGCATAATTGGCTGTTATGTATATTTTTAAAGTGCATTTTAAAAATGATAATCTGATACATGAAATTTTGTCTTTCATAGGCAAATAAATTATAGTTTACATTTCAGGGATTCAAAGAGAACTTATAAATATAGCCATAGCTAAATAGGAAGCCTGGGACAACTGAACCTTTATAAATATGGCTCTTATTACTCACTATTCCTCTGGAATGACTTGTACACAAATATTTTAACATAAGTCCCCAGTCTTTTTTTTCAGGTTAATGATAAAAGTTGAATTCAGAATTTATATAAGAACAGAGATTTTTTTTTTAATTCTCTCAAGTCTAGCTCAAGAGATACTATCTCTCTAAAACTCCCAATAACTATACATTGCTGTTTTTTCACTCCTCTAGTGTCCTAGTTTTGCCTTTATTTAATAAAGTGTACAAACAAATATATATAAGATAAAGTTGCCTAAGAATGATAGAATTTTCTTTTTTCCCAACTGATACTCTGGTGCCTTCGGAATCACCAGTCTCAAGCTGTTTACCATTTATTCTTCTCAGCATGTGGCTTCCCTCCTCACAGTTACCTCCTGGTTCAAGAAGTTTCTGGAACTCTAGTCATTATGTTCCCGTTTTAAGGATTCAGTGGGAGGGAAGAAGTCGACTCTTTTTAAAGAGACCTTCTTGGAGTTCTCACAGAATCCTTGGTTACATCCTATCCCCCAGGGACTGGTCATATGGTGGGCTAGCTTAGCTGCAATAACAACAATACCATGACCTTAAACAACAGACATTTATTTCTCTCAGTTCTGAAGGCTGAGAATATCAAAATCAAGTTTCTGGAAGATTCAGTGTCTGGTGAGGACTTTCTTCCTGGTTCGTAGACAACCATCTTTTCACTGTGTCCTCATGGGGTATAAGGAGTGAAGGAATTCTCTGGGATCTCTTTTGTAGGGTCACTAGGGAGGGCTTGACTCTCATGACTTAAGGCCCCACTTCCTGATGCCATTATACATGGGATTAAAATTCAAAGTATGAATTTTAGCAAGGACACAGACGTTCAGTCCATATTATATGACTACCACAGCAGCAAAGGGTACTGGGGAATACTTTCTGGAGGGTTATATATCCAGCTGAAGTCTGGTTCTATTACTCAAAGAGAGAAAAATAGTAGCTGAATATGGAATTATCAATCTCAACCACGTATTTCTACTTAGCTTTTGTGTTATTTTGCTTAATCAGAATTAGCTTTCACATGAATGCTACCATCACTAGAAAAACTGTATGTCCTGTGGAGGAAGGAATTCTGTATTGTTTATCTTATTCTGAGTGCCTAGCAGCATCTTGCTATGTTACTTATCTTGATCAGTATATGTTATCTTTAACAATATGTATTGAATAACAGAGGCTACTTTATACCAATTTTTAGGGAAAGGACTTTAAATCCCCATTAAAAAATTCTATAATTTCCATGGTAAAAGCCTATAAGGATACTTTTTATGTTTGTAACTTTATTTAAAACATGTCTCAGTCAATCTCAGACAAATCATTCACTAAGCACCTGAATTGAATTTTGGATGTGAGCACAGAATTTATATTCACCAGTTCCTTAATTAGTTGGCTCCCTCAGCCATAAAATATTTATCGAGCATTTTTCTTTGCAAGGCATTGTGGCAGGTGTTTGGCATTTAAAGTTGAATAAGACATAATCCCTGCTTTCAAAGAACTCAGAATCTAGTGGACATCTGCTGTGTGTATGAGTGTCATTGCCTGCTATTTACTTTACATATGGCACAGGTTTTTAATATCTTTACATTCTGATCTGAGTCATTCTCTTTTGTAATATTTTCCTTTGATTGCTGCCATAGACCAGTAGCAACAAAAAATGTAGCTTACGCCACTCTTCTTTCTCTTGTAATTTTATCTAGGAAGAAAGACGGATTTGAATCTTGATATTCCTTGATAAGGAAAACATGTTTATGAAGCCAATAGCAATTAATAATGTCAGGGGTGGACTGTGGTGGGGAACATGGTACACTGCCCAGGTACCCCTCAGAACTAAGGCACTCATTTTTCAAGTTGTGGAGAGTGATACTTGCCTAAGATTCAAATTCAAGTCCCTGTTGAGGACATGCCCTCAGTTGAAGGAGCTGCCTCCTGGAAGATTATACCCCATGCCCAGGGAAGCTTATATCCAGTGATGATGAGAAGATAAAAATTCCAGCTCCTTTTGACAGTGTGAAACAACTTTAAGGACAATCCCAAGCCCATAGTTCTTCCCAAGTTCAGATGAGTTCTTTGTTTTGATTTAATCTCAGTTCTCTCCCTGCCTACCCTATTTCCTTCACTCCCTCACTCATATTGCTCCCAAGAACACTCCTTAATAAAATTCCTCCATGCAAATCTCCACTGCAGATTTTACTCTCAAGGAATTCCAATGACAGTACTTTGTTCTCTCTGGTATTTTTATTTTCTTTTTCTTTTTTTTTTTTAGTTTAATTATTTTTTTACTTTACAATTTTTTGACTTTTCAAATTCATTGTGTTGGTTTTGCCATACATTGACATGAATCGGACATGGGTGTACATGTGTTCCCCATCCTGAACCCCCCTCCCACTTCTCTCCCCATCCCATCCCTCTAGGTCATCCCAGTGCACCAGCCTGGAGTACCCTGTATCATGCATGGAACCTGGACTGGCAATTTGTTTCACATGTGATATTATACATGTTTCCGTGCCATTCTCCCATATCATCACACCCTCACCCTCTCCCACAGAGTCCAAAAGACTGTTCTATACATCTGTGTCTCTTTTGTTGTCTCGCATAGAGGGTTATCATTACCATCTTTCTAAATTCCATATATATGTGTTAGTATACTGTATTGGTGTTTTTCTTTCTGGCTTACTTCACTCTGTATAATTGGCTCCAGTTTCATCCCTCATTAGAACTGATTCAAATGTATTCTTTTTAAAGGCTGAGTAATACTCCATTGGATATACGTATCACAGCTTTCTTATCCATTCATCTGCTGATGAACATCTAGGTTGCTTCCATGTCCTGGCTATTATAAACAGTGCTGTGATGAACATTGGGGTACATGTGTCTCTTTCAATTCTGGTTTCCTCCATGTGTATGCCCAGCAGTGGGATTGCTGGGTCATAAGGCAGTTCTATTTGCAGTTTTTTAAGGAATCTCCACACTGTTCTCCATAGTGGCTGTACTAGTTTGCATTGCCACCAACAGTGTAAGAGGGTTCCCTTTTCTCCACACCCTCTCCAGAATTCATTGCTTGTAAACTTTTCGATAGCAGCCATTCTGTCTGGTGTGAAATGGTACCTCATTGTGGTCTTAATTTGCATTTCTCTGATAATGAGTGATGTTCAGCATCTTTTCATATGTTTGTTAGCCATCTGTATGTCTTCTTTGGAGAAATGTCTGTTTAGTTCTTTGGCCCACTTTTAGATTGGGTCGTTTATTTTTCTGGAATTGAGATACAGGAGTTGTTTGTATATTTTTGAGATTAATTCTTTGTTCCTTGCTTCCTTTGCTATTATTTTCTAAGCTTTTCTCTAACACCTCACCATTGTTTCTACTCAATCATAGCTAATGTATATTAGTCACTCAGTCGTGTGCGACAGTTCACAACCCCATGAACTGTAGCCCATTGGCTACTCTCTCCATTGGATTTCCCAGGCAAGAATACTGGAGTCAGTTGCCATTTCCTTCTCCAGGGGATCTTCCTGACCCAGGGATTGAACCCAGGTCACCTGCATTGCAAGTGGACTCTTTACCACCTGAGCCACCAGGGCAGCTAATCATAGCTAGTAGTAGTTGATTATTCTACTTTACAGTATATATCCATGCTGCAAATTAAGCAAGGAAAATACATGTTCTTCTATAATTTGCATCTTTTGCTCCATTGTATATTCTTGATTCAATATTTCCTCTTAGTTCACTGACTAATCCTATAGGAAACATTTTATCTTATTTGTGCTTTTCTGAAGAACCCCAATTTATTATAGTAGTATTATGTTACCTATTAAGATTATCTATCATTTTCTAATAAATGTGGAGTTCAGATTTCTTTCATTTTATCTTATGAAACAGACTTTTCAAATTCATGCAGAGACATTACTCTTCTGCTTCAGTGCGAGTTTCATTAAATGCATAAATCAAAAATGTCTTTTTGCAGGATAGAGCAAATCAGTATTCAAGTAAGTAACTAAAATATTGCTTTTGGGAAGGCTGACTAATTTCCTATCCATTGTCTTGATCAATTTCAACATACCTCATCCAATTTCCAATCTTACACACTACCCTTTTTATGTGTCTTTATATCTATGCAATAAGATCTTTTGAACATCTATCTTGTTGCACAAGATTCATGATTACCCATGCCCCTCAAACACATGATGCTGGTAACAGCAAAGTTTATTATCTATGTTAACTTACAAGGGTGGTTTCCCAAGTGACACAGTGGTAAAGAATCTGCTTGCCAATGCAGAGAATACAGGAGATGCAAGCTCCATCCCTGGGTTGGGAAGATCCCCTGCAGGAGGAAATGACAACTCACTCCAGTATTTATTCGGGCCTGGGAAATCCCATGGACAGAGGAGCTGGTGGGCGATAGTTCATGGGGTTGCAAAGAGCTGGACCTGACTGAGGGACTATGCACACGCACATGCAACTTACAAGGACAGAAGAAAGTATGGGATCTCTTCCAGTGGTTCCCCAGCGACATGTCTGTGCCAGCAACCTCGAGAAAACATCACTCCCAATCTGAGCTCCACATTTATGCTTGGATCTGAAAGTGCTGTATTAGCTTTCTGGGGCTGTCATAATGTGTAACTTCACAGAATGTGTAGCTTAATCAAGTGGCTTAAACAACAGAAATGTATTTTTTCACAGTTCTGGAAGGAAGTCTAAGAGTATGATGTCTCTCGGATTGGTTTCTTCTGAGGTCTTCCTCCCTGGTTTTTAGATGGCGATCTTCCTTTGGTGCTTCACACGGTTCTCCCTCTGTTCATGCCTCTGTTCCCGGCCACTTAGAGTGACACCAGTCAACACAATATTGATGGAGAACAACAAAATTTGAGGACTAGGGTTACACAAAGTCAAGACACACCATAAAACTACTGTAATCAAGACAGTGTGGTATTGTAAAAAGGATAGAAAAATAGATTAATAGAACAGAAAAGCCACAGTAGTCCTTCGTAAGTATAGTCAACAGATCTTTGACAAAGAAGCAAAGAGAAAACATTAAAGGAAAAGTAAAAATAGATTTTTCAACAAGCTATGTCAGAACAATGGCAAAAAGAAAACTCTAGACAGAGGTCTTCACCATCACAAAAATTATAGTAAAATAGATCATCTGTTTAAATAGAAAATGTGTGTGCTCAGTTGTGTCCAACTCTTGGTGACCTCATGGGCTGTAGCCCTCCAGGCTCCTCTGTCCATGGAATTCTACTGGCAAGTATGCTGGAGTGAGTTGCCATTTTCTTCTCCAGGGGATCTTTCTGATCCAGGGATCAAACCCATGTCTCTTGCATCTCCCACACTGGCAGGCAGATTCTTTACAGCTGTGCCACCTGTGAAGCCCAAATATAAGATGAAAAACTACAAAAATCCTAGAAGATAAATAAGATAAAACCTAGATGACCTTGAGTATAACAATAACTTTTTAGATTTAATACCAAAGACATTATCCTTGAAAGAAATAATTGATAAGTTTGCTTCATTAAAATAAAAATCTTCTGCTCTGCTAAAGATATCATCAAGAGAATAAGATAAGCTATAGACGGAAAATGTTTCTAAAAGATCATGATAAAGGACTCAAATTCAAAATATACAAGGAACACTTGAATTCAACAATAACAAAACACTTGACCTTGTTGAAGCATGGGCCATAGAACTTAATGAACATAGATAAGCATATGAAAAGATGCTCAACATCATAAACATCAGGGGGATGCAGATTAAAATAGCAATGAGATATCACTATACATCTATTAGAATGACCAAAATCCAGAACCTTGAAAACACCAAATACTGACAAGGATATAGCAGTAGGAACTCTCATTCATTGCTGGTGGGAATGAAAAATAATACAGCAATGCTGGAAGACAGTTTTGCAGCCTCCTGTAAAATTAAATATACTCTTACTCTATAATTCAGCAATTATATTCCTTGATATTTACCCTAAAGAAATCTAAAACATTGCTGTTCAGAGGCTGTCATGTCTGATTCTTTGCAACCCCATGGACTGTAGCATGCTAGGCTCCTCTGTCCTCCGACATCTCTGAGCGTTTGCTCAAATTCAAGTCTCTTGAGTCAGTGATACCATCCAACCATTTCATACTCTGTCACCTTCTCCTCCTGCCCTCAATCTTTCCCAGCATCAGGGTCTTTTCCAGTGAGTCAGCTCTTCTCATCAGGTGGTCAAAGTATTGGAGTTTCAGCTTCAGCATCAGTCCTTCCAATGAATATTCAGGGTTGTTTTCCTTTAGGATTGGCTTGTTTGATCTCCTTGCAATCCAAGGGACTCTCAAGGGTCTTCTCCAGCACAATTCAAAGTCATCAGTTCTTCAGTGCTCAGCCTTCTTTATGGTCCAATACTCTGATCCATACATGACTATTGGAAAAAACCATATGGTTTTTTGAATATATGGACCTTAGTCAGCAAAGTGATGTCTCTGCTTTTGAAAGCACAGTCTGGTTTCATCATCAGTTTCCTTCATTTGCCCACATAAAAACTTCACACAGATAATGAAAGCATTTATTCATAGTTGCCTAAACTTGGGAGCAACAAAGATTTCTTTCAGTGGGTGAATGAATAAACTGTGGTATATTTTGACAACGGAATGTTATTCAGTGCAAAGATCCAACCAATCCATTCTGAAGGAGATCAGCCCTGGGATTTCTTTGGAGGGAATGTTGCTAAAGCTGAAACTCCAGTACTTTGGCCACCTCATGCGAAGAGTTGACTCATTGGAAAAGACTCTGATTCTGGGAGGGATTGGGGGCAGGAGGAGGAGGGGACGACAGAGGATGAGATAGCTGGATGGCATCACTGACTCGATGGACGCGAGTCTGAGTGAACTCCGGGAGTTGGTGATGGACAGGGAGGCCTGGCGTGCTGTGATTCATGGGGTCGCAAAGAGTCGGACACGACTGAGCGACTGAACTGAACTGAAAAGGAAGTGAGCCATGAAGTGACTTGGAGGAAACAAGCGCATGTATGACTACATTCTATATAACATTATGGAAAAGGCAAAACTATGGAGGCAATATAATTAGTGGCCACCAAGGGCTGAGGGAAAGGAAGACAAGAACAGATGGCGGACAAAACAATCCTAGGGCAGTGAAAATACTTTCAATGACACCATAATAATAGATACATGTTATCACGTGCTGTACTATCCTTAGCTAATCAATCGTGTCTGGCTCTGCAACCCCATGGACTGTAGCCTGCCTGGCTCCTCTATCCATGGGGATTCTCCAATAAATAAATTTATATTAAAAAAAAAAGAATACTGGAGTGGATTTCCATGCCCTCTTCCAGAACATCATCATACACTAGCCCAAACCAGCAAATGTACCACACCAACAGTGAATTCTACCATAAACTGTGGACTTTGGATGACTAAGATGTGTCAGTGTAGGTTTCTTAATTGTAACAAAGGTACCACTCTGATGGGGGATGTTGACAATGGGGAGGTTATCCATGTGTAGGGACAGGGGGAAAATGAGATATCTTTGTATCTTGATCTCAGTCTTGCTGTGAATCTAAAACTGCTCTGAAAAAAAGTTAAATTCTCAAGCATAAGCCCTCCCTTACCCTCAAATGAAAATAGAGGTAGAAAAAAATAAGCTAAATACCATACAAAATACGTGTATTTCTTAGAGGTATGCTGCATATTTGCTCTGAGCTTCAATGGAAACAAGACTGGGTCATCTATTATATGATACATAATAATCTGAAGACAGAAGTAAACCAATTATAATTGTTTTGATATTCCTAATAAACATCTGAGTGTAATTATTCTGCACTGAAAATTGAGAAACAAAAGAAGTAAAATGTAACTCTTTGGATTTTAGTCATCATTTTTTTTCCTATAGAGATTTTGCTTACTCTTTGGGAAAAAAATTCTTCTTTACATTCTTTAAAAAAATTTTTTTTTATTTTTAATTTTTTTAAAATATAAATTTATTTATTTTAATTTGAGGTTAATTACTTTACATTATTGTATTGGTTTTGCCATACATCAACATGAATCTGCCACAGGTATACATGTGTTCCCATCCTGAAACCCCCTCCCTCTCCCCTCCCCGTACCATCCCTCTCTTCTTTGCGCCACATTATTTTTTTCCTTTCCTTATTTTCCTCCATTTCTACTTACTTAAAAAGGGCCAAAAAGGTTAAAGAGGCAAGATCAACACTAGAAAATATGTCAGGATTAACTAGGGAGAATAATTTTAATTATAATATTTGTTTTCTTCAAAATATATTTTGGATACATGACATTCATACCATTCATCAACTAAAATGCCTCAGTAGTTAATGAACTTCCTTATTTCACAAACTTATCAGATAGCATTTTAATTCACTTATCACTTATTCATCAGTGCATGCAAACATTAAGATAAGTTTTTGTATCATAAACAGCAAGTATTTACCAGGAAATTTATAAATCTACAATTAGCATATTTTCAAAAAAACTTGAATATGTGCTAACATGTATCACACTGCTTTATTGGCTTCCCAAAGTCTAAGTACCACGTTTTACCTTCAGAAACTTACTGAATTTTAGTTTCAATAGTCAACTCTTTATTGCAAACCATTTATAAAAAAAAAATTTATGTTTACCAAATGCCAATTCCAGACACCAGACAGGATAAGGGTGGCCAGAGCAGTGGTTGCTAGAACATGAAGACAAATTAGCTGTTATGGTGCCAATAATACAAATTGCTCTTGGCCTTGTTGTTGTCCCTCTCTTAGTCTATCTGTGTTTGGGGCAGCGAGGTGTTAATGACACCCTGAGGAGCTGAAAGCAGGCAGCTGGTCACAAAAATTGGACATGTACTAATTTAATATAAATTTTAGTGACTTGGAAGAATCTCAGAAATCCACGGTGGAGTGATGGGTTGAATAGGAAATTGGATACTAAAGCACACAAATTAAATAGTACAAAAATGTCTCTTCTCTTTCTGAGATATATATTAAAGCTGGCAATTATTTTCAATGGTCTGTGAAAACAGAGAAAAAGTCTCTGGTTGCGCAGCTGAAAGGAGCTGCTGCACGCATTAACCCTTTCTGCCTCTAGCTCTGGAGATGGCATGCTCTCTCTGTCTCTCCTTCTGCCCCTTGCTCTTTCTCCAGGGTTGCAGTTTTAGGGTCAGCACCCAGGGGGGCATGCTATGTTACACAGTTGTTGATAGACTCAGGGAGGGTTTCCTCTATGTGCTCATGTCATCAAGAATGCAGGAAAGTGTTGAGATGTCAGAAGGGAAAGCTGGTGATTTGAAGAGAGTCTCCCTAAAAGAGCGGATGATGGCCAACCTCCATGCACAGTCAGTATTAGTGTGGATCAGTGAGTTAACTTTAGAATTCCTGAAGCGTTACTGGAACAAATGGGTTCCCTGTCCTGACGTGCAGAAAGGCCAATCTACTGACACTAGGTCGACGCCAGGGGAAGGGCAGTCCTTTTGACAGCACCAAGCAGAGAGAATGGGCCGCTAATGTTCAGAGACCCAGACCCCACGATGGCTTGCAGAGAGGGGCTGTTAAAGGCAAAGTGAGGAAGAGGGTTGCAAGTTGCATGATCAGCTGTGGACTTCCTTCTGATTGTTGGCAATGAGGTAACAGAGTGCTGTTTTCAGGAATCTCAGTGATCAATCTCTGATTCCAACAATTTTGGGGTCTATGTGCTGGTGGTCACATGCAGCTAACTTCTTCCACCTGATGGGGGTTTTAAGTATCTGTAAAACAACTCAAGTATATGGTTGAGGATATTATCTACAGATCTTGAGGATGAATGAAATTTCCTTGGCTTGGTTTCATGGTTAAATTATTACTATTTTGTCCTGCTTGACTGTTTTGAAAATTTTTTTTTTTGCCTATTCTTTTTTTTTTTTTTTTTACTTCTATGATTAAATTTGCTCTTTGGAAGGTGGATAAAACCTAGGCGGCACATGTTTTTTTACAAACAAATGGCAGGGACAATAAGTAGTCTACTCCCAAGAGGGCCCTGCAGATCCTGCTTGGTTTTAGATGAAAGAAAAAAAATAAATAGAGAAAAGAGAACAAGAGAGGGGGAAGGAAGAGAAGAATGGTGAGTAGGCTCCAAGCTGGGCCCTAGAGATCCCTGATTCTTGATATTTATGACCTCAGGTAATTCCCCTTCTCTTGAAGGTGGTCTGTACTTATAGTCATGATTCTAATAAAGAGACTGCAGCAAAAGTGATCAAAAGTAGTTTTCAAGATTAGGTTTCAAAATAATACGTCTCTGCTTTGGCTGTTTTTTCTCCCTCTTTTTCCCTCCCACTGCTCTCGGTCTGGAAGAAGCTAGCTGCCATGTTGCAAGTAATTCTGTGGAGATTACTGTATGGCAAGAAACTGATGTCTCTGGCCAGTAGCAAGTGAAGACCTAAGCCCTGCCAACAGTTATGTGAGTGTGCTCAGAAAAGAATCCTCCCAACTGAGCCTGGAGATGACTCCAGTCCCTTGACTGCAGCCTTGCGGGAGACCTTGAACCAGAGGCTTGAATCTATATGTACATACACACATACAGATTTATTGTAGGAATAGACTCCATAATTATAGAAGCTGAGAAGTCCCAGGATTTGCAGTCTGAAAGCTGGAGAAGTAAAGTGAAATAATAGCCAAATTCAGTAATTCAGTCCAAGTCTGAAGACTTGATAACCAAGGCGGGCTGATGGTGTTAAGTCTCATCTGAGTCTGAAAAACTTGAAAAGAAGGTGCCCCAGTATCTAAGGAGGGGAAAAAATAAACGTGTCAGCCAAAGCAGAGAGAGCAGATTTGCCCTTCCTCTGCCCTTTTGTCTTTTTATTCTATTGTTTTACATACAAAACTATGTATTATAATTTTAGTTTAAAAAAAACTACCATCTTTGTAGTTCAAGGATTGTTTGCAGGCTGCTTGTTTGAATTCCAGACCTTCCAGCCATACCAAATGCTCCCTACATCTTTGTCATACATCGCTCATCAGTCTCTATTATCATTCAGTCTTTTAAGGACCCTTGATCTGGACTTGGGAAATTTATAGTCAATTTCATTGTCATACTCCTTAAGCTTGTCTGTGTGAATGTGCCTGTGTGGGGGTTTATTTTTTATTTTAAACTTTTTATTTTGTATTGGGGTGCTGATGGTGACTGCAGCCATGAAATTAAAAGATGCTTGCTCCTGGGAAGGAAAGCTATGACAAATTTGAAAGTGAAAATGTTAGTTGCTCAGTTGGTTCCAACTGTTTGCAATCCCATGGACTGTAGCCCGCTAAGTTTCTTTGTCCATGAAATTCTCTGGGCAAAAATACTGGAGTGGGTCTCTATTGCCTTCTTCAAGGGATCTTTCTGACCCAGGGATCAAACCCTGGTCTCCTGCATTGCAGGCAAATTCTTTACCATCTGAGCCACCAGGAAATCCACCTTAACAAACCTAGACATTGTATTAAAAAGATTAGACATCACTTAAAGCTATGTTTTTCTCTAATTATCACATATGATTGTGAGTGTTGGACCATAAAGAAAGCTGAGCACTGAAGAACTGATGCATTTCAATTGTAGTGTTGGAGAAGACTCTGAATGTCCCTTGGAGGACACTTGTCCAAAAGGTCAAACCAGTCAATCCTAAAGGAAATCAGTCCTGAATATTCATTGGAAGGACTGATGCTGAAGCTGAAACTCCAATACTTTGGCCACCTGATGCAAAGAGCTGACTCACTGGAAAAGACCCTGATGCTTGGAAAGATTGAAGGCAGGAGGAGAAGGGGGCAACAGAGGATGAGATGGTTGCATGGCATCACTGACTCAATGGACATGAGTTTAAGTAAGCTCTGGGAGTTGGTGATGGACAGGGAGGCCAGGCATACTGCAGTCCATGAGGTCGCAAAGAGTCGGACATGACTCAGTGACTGAACTGTACTGGATAGACCAGCAGCAACAGATGTGTGTGTGTGTCTGTGTGTGTTAGTAGCCCTCCAGGCTCCACTGGCCACGGAATTCTCCAGGCAAGAATACTGGAGTGGGTTGCCATTCCCTTTTCCAGGGGATCTTCCTGACCCAGGGATTGAACTTGGATCTCCTGCATTTCAGACGGACTCTTTACCATTTGAGTTACCAGGGAAGCCACCTGGCAGCAACAGAGGATGTAGTTTACCCCACTCTTCTTTCTCCTGTAATTTTCTCTAGGAAAAGACCCCTGCCTTCTAGATCGCCCCATGACATTGAGAGATCCATGTGCTATGCAGTAGGCACTTACAGTATCCAATTTAAATACAGCAGTGTGTCCCTGTCCACCTGAAGCTCCCCAGCTACGCTCTCACACATTGGTCACTGGCTCACTCAGTATTCATTAAAATTTTTCCCCTTTCTGTATGAAATATTTTAAATTAATAATGCGCTAGTTTTGCTCTGTCCCTTTTCTCTCCAGTTGGCCACATTCTTTTCCCTGACGCCCTTTCCCTCCTTCTGGGTGCTTGGGCTGCATGTGTGATGTTTCCTTCATGGCAAGCCGAGCCATGTATTGAGGGTCCACCATGTGCTGTGTGTGGCTCAGAAAGCCTGTCACGTGGCCCCCATGCTCTGAACCATAGGTGCAGGGAGGCGGTTCTTCCATCCAGAGTGGGAAGACTAGATGGCCCTCCTGCAATGGAATTCTGCCTCTTTAAAAATGCAGTGTGAAGTTCTCAGCATTTATTGGTAATACAAGGATTTTATTTTATTTATTAAGTAATATAGGGAGCATATATCTGTAAGTTTTTAGGATTGGTACTAGAAGTTGAGGTGCTACCCAGATTGGCACCATGCTAAAAAAAAGTGAAAGTGAAAGTGAAGTCGCTCAGTCGTGTCTGACTCTTTGCGACCCCATGGACTGTAGCCTACCAGGTTCCACCATCCATGGGATTTTCCAGGCAGGAATACTGGAGTGGGTTGCCATTTCCTTCTCCATGCTAAAAAACCTGCCTGCTAATGCAGGAGACACAGGTTCAACATCTGGGTCACGAAGATTCCCTGGAGTTGTTGCTTAGTCACTAAGTCATGTCCGATTCATTGCGACTCCATGGACAGCAGCACGCCAGCTTCCCTCTCCTTCACTATCTCCTGGAGTCTGCTCAAACTCATAAGCATTGAGTTGATGATGCCATCCAATCATCTCATCCTCTGTCCACCCTTTCCCCTCTTGCCTTCAGTCTTTCCCAGCATCAGGGTCTTTTCCAGTGAGTTGGAATCTCCACATCAGGTGACCAAAGTAGAAAATGGCAGCCCACTCCAGTATTCCTGCCTGAAAAATCCCATGGACAGAGTAGACTGGTGGGCTATAGCCTATGGGGTCACAAAGAGTCGGACACCACTGAGCAACTGAGCACACAGATAATTCATAGGAAGCACTCCATGTTAGTTTTTATTATTATTCTATCTCTCAAAATTGACATTACATCATCCCTTGGTATCTGCAGATTTGAGGGGGAAGCAATTGCACTTTTAGGAGATGACTCCAAGACTCTCTTAAGTTACATCTTCCTTCCTTCCTTCCTTGTTTCATTGAGAAGAAATCTGCAATTGAATTTCTTTTCTCTGTCAATTCAAAATCTAGCCGTATATGGGAGGAAGGTTTTCAGCTTTAGAAAGAAACAAGGACTCTGTATGTTTCTGAGATTTTTTGGACATTATACTTCATCATTGTGCCTCAAAAGCCTAGGATAGGCTCCTTTCAGTGTGCTGGACCATGAAAAGAGGAAATAAGAACAGATCTTTACATATTTTAAGTGAATTAATAGCCAAATAACCACAAGATTCACTGCTTTGGCTATTTTTGCAGATAAAAGCAGGCTTTTTATGACAAACCAATTTCTCTGTTCTGCTTTTCATGGTGAGGTCACTGCTTCTGTAGGAGGAATGATTTCTTAAAAATATTAAAAGTTATGGCATGTTCTGGATCTAGAGTGCTCTCAATCTTTTCGATGTACCTGCAGCTTAAAGGGAGACCTGGGTTCGATCCCTGGGTTGGGAAGATCCCCTGGAGAAGGAAATGGCAATCCACTCCAGTACTATTGCCTGGAAAATCCCATGGACAGAGGAGCTTGGTAGGCTAAAGTCATGGGGTCGCAAAGAGTCGGACACAACTGAGCGACTTCACACACACTGCAGCTTAGAAATCCATATAATTCTGAAATATTTCAAGTAGAGATCTGGTAAATAAGTAACTGTAAAGTAATTTCAATCTGACTATCAATCTGGTCCTTATGCATGGCATTTAACTGGTGACTGTAAATTCCATAGTACTGAGTTTGGGTTTCCCAGGTAACAGAGTGGTAAAGAATCCACCTCCAATGCAGGAGACCTGATTTCAGCCGCTGGGTTGGAAAGATCCTCTGTAGAAGGAAATGGCAACCCACTACAATATTCTTGCTTGAGAAATCCCATGGACAGAGGAGTCTGGCATGCTGCAGTCCATGGGGCTGCAAAGAGTCAGACATGACTAAGCAACTAAACAACGACAACAACACTTCCTCTTGTGATTGCATTTTCTTCCATGCAGTTTTAGAGTTTGTATGATACTGATTGCAAAAGGCAAGGTATGTCAATTAAAGGAAACCAATTGGCTGTTGTTGTGTGTGTGTGTGTTTCCTGAAACAAAGTTTTTTGACAGCATTAAATGTAACATCTTCCAACATCTTCAAGAAAGCATCTGGACTATGGTTATAGATGAACATTTCTCATTTCATTGTCTGAGTACAAAGCCATTTATAGGGCAACTTATCACATAAACACCACTTGGCATCTTATAATAGAAATCAATAACAGCAAAAAAGAAGACAGACACAATTCAACCATATGCTACTCCAAAAAGAAAAAAAATAAACGATATCCTGTGAATGCCTTAAAAACTTTCAATATGCTATAATCACCTTGCACTGATGCCTGATATATACATTTAATTTTCATTAGTCTTTGGCAAAAGGAGAGTGATATGTTTGTTTTACTAGCAAGGTTAGAAAAAATGTCATTTTTAGATTCATGAAACTTTCAGATTTCTTACTGTTTTCAAGTGCACTGTCACTCATAGATGTGTGAAGAAATGCTTTTCAGACATGAAAGAAAGGGGAAAGGGGCACGTTTATCAAGAAGTAGAAATCTAGGAAGAAGCAGGAAAGTTTTGGGTCTTCTCAAGTGTGGGTCAAGAAGGGAGATGTGTGGATGGGAAAGACAAGCTGATTATTCTAAGAAGGGAAGGTACAGATGTGGGGAGATGATGAGGAGCTAGGGATATCAATGTAGCTGATACTCTGGACAAGAGTAAGACCTTCAGACTGAAAAGAGAGTGTCCCTGTCCCAATCAGTGCTGCATGCCTGATCAGAGTGACTCAGCCTGCTCCTGGCTGAGGCAAAGATGGCAGCTGCGACCCCGGAACAGCAACAGTGACCCCAAGAGGCAGCCATCATCTATTAATGGAAAGCAGTGTCTAAGTGGCAAGGAAAGTAACATGCTTGGTGTTGATGGGAGCAGCCAAATTTGGTGAAGACTCAGAGAGATGTCTTATGAGCCTGTTCCAGGGAAGCCAGGGCTGACAGAGACAGTGGAGGGAGCTGGAGTCCCCAGGATTGATTTATGGTGGTGGGAGCACCAAAGAAACTGGTGGCTTTCTGCTAATAGTCCCTGGTGGCTCAGATGGTATAAGCGTCTGCCTGTAATGCAGGAGACCCGAGTTCGATCCCTGGGTTGGGAAGATCTCCTGGAGAAGGAAATGGCAACCCACTTCAGTATTCTTGCCTGGAGAATCCCACGGACAGAGGAGCCTGGTAGGCTACAGTCCATGGGGTCACAAGTAGTCGGACACGACTGAGTGACTTCACTTCACTTTCACTCAGTTTGAAGGAGTTAAGCTACTGATTTGTGTTTTGCTGTTATAACGAAGCCCAGTCAAACATACCATCATCTCTTGCAATATAATTGATGTTCTCATTTAGGTTTTGCAACCTTTTCTTTTACCCTAAATATCCACTTCCTCAATTCTTTCTGTTGTTTAATATCAGAAATTCACATTCTCAGGCAATAGAGTTGTTTTTGCTTGCTTTCTTTTAGTACATTTTAGTATATCTAATACATTTAGCATTTTACATTATTTTTGTGATTTTGTTAGAACAAAAAGAAGAAAACTTTAAACATTACTTTAAATTTATAAAATAAAAAGTCATAATCTCATTAGTCTACTATAATTTTGCATTTCACTTCCAAATATTAAAGTGGGCAATTTTTTCCTTTCCTTTAGTTCCTTTTCTTTTTCCTTTTAAAAAAAATTTGTGGCTTCATTGAAATATAATTCATAAACCTAAAGTTTACCATTTTAAAATGCACATGTTATTTTAGTGGTTTTAGCATATCACAAAGTTGTACAACTATTACCACCTTTTAATTTTAGAACATTTTAAGATTTTAAAAATATTTTTTTATGTGGACTATTTTTATTTTTTTTAGTTTTATTTTTACTTTATTTTACTTTACAATACCGTATTGGTTTTGCCATACATTAATTTTTAAAGTCCTTATTGAATTTGTTACAATATTGCTTCTATTCTATACTTTGGTCTTTTGACCCTGAAGCATGTGGGATCCTAGCTCCCTGACCAGGGATTGAACCTGTACCCCCTCCATTGGAAGGTGTAGTCTTAACCACTGGGCAACAAGGGAAGTCCCTAGAACATTTTAATCACCTCCCAAAATAAACCTCATACCCATTAGCAGTTGCTCTCCATTCTTCTCTTCCCCAGCCCTGTACAAGCACTAATCCACTTCCTGTTCCTCTAGACTGCCTGTTCTGGAGACTTCATATAAATGGGATCATATAGTATGTTATCTTCTGTTTGATATCTGGCTTTTTTTTCACTTAATACAATTTTCCCATGTTTCTGCATGTATCAGTACCTCATTCGCTTTTATATATGAATGATATTCATTGGGTTGATGTACAAAACTGTTTATCCATTCATCAGTTAACAATATTTGGGTTATTTCTGTTTTTTGGCTGTTGTGAATTATGTTGCTTTGAACATTCATGAACACATTTTTGTGTGGACATGTGTTTTCATCTATCTCAAATATATACTGTTAGTTTTCTAGGGCTGCCATAACAAAATATCATAGACTTGATGGCTTAAACACCAAGAATGTATTTTTTCACAGTTCTGAAAGCTAGAAGTTCAAGATTAAATCAAGTTTCTTCTGAGACCTTTCTCCTTGGCTTGCAGATGGTTACCTGCTTGCTGTATGCTCACATGGTCATCCCTCCAGTCTGTGTGTTTTTTTGTCTCCTGATCTCCTTATAAGGACACCAGTCATATTAGATTAGAGCTTGCCATTAAGACCCCATTTTGACTTAACTACCTCATTAAAGGCTTCCCTGGTGGCTCAGAGGTTAAAGCGTCTGCCTCCGATGCGGGACACCCGGGTTCGATCCCTGGGTTGGGAAGATCCCCTGGAGAAGGAAATGGTAACCCACTCCAGTATTCTTGCCTAGAGAATCCCATGGACAGAGAAGCCTGGTAGGCTACAGCCCACGGGGTCGCAAAGAGTCGGACACGACTGAGCGACTTCATTTTCACCTCATTAAAGACCTTATCTCCAAATGCAATTCCATCCTGAGGTGCTGGGAGTTAGGACACCAACATATGCATTTTGTGAGAATGCAATTCAGCCCATAGCATATACTTACAAGGAAAATTGTTGGGTTGCATGGTAACTCTCTGTTTACCTTTCTGAAGGTGAAGGTCATTCAGTTGTGTCCAGCTCTTTGTGACCTCATGGACTATACAGTCCATGGAATTTTCCAGGCTAGAATATTGGAATGGGTAGCCTTTCCCTTCTCCAGGGGATCTTTCCAACTCAGGGATGGAACCCAGGTCTCCTGCATGGCAGGCAGATTCTTTACTAGCTGAGCCACAAGGGAAGCCTTTAACTTTATGAGGACCTCTCAAACAGACTTCAAAGCAGCTGCCCACTTTACATGCCCACCTTCCCTCCTGGAAGGGTTCCAGTTTCCCCACATCCTCACCAACATTTATTATCTGTCTTTTTGCTTATAGCCATTCATAGGAAATAAAGTTTTGAAATATATCTTTTTACAAATTTTCCATTTCCTCATGCTTACTTCTCCTCTCACTTTGTCTTTCTTGGCTGTGGTGCTAATATTATTTCCGGGTGTACCCTAGTCATATTCTAAAAACTTGATAATAAAACCAGTAATATTAATTAATAATCAAAATAAGTAGGGGTGCCGTAACATCTGATGAATTGTGTAGTTTATTATCAATAAGACAAATTGCACAGATACCATAAAAACATAATATTACTGAGAAGTTCATGATATGATTGGATGTGAATAAGACAAAACTCTGGGAGATGGTGAAGGACAGGGAAACCAGGTGTGCTCCGTCCATGGGGTCACAAAGATCTGGACACAATTGAGTGACTGAACAACAGCAACTGTGAAAGCAGATAATTTGAATGAGGGATTTGAATCTATATTATTCAGCCAAAGTTTGAAAACATCCCAAAATATTGAAAGAAAAAAATATATATATACACACCAATATATAGGCATAGATTTAGATATAGATATGGAAAACCAATAAAGCACTTACCACTACATCCTTTCAGTAGCACCTCTTTGCTTATTGAAAGACGTTGCAAACACCATGAAGATACTGCATCAGCTGAAATGCATTTTGGGAAGTGTATGCTCCATTTTAGGCTTCCCCTGTGGCTTAGTGGTAAAGAATTTGGCTGCAATTCAGGAGCCTCAGGAGACGTGGGTTCGATTCCTGGGTCAGGAAGTTCCCCTGGAGGAGGAAATGTCAACCCCATGCAGTATTCTTGCTTGGGAAATCCCACAGACAGAGGAGACTGGTGGGGGCTACAGTCCATAGTGTAGCCAAGAGTCACACAACTGAAGGGACTTAGCACACACACGCTCCATTTTAATCATTCCTCTTCCAAAAAGGAATTTATTACAGAACAAATTGCCTACATGCATTGGAAGTCCATTATGTACATCTAGTTGAATTTCAATGAAGAATTTTTGAATTTAGCTTTTACATTAATTTATAGCTTTTCTGGAAGACCGTATTATCTTCACATAATTGCACTCAAGAATATTCATTTTTTTTTGCAATAGTCAACATAGAAAGCATTAAAATTCAAATAGAAGTATTCTACAAAGAGCTGTAAGTGGGAATGATCTTTCTTTTTGCCAGGTGTCTGGGAAAGGAGTTTGCATTTTGCCTGAGGACAGTACTTTCCGAATGTCTTCTTAATATCTTTGAAACTGACATTAGTGCAGAAACAAACTGATAATATTCTAAACACAGAGGTCTCATTTACAGTTAGACTTTTTGGTTTTTAATGGTAAATGCATTCAGTTTGAACTTTTTCCTTGGGTACATTTTGTTAAGGTGGTCATGTCCAGAAATTTAGCCCCAATGTCATTTCCTCTTTGAAGCTTTTGTGAATACTCTTGGCAGAATTCCTTCTTGCTTCTGTGTTCTGCTTTCTACTCGATTGTAGCACCATCCGTATCAGTTACAATATTTCTGCATGTACCATCTCTTAATTTGAGTCAGGAGATCTCAAATGTGACGAAACATCCGTATCACCTGAAGAGATTTTCAACCATCTGTTTCATTATGGGATCCTGACCCAGGAAGAACTAAGTCGTGTCCCAAACTGAACCGATGCCTTCCATTTCCTAGATGTTGAATCCTGGGGTGAAAGTGAAAGTGTTAGCTGCTCGGTCGTGTCTGATTCTTTGTGACCCCATGGACTGTAGCCCTCCAGGCTCCTCTGTCCATGGAATTTTCCAGGTAAGAATACTGGAGTGGGTTGCCATTCCCTTCTCCAGAGGATTTTCCCAACCCAGGGACTGAATCTGGGTCTTATGCATTGCAGGTGGATTCTTTACCATCTGAGCCACCAGGGAAGCTAGGATCCTGACATGAGAAGTGCTATACTTCAAAACCTGAACAGACTCCCTCCATTTACTAGATGTTGAATCCTGGGGTAGTTTAAGAGAATCTGGAAAGGGGCAGAAAGCCATTCTTCACTAGGACTTTGAGATGGATCAAATGATTTTCCCTCTTACCCTATCCTTTACTTCTGTTGTGGTCTGATTCAGTCAATGGAGTTAGTGGCTGTTTGTAGAAAAAGAGCTCAACAATTATGCAGCTAATAAGCACACACAGGGGCTTCCCTGGTGGCTAAGTCCACGGGATCATGAAGAGTGGGACACTACTGAGCAACTAGCACTTTCCCTTTTCACTTAGACACATCTAAGGAGGTGGGTTTAGGAGAAGGTGTGTTTTTCGAGAAGTCTTAGCTGAAAAGACATCCTACAAGAAAAACGGAACAAAGAATCAAGGCTTTTTAACAATAGCGTTTTCTTTTATTGAACGTGTGTATTATGTGTTAAGTTCTTTACAATAGTTTAATTCTCCCCACAACTCCATGAAGCATATATGAGCATCCTGTCTTGAAAGATGAAGAAATATCCTCAGAGAAATTAGACAGGTTGCTTGGGCTCATACCCTGGAAAATAGCACGGCTGGAATGCGGCAAAAGTCTTTTGCCTCCCACACAGTCTTTTGCTCAGGGTAATTTTTTATTTGATCATTTTTAAATTGGAAAATAATTTCATTATAGTGTTGTGTTAGTTTCTGCTGTACAACAATGTGAATAACTATGTGCATAAATATATCCCATCCCTCTTGAGCCTCACCCCCCTCTCCCCCTCCCCCCTATTCCCACGCCTCTAGGTCATCACAGAGCACCGGGCTGAGTTCCCTGGGCCACGCAGCAGCTTCCCACTGGCTGGCTATCTTACGCATGGTCCTGTGTGTATGTCAACTGTACTCTTCCAATTTGCCCCACATTCCCCTTCCCCCATGGGCTTCCCAGGTGGCTCAGTGGTAAAGAACCCACCTGCCAATGCACGAGACACAGGAAGCTTGACTTCAATCCCTGGGTCAGGAAGATCCCCTGGAGGAGGAAATGGCAACCCACTCCAGTATTCTTGCCTGGACAATTCCATGGACAGAGGAGCCTGGGGGGCTACAGTGCATGCGGTCGCCGAGAGTCAGGCATGACTGAGCACACACACACACGTCTCCATGCCCCACTGTCCCCAAGTCCATTCTCATCTTCTGTGTCTCTACTCCTGGCTCGTGACCAGGATATTTTGTAAAGATTATATTTTATGTTATTCTTTTGTTGATATTCATGTGATTATGGTATTGTTATTATTTATCATTTATGCTAATATCAGCACATATGAATATAAATATGTTAGTGTCACAACTATTATAGCGGCAAAAGCATTTGGGGTTGCTATCCGTATCTGTATAGAACCACAATCAGTATTTTTTTTTTTACTTTACAATACTGTATTGGTTTTGCCAACCAGTCCATTCTGAAGGAGATCAGCCTTGGGATTTCTTTGAAAGGAATGATGCTAAAGCTGAAACTCCAGTACTCTGGCCACCTCATGCGAAGAGTTGACTCATTGGAAAAGACTCTGATGGGAGGGATTAGGGGCAGGAGGAGAAGGGGACGACCAAGGATGAGCTGGCTGGATGGCATCACGGACTCGATGGACGTGAGTCTGAGTGAACTCCGGGAGATGGTGATGAACAGGGAGGCCTGGCGTGCTGTGATTCATGGGGTCGCAAAGAGTCGGACACGACTGAGCGACTGAACTGAACTGAACTGATTGGTTTTGCCGTACATTGACGTGAATCCGCCATGGGTGTACATGAGTTCCTAATCCTGAACCCCTCTCCCACCACCCTCCCCATATCATCTCTCTGGGTCATCCCAGTGCACCAGCCCCAAGCATCCTGTATCCTGTATCGAACCTAGACTGGCGATTCGTTTCTTACATGATAGTATACATGTTTCAATGCCATTCTCCCAAATCATCCCACCCTCTCCCACAGAGTCCAAAAGTCTGTTCTATACATCTGTCTCTTTTGCTGTCTCGCATACAGGGTTATCATTACCATCTTTCTAAATTCCATGTATCAGTATTTGTAGCAGCTTGAGGGGATGAGAATGATGGGTCACTTCTGAGGAGAAAAACCATGGTTGGTGACAAGGAACAGATGAATTGGTGCTGCTCAGGCAGAAAACTGGGGGAAATCAATGTTTAAGAAGGATTCTATAAAGTTCGGTTCTTTTCTCCATTTTCCTACAATATCATCTTGTTTTTTCTTCAAGGTTTCTTGGAGTTTATTTTTAGACTTCTTCAAGTGCCTTTTTCTGAAGGGACTTTCTTCCAACTAGGGGATGAAAGGTGTTGATAGAGAGCAGAGGCTATTCAAATAGTGTGTGTGTGCATGTGTGCATGCGCAGTCGTGGGCGACTCTGGGCAATCCCATGGACTTTGCCCACCAGTCACCTCTGTCAATTAGAGGGATAAAGTAAATGTGTATTTACTTGATCTGAGCATTTAATTTCATCAGCATAAAAATCAGCATAAGATATCTGTGTTTCATCATTTGGGAACTGCATTCTTCGACTGTAATTCAAAATAAAATTTCTCTTTTTTAGTGTTTTGATGCTTAGATCAATATGAGGAAAGGGGTTTCTAGTGCCCTCCTCCCTCTGATATTTTCCTGTTTGTGGAATGTGTTGGAAAGAATACTGTGCTTCTACTTTGCAGCATTTTGTGTCAGAAGTAAATGTCTGTGGGATGATTAAATGGAGTGGATCATAAAGGGGGTAAGTTTTGGTGTGGAAAATATTCAGGTTGAGGTCACAGGTTTAGTTATTAAGGTAAACATTTGATCTCCAGTGCAATGCCATGATAGCTCCAAAGCTTGTTCTACAGCCAATAATTTGATTTGATTTTCTAAGCAAATTCTCTCTCTTAGTCCTCAGGCAGGATGCAAGTAGAATATGTAGGCTTTTTCACCTCTCATCTCTCCCAGCCCAGTCATTTTAATATCTGTGTGCACTTTGTAAGGCAAACCTGAAAACAAGATTAGGAAACATTAGAAATGGCAACCCTGCTTTTTGCAGGAGATAGGAACAGTTCTTGGCCATCGGTGCTCACAAATTGCAACTCTTTTTTTGATGCTGTGAAACTGCATGAGAGATGAAAATTCTCATGCTCTTTAACTTTCAATTAGTTAGTCATGGATTCTAGGGACAGAGGAAATGAAAGAGGAACTATAAAACTCTATAAATGTGTTGAATTTTCAAAATTTAGATCAGCAGATGAAAATTAATCTTTTTTGGATGAAAAGTATCATGCAGTTACTTAAAAAAGTATTCATTTCAGTACTTCCCTGTGGTCCTGTGGTTAGGATTCCATCTATCAATGGTGGGGACATGGTTTCAATCCCTGGTCTGGGAAGATCTCACGTGCTGCAAGGCAACTGAGCCCATGCACCACAACTCCTGAGCCTGTGCTCCAGACCCTGTGATGTGAAACAAGGGAAGCTATCACAATGAGAATCCTGAGCACCACAACTAGAGAAAGCCCATGAAACAACAAAGAATAAGGGTAGCCAAAAGTAGCAATAAGATTAAAAAAAAAAAATACTCCTTCCATTTTTATTTAAAGCACCCAGAGAATCATGAGCCTTCAACAGAGATGGCAGTTTTACATTGCAAGTCAATATTTGGTAGACTTCAGCACAACAAAGTGAAGCCTGTGACCTGCAAGTCAGGGTGAGCAGATTATTGAGTACACCTAACTGAGACTGGTCCCATCACTTCATGGGATATAGATGGGGAAACAGTGGAAAGAGTGTCAGACTTTATTTTTGGGGGGTCCAAAATCACTGCAGATGGTGATTGCAGCCATGAAATTAAAAGATGCTTACTCTTTGGAAGGAAAGTTATGACCAACCTAGATAGCATATTGAAAAGCAGAGATATTACTTTGCCAACAAAAGTCCGTCTAGTCAAGGCTATGGTTTTTCCAGTGGTCCTGTATGGATGTGAGAGTTGGACTGTGAAGAGAGCTGAGTGCTGAAGAACTGATGATTTTGAACTGTGTTGTTGGAGACTCTTGAGAGTCCCTTGGACTGCAAGGAGATCCAACCAGTCCATCCTAAAGGAGATCAGTCCTGGGTGTTCATTGGAAGGACTGATGCCAAAGCTGAAACTCCAATACTTTGCCCACCTCATGCGAAGAGTTGATACATTGGAAAAGACCCTGATACTGGGAGGGATTGGGGGCAGGAGGAGAAGGGGACAACAGAGGATGAGATGGCTGGATGGCATCACCAACTTGATGCACATGAGTTTGGGTGAACTCCGGGAGTTGGTGATGAACAGGGAGGCCTTGCGTGCTGTGATTCATGGAGTTGGAAAGAGTCAGACACAACTGAGTGACTGAATTGAACTGAACTGAATTGAGACTCACAGTAGACGCTCCATCAGGGGCCAGCAAGAAATAAGGGAGCAAAAAAAACAGAAGAGAGAAAAGTGAGAAGTAGGAAGAGAGCATATTTGTGAGGAATTCAATATGCTGAGTTTGAGACACTGTGGTGAATCTGCCATGCTGAATACTGCCCTGGGACATGTCTCATCCTCCGAGAGTAATAGAAAAAGGCACCCTCCATCTATGTTTTTTACTATAAATGAAATTTTGTGAGCATCCTTTTGGGTATATTGATAAACTAGCATGCCTGTCATTTTAGGGGGTCTATATGCTAGGTGCAAATTTTCTACACAGCAAGCATGGTTCATGTATAAATTATACATTTATCCACCTGATTTGTTGAAATAATTCCAATGAATTGGAACTGTTAGGACTAAGGATGTTCAAAACTTATGGTTTGAGTCCAAACTAGATTTCTTCTACTATGTACATCTCAACAATCCTGTCCCTCAGTGCTTATCTGGGTATGTTCCAAAAACCACATAAATGTTATATTTTTATTCTTTGGCGTTATGATATTACACAGAAATTGCTTTTCTTCTGGTATTGTTCAGCTTAGTCATCTTCATATATGCTTAATCCTTTCTAGTCATTTGTGTTATTTCATTTTATTCCTTTCTTTTTCCATTTCCTTCAGTATATCAATACCTTTGTTAGTGGTTTCTAGAACTCATTTATGACCAAGGATGCTAACTGTTTGTCATGCAATGCAAATGGAATACCGTATTTTATTGACATCAGTTTACTATGGTATTTTGCATTTTGGTTGTATATTAAAATATAATCATATCGTATTTAAAAAAAAAAGAAAAAGGGCTATTAGTCTTCAAATAGTTCTTTGGCTGTTTGTTGTCACTGTATTTTATTCAACCTGAGCCACCAGAAATTAGAGTGAATTGGTTTTATTTCCACAAAGAAATGAAAAAAAAAAAAACTTCCAATTAAAATATGACACAATCATACCTTTTAATTAAGACTTTTATTTTATGCTTTTTGTGTTTTTTAAATAATTAATTAACTGTTAACTGGTTACACAAGCATCTCATTAATTTGAATTATCTTTGAACCCTTTTTAGGGGTGTAACCTGCCATTTACCATGCCTTCAGTTTCACTGCTTGGAGTGTGTTTGACAGTTCTCATGTACAAAAACAAAGCTTTTTCTTCTTGTGAATTCCAACTTCCCTTCAGTTCAGTTCAGTCGCTCAGTCGTGTCCGACTCTTTGCGACCCCATGAATTGCAGCACGCTTAGATTTAACTAAAAAAAAAATTTTTTTTTGGAAAAAATGTGTATGAGCATCTGTTCCAATGAAAAAATCACTATCTTGGAAAGATATTTTACACCATGTTCATTGCAACACTATTTACAACAACCAATACATGGAAACAGCCTAAGAGTTCCATGATGGATGAATGGATAAAGAAGTTGTGATATATACAGATATATTTGATGCTGCCCTATTCAGCAATATAAACTAAGGAAATCTTACCAACTGTGATAATGTGGATGGATCTTGAGGTCATTATGCTAAGTGGAATAAGTCAGACAAAGAGAACTACCACATGAATATGTGGGATGTAAAAAAACAGATTTCTAGAAACAGAGATGAGATTTGTAGTTCCCAGAAAGAAGGGATGGAGGGAGTGGGTGAAACAGGTGAAGGTGGTCAAAAGGTACAAATTTCATAAGATGAATAATTTCTGGGGATGTAATGTGCAACATGGTGATAATAACAATGATGTTTGATATATGGAAAAGTTATCAAGAGAGTAAATCTTTAAAGTTCTCCTCATAAGGAAAAAAAAAATTACGTGAGTTGATGGATGTTAAGCAAACTTACTGCAATAATTTTGTAGTATAGAATATACAAAGTCATTGTACAGTTTAAGTTTCTGCAGTTTTATATTTTAACTATATCTCAATAAAACTGGAAAAATACAATTAAAAAAGAAAATATGAAATTGTGATCATTCTTTGAGGATCAGTTCCATTTTCACAAAATGTACACCTTACTATTTTGTTCCTCTAGCTTTTCAGCTTAAATAGTAGACTCATGATTCAATGCTGAATCACAATGTAACATTTTAAACAGATGTAAAAATCATACAGGTATTACCGAAAATGCACACTACTCAACTAAAGTAACAGTTGAACCACTCTGACTATGTTCAGGCATTTACAAGCAGTGCCAACTTGTTGCATGAATAACAGCAACTGTTCCCAGGTGGTGCTAGTGGTAAGGAACTCGCCTACCAACCCAGAAGACTTGGAGACTTGGATTTGACCCCGGGTCAGGAAGATCCCCTGGAGGAGCGTATGGCAATGCACTCCAGTATTCCTGCCTGGAGAATCCACTGGCTAGAGGAGCCTGGGGGGCTACAGTTCATAGGGTCACAAAGAGTTGTACACAACTGAAGTGACTTAGCACACACTCACGCATGGTCAGAAGAAACTGTCCATAAGACACATTCAGCTGTCAAAGAAGCTAGAACAGTTTTTAAAAAATAGATTTTACAATTGATTAAAATAATTGAACAAAGTCAGTGGAACCCTAATATATCTATTGTGGATACCTTAGATAGTCATAACTAGCTCTGAATATATTTTAAGGAACTATTCAAATATACACTATACAACTTCAGGATGTGAGAGCCAAACAATGTGAATTCTGGTGAGAACTGAATCAAGAGGATGGCCAACATGTTCACTATGGCGTATCCTTTCAGATTTTTCAGTTCCTTGTGAAAAATAAGCTTTATTTCAAAAGGGCATTTTTGTTTTGCTTTGTTTACTTGTATGTGATCTTTAAACAGAGCAATTTTTAAATTATTGAATTTTTATAATAAGGAAATATATATTTCCACAAAGTTTGAAAATTTAGGAAAGTACCAAACAATGAAATAAAACTAAAAATTATTTTTAAAACCTTGCTGTTTTATTTTATCTTGTATTTTTGGGGGGAATATAACTTGTGGCTTGGGAGATCTTAATTCCCCAACCAGGGATCAAGCCCCTGTCTCCTGTAGTGGAAGTTCAGGGTCCTAACCACTGGATCACCAGGGAATTCCCATAAAAATTAGTTTTAATATTGTTATCCAGTAATAAAAGTAGCCTCTACTAACTAACAATTAAGGAGTGTTCAATACATAATTTGCATAAGATACTTGTTTTCTATCCCATGAATTTTCCAATGAATGATATTTTATTCTGTCCCAGTGCAAGTAATTTTGTGCATGCTCAGTTGCTTCAGTCATGTCCGACTTTACTACCCTATGAACTGTAGGTCTGGGGGAAAATCTTCAGGCTCACTCTTGTCTGCAGAAATCAAGGATTGCATGTTGAGGGACTGAGGTCCCCACTTTCTTGCAGGCTATAAGTTGGAGCTACACTTCTCAGTTCATTTATAAGTGTTAGTTCCTCAGAATCCTCTGTCCATGGAATTCTCCAGGCAAGAATACTGGAGTGGGTTGCCATTTCCTTCTCCAGAAGATCTTCCCAATCTGGGGATCAAACCCGAGTCTCCCACTTTGTAAGCAGTTTCTTTACCATCTGAGCCACCAGGAAAGTAGTTTTGTGGTGAAGATAAAATTAGTCAAATAACCATAGTATAACTTGTGCTGAGTGTTATGAGAGCGTCACCAAAGTCTTTGGAGAATGGATGCCACATAAGTTGGAAGCAGTTCAATGAGAAAGTCGGTGTGGTAGATAATATTTTATTTCAATCTTCATGAGTAGGTTTTGAGTTTGTATGGAGAAAGCAGGCATTTCAAAGGAAGGAAATTAATCAAAAAGCAAGCAAGAAAATCAATTAGGTTGATGGAAAAGTCGCTAATTCTGCACCAGCTTTTCCTGCACATGTAGGATTCTACACCCTCTAGAATTTGGTCATGTGATGGACAAGAGAAATTTTAAGGGCATGATTCTCCACATTCTTTCCTAATAATGTTTGCAATGGTGGCTGCTGTGTTGGCCTAGTTTCCTGATTGATTATGATTAATGGACTTTCTTGAAAAATTCATGGTGAACGTGAACTGAGAAAAAGAAATAAAACTTATTTGATTTACTCCATTATGACTTTGGGAGGAGGGGACATGATTATTACTGAAATATAACCTATCATAACCCAACCGGCTTCCTTGGTGGCTTAGAGGTTAAAGCGTCTGCCTCCAATGCTGGAGACCTGGGTTCGATCCCTGGGTCGGGAAGATCCCCTGGAGAAGGAAATGGCAATCCACTCCAGTATTCTTGCCTGGAGAATCCCATGGACAGAGAAGCCTAGTAGGTTACAGTCCATGGGGTCACAAAGAGTCGGACACGACTGAGTGACTTCACCTCACCTCAATAACCCAACCATTACAGCTGGAGATAGAATTGAATAGAGCTGGAGATAGATGTGAAGACAAAAAAGAAGAGAAGGTCAAAGTTAGTTAACATTGAATCACTCAATTTAATATCATAAAGGAATGTGGACATCTAGACTTTACATTAAAAGCAATATAAAGCTATGAGTATTTTCACTGTTTTGCTTTTTAAGGAAAATGGCATTATCAAGTTTAAATATTAAAGGATTTGTGTTGCAGTGTTCTATAGAATGAGTTGGAGGAAATGCAATGATTAAGGAAAGACATGAAATAAGAGATTAGTATAGTAACCATGGGCTTCCCAGGTCGTGCACTGGTGAAGAATCCACCTGCCAGTGCAGGAGATTCAAGAGACTGGGGTTGGATCCCTTGGTTGGGAAAATCCCCTGGAGGAGGGCTTGGCAACCAACTCCAGTGTTCTTGCCTGGAGAATCCTCTGGACCGTGGAACCTGGTGTACGCCCATGGAGTAGCAAAGAGTAGGACACGAGTGAATGACTGAGCTTACATGCACAGCAGCCAATGTGAGAGCTTGAGTTTTCGCTAAGATTGCAACAGTAGGAAGAGAGAGGAGGAGACAGTAAGTACTTTCATTGTGCAGAAACAACGCAGAGGTCAAGTTGAAGAGCTTTGTAAACAAAGGGGTCGTCACATGGAAATATCGTATGCTGAACTGTGCAGTTCCAAAATAGATTCCTGGAATCCTAACCCTCAATACCTCTGACCGTGACCTTATTTGGGAAGAGAGTCTTTACAGAGGAACTCAAATTCAAATGATGTCAGGAGGTTGGATCTTCATCTTATACGATTGGCGCCCTTATAAAAAGGGGAAATTTGACACTGGGAGACAGACATGCACAAAGGGAAGATGAGGAGTCACAGATTGACAATGGCTATCTATATAAGCCAAAGAGAGAAGCGTTGACAGATACCTGCCTCACAGTGCTCAGAAAGAAACAACTAGATCACCTTCCAGCATTCAGAAACACCAGACAGTACATTTCTGTTTAAGTCACCTGGTTTGTGGTGTTCTGTTTTGGCAACTCTAGTGAACTACTATAATAGAACTATTGAAGTATTTTTAAATGTTAGACTCTTTAACCATAAAAATTCGAGATCTTCCCCTTTCTTTGCTCCCATTTTTTGTCTAAGTTAAATCAGAAACACAGGGATAACTCTCTGCTCCTCTGTATATAGACTGAACCTACTGACTTTTGTTCAAATTTGTATTTTATCCTTTACCTATTGTCTCTTCTTATATTAGAAAAGTAGTAAAGCTTAACAAGTTTGCAAACGCAAGCCTTACCTTGAAAGATGGAATAAGGTTACATTTTTAAAGGTCCAGAGCATCTTGAATTCTGCTTAATTGAAAAAAAGCCCTTTGGTGTGATGAATGCAGTCATTAATTTATTATCTAGCTCCATTGAAATCTCTTATAATCAGCTTTTGTGTTAAAGGCATCAAGGTGAAATCCTGCCAAGCCATCAGAGATTTCCATCTAATAGGAATGGGGTGCACTCTGAAGCATTTTACTTGTTCTCTAAATTCTGCAGAATGTGGAAGATGATGGCAGAAATTCATTATAGGAATACAGGGCTTCAGGACAGGGATGTTTATAAACTTTTATACATCAAAGTTTAGTGCCTAACAGTTGATATATTATTGCCTTGTAAAATAATTATTATTTAACCACATTTTGAGAGCCTTACACTAGTAACATGTAAGTACTTTTCTTTATAATCTTAATTTGGCCCTGGGAAGTCCAATCTCTTATTTTGCACTATGACTAGTGAATCAAACTGAAATGGAAAAGTTGGCCCTGTAAGTTCTTCAATTAAGATTTTACCCAAGCTGGGGCTTCTAGTCCAGGTTCAATTCCTGGTTTTGGAGCTAAAATCCCACACTTAGGGATGTGGCAAAAAAAAAAAAAAAAAAAAGATTTTATGAAGACTTGCATCTCTAACTCATTTTTTTCTTTCATTCATGTGAATACAAAACCTCATTTTTCAAATGACTATCTAGATTTCCAAGATAAAAATTTTGGATAGGTACTAGCTTTATGTAAAAAATGAACTGAAAGACAGTCCTGAGAAAATTCAACTTCACATAATAAACTATATTTTAATTTCTCAGCTGATGCTACAAGCAGTGTTTAAAAATGAATCCCAGATTAAAGTAGCCCTGAAAATCAGTTATATTGAAATCCTGTTCTAACACTCCAGGACATATGAATTAAGATAAAATGTTTTCATTTTATCTTTTATAAAATAAAAGATCTTTATTTTATAAAATAAAGGTAAAATGTTTTCAAAATCACATTCACAAAATATTTAATATATTTAATATTTATGTGGTTAAATATTCAGAGTCTTATTCTGAAGGTGTTTCACATATAAGATGGGCTTAAGGACTGAATAATTCAGTCATCAAACATTTAATGGAGACTTATGGATAAGGCACATTTTAATTGCTTGGAATTCAGATGAATAAGGCAATGCTGCTAAAACATTTTTGAAGGGGGCTTATGTGTAAATAAATAATAGAGATATAATGTAATATACTCTTGAAGATGCTTGAGAGTCCCTTGGGCAGCAAGGAGATCAAACCAGTCAATCTTAAAGGAAATCAATCCTGAATATGCACTAGAAGGACTGATGCTGAAGCTGAAGTTCCAATACTTTGGCCACCTGATGCAAAGAGCTGACTAATTGATAAAGACCCTGATGCTGGGAAAGATTGAAGCCAGGAGGAGAATGGGATGACAAAGGACGAGATGGTTGGATGCATCATTGATTCAATGAATACGAGTTTGAGCAAACTTCTAGAGATGGTGAAGGACAGAAAAGCCTAGTGTGCTGCAGTCCATGGGGTCGCAAAGAGTTGGACGTGACTGAGTAAATGAACAAGAACAATGTAATACACACATTTAGTAAACCATTGCTATGTCTCGGTCTGATGTGTTGGAATAGATTAAGGTTCCCTGATAGCTCAGTCGGTAAAGAATCTGCCTGCCATGCAGGAGACCCCAGTGCAATTCCTGTGTTGGGAAGATCCCCTAGAGAAGGGATAAGCTACCCACTCCAGTATTCTTGGGCTTCCTTTGTGGTTCAGCTGGTAAAGAATCTGCCTGCAATGTGGGAGACCTGGGTTTCATCCCTGGGTTGGGAAGATCCCCTGGAGAAGGGAAAGGTTACCCACTTCAGTATTCTGGCTTAGAGAATTCCAAGGACTGTACAGTCCATGAAGTCTTGAAGAGTCGGGCCCGACTGAGCGACTTTCACTTCACTTTAGAAGAACAAGTAGATCATTTCCACTAGAAAATTTGGAAGAATATTCCAGAGAATGGAAACAGCAAGAGACAAGATTTGCAAGCATACATGTGTATGGATAATTTGTGGTCCACAAATCAAACTTGGTTAGAGAAAGAACTAGTTGTACAAAAGGCAAATGGTGTAGCTAAAAGTAAGGTGAGCAGAATGTTCATCTAAGTACTAGGGAATTCTGGAGTTATAGATCTGAGGAAAATAGAAATAGAATCCAATGTAACTGAAAAGGACCCTATGGGGCCTTCCCGGGATAAGTAAAATAAAGTGTTAGTCACTCAGTCATGTCCAACTATTTGGGACCCCATGGACTATCCATGGAATTCTGGCCAGAATACTAGAGTAGGTTACCAGTCCCTTCTCCAGAGGATCTTCCCAACCTAGGCTTCAAACCTAGGTCTCCTACATTGTAGACAGATTCTTCTGAGCTACCAGGGAAGCCTGTCCCAGCATAAGCCTTCCCCCATATCCACTGCTTTAGCTCCTTTCTGTGGTACCTAGAGAGAGCTATTTGATGCACATTTCCTGAATTGGTTTGCAGATGTGAAAACCCCCACCAAATGTCAGATGTTAATTGATGATCATGGGCACACAGCCCCAGGCTTCCTGGAGCCTCAAGATTGATATTAACCCCTGTGACACTGCCCTATTCCCTCATCATCAGCCAATCAGAGATTTGTGCACAAGCTAATCTTGTTCCTGCAACACTCTCCCCTCCCCTGGCTTTTAAAAATGCTTTGCTGAAACCCTTGCACTGATGCCTTATATACATTTAATTTTCATTAGCCTTTGACAAAAAGAGAGTGGTATGTTTGTTTTAATAGTAAGGTTAGAAAAATTGTCATTTTTAGATGACAAACAAACAAACAAACAAACCTTCTGGGGTTTCTGGAACATGAGCCTCCTGTTTTTGCATGGCAGTGCAGTAAACCTTTCTCTGCTCCAGACTCTGATGTTTGGCTTGTTTGGCCTCACTATGCGTCAGGCACAGGAACTTCGGCCAACATCAGTAGTCAGAGTGAGTCTGTCAGCACTTGGGAAAAGTAAATGTGAAGGTCAAGTTGAGCATGCATAATTGCATCATTCCAGTTTGAGCTTTACAACTGATTATTTGGGTCATCTTTGTAATTTATTCAGTTCTCCACACATGTATCCAGCGAAATAACTGATTCAGAGAGTATCTAAGCCTAGTTACAGTTTTAAAAGACAAGCTGGAGTTCTGAGATAAATATTTTGGTTGTTACTGGAAGTTTGAAGTGTTGCACACATTATCAAGTATCAGTGTAGGGTGTCATCAGAGAAACCAAGTAGAAATCAATGACATGAACAGACATTTGATACCCAATTTAATATCTGTCAAGAATTTAGAGAGTCTTGAGGTGTTTATTTAAAACTCGCTTACTTAAGTGGATATTTAGTATGCATTTAAAAATATATAACACTACTTCCCTGGTGGCTCAGATGGGAAAGAATCTGCCTGCAATGCAGGAGACCCTGGTTCAATCCCTGGGTCTGGAAGATTGCCTGGCAAAGGGAATAGCAACCCACTCTGGTATTCTTGCCTAGAGAATTCCATGGGCTAAGGAGCCTGGTGGGCTACAATCCATGGGATTGCAAAGAGTCGAACACAACTGAGTGATTAACACTTTCACCACTAATTAAACGTCTCTCCTGTATAAGAATTTCCCAAGTTATGAGTCCCAGGTCCTCAAGATAGGAGTTAAGAACTCACTTTCCCATTTCCTTTGCAGCTGGGGCTTAACACATGGCATCAACTTCATCATTTAGAAGGATCTGATGATAATTTCATTCAATATTTCAGCAGAAAATGCATTGAAGGAGGAACCCACATTGGGGGGTATCTATTTTTTCAAGGCAGCAATTGAGGTCCTGCTAGGGGAAGCCCCGGCTCAGTATTAATGATGTTAGTTCAAGTGCCCATGACACTGATGGCAGCAGCCAGTTTGCTTGTGTAACTTGCGAATCTAAGTCAGCTGTTTTAGCCTCCAGGTGTGGTTCTTCACTTCCTGAAAAGTCAACATGCTACCTATATTTTCAGTAAGCTTCTTTCTGCTTAAACTAACAAGAAGGGGATTCTAGACTTTACATCTTAGAATCCTTTCTGTTCCAGTCACTTGACCTCCTTCTCCCTTGACTTCTTTTTGGATAAAGGACCAGCTACCTACCAGTATTCTGGCCTAGAAAATTCCATGAGCTGTATAGTCCCTGGGCTTGGAAAGTCAGACATGACTCAACATGACTTTTTTTTTGCTGAACTCTGTATCAGATAGATGGGTAGAGATATCCATCGTGAATCAGTGCCAGAATACTATTCTTCTTGGACTAAATAAAAATGCAAATTTTTTGGTGATCTTTTAATGGCTTCCCTGGTGGCTCAGACAGTAAAGCATCTGCCTGCAGTGTGGGAGACCTGGATTCGATCCCTGGGTTGAGAAGATCCCCTGGAGAAGGAAATGGGAACCCAATCCAGTACTCTTGCCTGGAAAATTCCATGGACAGAGGAGCCTTGTAGGCTTCAGTCACCATGGGGTCACAAAGAGTTGGATATGACTGAGAGACTTCACTCACTCACTTCAATGATGACAAAAGTGCCCACTGCCCATCATAAAGCATCTCAGGACTGAGCAGTGAGTCAATCTGGTATTATGAGGGGTTTTCTTCTCTCTGTCATCTCACTCCAAAATTTAATGTAGAAAATTGTTCTAAGTAAATAACCGGCAGAACTTAAGATCACTTGAGAGAGAGACTGACTGATGGAAAAGATAAGGAAGAGAGGAATCAGAAAGAGTAGGGAGAAAGTGGATCTATGATGAGAACAAAATGTAAAAACAATTGAAAGAGAACAAGATGACAGAAAGTATATTGGGGTTTGAAAATTGTCTGCCTGGAACTTTGGAAAGGAAAGGCTTCTCTATGTTTAAATATGTGCCCCTGTACCTTCAATTATAACATTCACTTGCAATTTATTTTGTTTGTTTTTTTTGTTCCATTTAGATAGATTTTTAAAATTCTTTTCATAATTTTTTGGTCATCAGTGCACAAATTTTATACTTCCTTAGTATAAAAGACATTACCCCATTACATTACCCCTTTTACATATAAACATACAGACATTATCCCATTTACATATATTAGTAAATGGGATTACTAATTAATCTCTGGAAGGACTGACTTCTGTCATTTTGCTGTTTGCTTGGCTAGTATGTTTCTTATTTTTTTAAAATATTTATTTATAAATTTATTTATTTTAATTGGAGGTTAATTACTTTACAATATTGTATTGGTTTTACCATACATCAACATGAATCTGCCACAGGTATACACGTGTTCCCCGTCCTGAACCCCCCTCCCTTCTCCCTCCCCGTACCATCCCTCTGGGTCATCTCAGTGCCCCAGCCCATTAATTACTGTTCTCTCCCATTATCTCCTTTACAATGGAAGTGTCAAGCATGGGTAACCCACCAAGACACTAACCTCACTGCCTGGTTTGCATCCTCCTCCTGTAGTCCTACGAGGTCAGGGGCGGCCTGGAGCAGCCACTTTGCGCCCGAGGCCAGGGATGGTGACCCTGAGGAGCCACCCCGAGCCCAAGGCCAGGGAGGCCGCTGGGAGGAGCCACCCATGCCCGAGGACAGGGCCGGCTGCCAGAGGAGCAACCCGGGGAGTGGTGGCTGCACAGGGAGGGCCTAGAGGAGCTATCTCACGTTGAAGGTCAGGAACGGTGGTGGTAAGGAGATACCCCTCATGCAAGGTAAGGAGCAGCAGCTGTGCTTTGCTGGAGCAGCCCTGAAGAGATACCCCATGCCCAAGGTAAGAGAAACCCAAGTAAGATGGTAGGTGTTGCAAGAGGGCATCAGAGGGCAGACATACTGAAACCATACTCACAGAAAACTAGTCAATCTAATCACACTAGGACCACAGCCTTGTCTAACTCAATGCAACCAAGCCATGCGTGTGGGGCAGCCCAAGATGGGTGGATCATGGTGGAGAGGTCTGACAGAATGTGGTCCACTGGAGAAGGAAATGGCAAGCCACTTCAGTATTCTTGTCTTGAGAACCCCATGAATAGTATGAACAGGCGAAATGATAGGATACCAGAAGAGGCACTCCCCAGGTGATTAGGTGCCCAACATGCTACTGGAGATCAGTGGAGAAATAACTCCAGAAAGAATGAAGGGATGGAGTCAAAGCAAAATCAATAGCCAGTTGTGGATGTGACTGGTGATAGAAGTAAGATCCGATGCTGTAAAGAGCAATATTGCATAGGAACCTGGAATGTCAGGTCCACGCATCAAGGCAAATTGGAAGTGGTCAAACAAGAGATGACAAGGGTGAACGTCGACATTCTAGGAATCAGCGAACTAAAATGGACTGGAATGGGTGAATTTAACTCAGATGACCATTATATCTACTACTGTGGGTAGGAATCCCTCAGAAGAAATAGAGTAGCCATCATGGTCAACAAAAGAGTCTGAAATGCAGTACTTGGATGCAATCTCAAAAATGACAAAATGATCTCTGTTCGTCTCCATGGCAAACCATTCAATATCACAGTTATCCAAGTCTATGCCCCAACCAGTAATGCTGAAGAAGCTGAAGTTGAATGGTTTTATGAAGACCTAGAAGACCTTTTAGAACTAACACCCAAAAAAGATGTCCTTTTCATTATAGGGGACTGGAATGCAAAAGTAGGAAGTCAAGAAACACCTGGAGTAACAGGCAAATTTGGCCTTGGAATGCGGAATGAAGCAGGGCAAAGACTAATAGAGTTTTGCCAAGAAAATGCACTGGTCATAGCAAACACCCTCTTCCAACAACACAAGAGAAGACTCTACACGTGGACATCACCAGATGGTCAACAC
>SJYT01020264.1:104508-128729 GCA_006410635.1 Cephalophus harveyi | reverse complement strand
TGGAGAAGACTCTTGAGAGTCCCTTGGACTGCAAGGAGATCCAACCAGTCCATTCTGAAGGAGATCAACCCTGGGATTTCTTTGGAAGGAATGATGCTAAAGCTGAAACTCCAGTACTTTGGCCACCTCATGCGAAGAGCTGACTCATTGGAAAAGACTGTGATGCTGGGAGGGATTGGGGGCAGGAGGAGAAGGGGATAACAGAGGATGAGATGGCTGGATGGCATCACGGACTCGATGGACATGAGTCTGAGTGAACTCCAGGAGATAGTGATAGACAGGGAGGCCTGGCGTGCTGCGATTCATGGGGTAGCAAAGAGTCGGACACGACTGAGCGACTGAACTGAACCTGTAGTCCTCACCTTTTAAATTGTACTCTACTTGCTTTCCCAGCCCTGTCCTCTCCTTTTCCTGAAAAATCACCCTCCCTTTGTCTCCTGTCTCACTTACACAGGCTTTCACAAAGGTATTATATTTCTAAAGGTTCACATTCTCCATGTATCCTTAATGGGATTTTGCTTTCTCAAGGTATAAAACCCCTGGATGGGGCAGACTTTTGATCTTCTTTTTCCCTGTCTTCTGATTCTGCCCCACCTCTTCAATTCCAAGGAGAGACATCTTCGGTTTTCCTTGAACCTATGACCTTACAGTGCATGGCTTGATAGCATAATATGGGGCCTTAACACAGCGTCTCTTCCTGTGTATGATTATCTGGATGCAATGTATATTTATACAGAGGCTGACATGGCCAGTAACGTGTGTAGAGATCTACATGACTGTATTCTATAGAGTTATGCAACAGAAAAAGTCACAAGTCTCTGGGTACCCCAGCCAGGGCATGCATTTTCCAAAATAGCACTTCTCACTGCTTTTGTCCATGGAGTGCCCATGTGAGATGTGTTTCCAAGGGAGAGCCGCCTACTAGCAATTTCAGTATGTTCATTTTTTCTTCAGGAGTGTGATGCCAAATGTACTTCCGATCTGAGAGATTAGAGGGAATCAGAGGCATCTGCTTTAAATGTAAATATGCCAATCATTCAAAAAGTCACTCGCATTGATAACATGCTTCTGAAAGGCTGGTTAGAACACACTGGAAGGAAATGAGACCTTAGCTAAGATTCTGTGACTGGATTTCTTGTCTACCTCTTAGCTCTCTCCCTCATTTGTCTTCTTACCCTCTTGTAATTGCTTCTTCTTTTGGCATATATTTCACAATAGTGTAAAAGATACTCTTAGTAATGATGCCTTTTTAAAATTACATGACACAGTCAGCTCTTCTGAGCTAGGAAGGAATGAGGTATCTTAAGTCTGTCCATCCATCCTTACCTGGACTCACTCACCCACCCATGCAGGACTTAACCTGATAAGGTCTTCTGGTAACAGATAAATAAGACACTGACCGAAATCTTCATCTGATTCTTCATTTCAGGAAATCTGGACTTATGCTTTTGATCAAGCACTGACCTTTAGCAGGTAGCCAGCATCTTCACTTTGTGAAGGTCAAAACTGTGCATGCTCAGTTGCTCAGTCGTGTCTGACTCCGTGTGACCCCATGGACTTGGCCCACCAGACTCCTCTGTCCATAGAACTTTCCAGACAAGAATACTGGAGTGGGTTGCCATTTCCTACTCCAGGGCATATTACTGACCCAGGGATCAAACCGGAGTCTCTTGCATCTCCTGCATTGGCAGATGGATTCTTTACCAATGAGCTACTAGTGAAGTCCAAAGATCAAAAGAGGACTCTGCTAAATGTAGCTCGTTGTAGTAGCACAGGTGAGCTAGAATGTTCATAATGACAAATCAGTGTAATTATGTCTTCCTGCTCTTGTTCTGTGATCTCCTTACTTGCACACGTTGAGGGCCGCTGCTAATGACTATTATAGATACATGCAGTGGAAGGTTCTCCCTTGTCTCTTCATCAAATCAGTGAAAATCAGATATATTCATGAGGAAGACATTCATGCTTTGTATCTTCAAAAAGACAGAGCCACCCTGCATTTCAGTTTTTGCATAAAACTTACATGTGATGAGATGCACATATTTGTACACCTACCAGTAGGGGAATGGGGGGACTTAGAGGGTTAATGTAACGTTATGTTTTGTTATGATAATTTTTTGTAATTTACAGAACATGTATTATTTTAACTGAAAACATAATTCAGCCTAAACTGAATCTTCTAGAATCTTCTCAACATAATACAAAGTTTTACATAGTGCCTATATATAATTTTCAGTTTGTAATTGTGCTGCAGTCCATGGGGCCACAAAGAGTTGGACACGACTGAGTGACTGAATTGAATTGAATATATGTATTAATATATATATATGTATGTGTGTGTGTGTGTGTGTATATATGAAGGCAATGGCACCCCACTCCAGTACTCTTGCCTGGAAAATCCTATGGATGGAGGAGCCTGGAAGGCTGCAGTCGATGGGGTTGCTGAGGGTCGGACATGACTGAGCGACTTCACTTTCGCTTTTCACTTTCATGCATTGGAGAAGGAAACGACAACCCACTCCAGTGTCTTGCCTGGAGAATCCCAGGGACAGGGGAGGCTGGTGGGCTGCAGTCTATGGGGTCGCACAGAGCTGGACACGACTGAAGCAACTTAGCAGCAGCAGCAGCATGTACCCATAGGCTTCCCTGGTGGCTCAGTGGTAAAGAATCTGCCTGCCAATGCAGGAGACTTGAGTTTGATCCCTAATCTGAGCAGATCCCACATTCTGCAGAGCAGCGAAGTCCATGCTCCACAACTGTTGAACCCATGCTCTAGAGCCTGGAAGCCATAACCATTGAGCCCACGTGCTGCACCTCCTGAAGCCTGTGTGCCCCAGAGCTGTCTCTGCAATAAGAGAAGCCACTGCAATGAGAAGCCTGTGTACCATAGCCAGAGAGTACCCTCCACTTGCTACAGCTAGAGAAAGCCAGAACAGCAACAAAGACCCAGCACAGCCAAAATAAATAAATAAATGAAACTATTAAAAGTATATATGTATATAAAATTACCTCCCTAGAATTTTAACTTTTAATATGTTAAAATTTAATGAGAAGCTAAAATAAATATACTTGCTTTAATTAGCTGTTGCATTACATTTTTTAGAACATATGTAAAGATATTAGCATTCTCATCCATTTAAAATACATTTTCATTGGTGGTGGTTTCAAATGAAATTTATCTGCTTGTTTCTGTAACTCTGATATTGTGCAGTTTTTCTTTCTGAAGTTGTCATAAATAAGAATGGGCTTTGGTTTTAGCTGGTGTCATTTTATACGACTGAAAGAGGTTAGTTATTGCAGAGTCTAAGTGGAAATATGTTGGTAAATTGACACTCATCAGAAAGGCCCATTTATTATTTCTGTGTCTAATTAAATATAATAAATCCACTTCAAGAGGCTTTACTCATGTGATGTATAATGCTGTCTTCACGCCATAATTGAACGGCGTGCCCTTTATCATCATGCTTATGTAGAACTGAATAAAAAGCTGTGTAGTCAGTCCTGATGACATGGACTAGGCTCTCCTTTCTGGGGATAACAATGGATGAGGAGCTTTTCTAGGTAGTCTGAAATATTGCCGTATTATGATATGTAGTCTGTAGGATATGTAGTCTGTACAAAGGTGCAGGTATCTTGATTTTTTTTTTTTTAACAGAGTATTAATTTTGGGCTTAAATTTGAGTGGAGTAAATTTTGAGTTTCGTGAGTTTTTAACAACTGATTTCCATGCAAGTCTTTGGCTTCCCTCCATGACTGAGACTGTGGGTGGCTGGTCCTACCTCACTCAGAGGTGGCTTTTTCTGCATCTTCTTTGATGGGACCAGCCCTCTAATGTACATGTTTGCTGTTGCTGTTCAGTCGCTCAGTAGTGTCTGACTCTTTGAGCCCCATGGACTGCAGCACGGCAGGCTTCCCTGTCCTTCACTATCTCCCAGAGTTTGCTCAAATTCATGTCCATTGAGTCAGTGATACCATCCAACCATTTCATCCTCTGTCATCCCCTTCTCCTCCTGCCCTCAATCTTTCTCAGCATCAGGGTCTTTTCCAATGAGTCAGTTCTTCCCATCAGGTGGCCAAAGTATTGGAGATTTAGCTTCAGCATCAGTCCCTCCAATGAATATTCATAACTGATTTCCTTTAGGATTGACTGGTTTGACCTCCTCACAGTCCAGGGTATTCTCAAGAGTCTTCTCCAGCACCACAATTTGAAAGCATCAATACTTTGGCACTCAGCCTTCTTTATTTCCTAGCTCTCACATCTGTACATGACTACTGAAAAAAAAAAAAAACCAAACACATAGCTTTGACTATATGGAATTTTGTTGGCAAAATGATGTCTTTGCTTTTTAATATGATGCTTAGGTTTGTTATAGCTTTTCTTCCAAGGAGAAAGTGTCTTTGGGCTGCAATTCCTATCCACAGAGTTTATGCTGAAGACAACATAATTTTTACTGTTTCATAGCTTCCCAAGGTGACATCATTACCATCAACAAGGTAACACCTATCTAGAAGCTACTATTAATATTTTTTTGCTCAATATGTATCAATAACATATACATACACTCTTGTATATACAAGAGTATGTACTCTTATCTGTACGTACACATATATAACACATTGCATAATGCATAGCACAAATAATTTTATTTTCTATAATTAGTGACATTTCAAGTGTATATATGTAAAAAAGTTATCAATAAGAAATTAATATTTTACATAATATTATCCTGAAGGCAGTGTCTTTATAGTCTTAGGAAAAAAAGATAAGCAACCAACCAAAAAACAATTAAAAAAATACATGCTTGTGTGTGTGTGTGTGTGTGTGTGTGTGTGTGTGTGTGTCTTGGAGGAGGTCATGGAGAGTTTTACAATTTTAGCTCTAAAGGTCTTTTGATTTATTTCAGCTAATTTTTTGTATATGTATAAAATAAAGTTTATTAAAATATTGTGTTAATGTAATGTGATCATAACCTGGAGGAGGGTATGACAACCCACTCCAGTACTCTTGCCTGGAGAATCCCATGGATAGAGGAGCCTGGCAGACTATAGTCCCTGGTCGTAAAGAGTTGGGCATGGCTGAATTGACTGAGCCCAGCAATGTGATCATAAATGTCTCTGAAAGGGGAAGAAAGAAGAAATGAACTAGAGACATAGAGACTTAAGAGGGGCTCAGCCCGATATTACCGGCTTTGAAAATGGAGAGGGGTCATGGCCCAAGGAATGTGGGCAGCATTTACTAGATAGAAAAGGTGAGAAGACACATTCCTCCAGAGCTTCTAAAGGATACACCCTATCAACACCCTGACTTCAGCCCAGTGAGACCCATTTCAAATTACTGACGTGCAGAATGGTTTTTCCTGTGGTCATGTATGGATGTGAGAGTTGGACTGTGAAGAAGGCTGAGCGCCGAAGAATTGATGCTTTTGAACTGTGGTGTTGGAGAAGACTCTTGAGAGTCCCTTGGACTGCAAGAAGATCCAACCAGTCCATTCTGAAGGAGATCAGTCCTGGGTGTTCATTGGAAGGACTGATGCTAAAGTTGTAACTCCAATACTTTGGCCACCTCATGTGAAGAGTTGACTCATTGGAAAAGACCCTGATGCTGCGAGGGATTGGGAGCAGGAGGAAAAGGGGACGACCGAGGATGAGATGGCTGGATAGCATCACTGACTCGATGGACGTGAGTCTGAGTGAACTCCGAGAGATGGTAATGAACAGGGAGGCCTGGCGTGCTGCGATTCATGGGGTTGCAAAGAGTCGGACACGACTGAGCGACTGAACTGACTGAACTGAGAACTGTAAATGAACTGAGAACTGTAAATGAAATAAAATAAACTACAAAGTTAGTGAAAATTTGGGCAGGGAATGGAAATCTATTACAAGAGATAAAACGGTGTGGTAATAGTTGGACTTCCATATACTGTCTTGAGCAGAGAGTAAAAGAACTATAGAATACCATTCCAACTGGCTTCTAGCTATCTTAGTCTAAAGTTTTCACTTTTTTGTGTAACCTAATATGGAGATATTGATAGTGCATCTTTTTTTTTTTTTTTGGTGACTCCATGGGTCTGTAGGCTACAGGGACTGTAGCCTGCCAGGATCCTCTGTCCATGGAATTTTCCAGGCAAGAACACTGGAGTGGGTAGCCATGTCTTTCTCCAGGGGATCTTCCCAACCCAGGGATTGAACCTGGGTCTCCCAACTTGCAGGCAGATTCTTTACCACCTGAGCCACCAGAGAAGCCATACAGCTCAGTATAAGTGAGTGGGTGTTTTTCAGTGGATTCAGTGAATATATTGAAGGAAAGTAATGGGTGTAATTTACTGTAAATCAAGCAAGCTTGCAGACTATTTCAGGTCACTGTGTTCAGGTTGGGTTAGGCTGTAGAGACAGTTAAGGATAATCACTGTTTTAGTTTTGTCATGGCAGAACAGCTCAGCTCATCCATCACTTGCTTAATTCTTTGAAGGCACCAGATGAAAAGCAGTACCTTGGATCTTACCATTAAATTTTGAAGCAAAATTTTTATTTAAAGAAAAACACATGTCAACAAAAGATTGACACTAAGAGATATGTTATAATTGATGGGTAATTGGCCACAGAAAATCCTTGCTTTGACAGCCAGAATATAATCTTTAAACCAAGTTGCTGCAGCTAGTGAAAGAGGGTGACTCTGAAAGAGATGAAATGCCATGAAGCAAAAGTTGCATGAGGAATGTGCTAATATTTCCTGGGCTCAAAGTTATCCTTTTTTCCTTCCTAAATCTGACAAGAAAAACCTATTAGATTTTTTTTTCTAGTTGTTTTTACAGTAGACTTTGTTCACCACAGATCGGCAGTACACTGGCGGAGAGGGACACGACCCACTCCTCAAGTCAGTGCTTCCTCGACACATGAAAGAGAAAACAGAGAAGTATCTCGAGTCAGGGAAATGACTCTGGAGACGTGTGTGCAGAATAAGCTCAGGAGACCCTGGATTCTCATTTTTGAAGTGACTAATTCTGTGCTAAATAAGGTGACTCACATAGATGTTCTAAAGTTGGCTGTTGTAGTGACTCAGAGGACAATGCCGAAACCAACGTCGGAAGGACAGAGACTTTACTCTCCCTGTCCATGATCAAGGAGCTTCTAATAAGGCAATTGAGAGAAACTGCTGATCAGTTTCAGAACCACTCTGCACCATCATGTGCTCAATAGCTATAGCTCCTGTGACTGTGCGCTGTATGTGTGCCCACTTACATCTCTCTGTTTAAATTAATTGCATACCATGAGGCGGGGGTCGCTGTCTTTTTCTGACGAAGGAAAAGGCAATCCACTCCAGTACTCTCGCCTGGAAAATTCCATGGACTGAGGAGCCTGGTAAGCTGCCGTCCATGGGGTCACAAAGTGTCGGACATGACTGAGCAACTAATACTAACAAGCATATATATATATATATATATATATATATATATATATATATAATTCTACAACATAAATTTATTTTTGATTAATACTGGTCTTTGTAACACCTGCAATAGAATAATCGCTCTGTGTCTTATTTATGAGACTATCTGAACTGGGTGAAATCATTTTCTTTTGAACCAGTAAGATGAAACAAAGGGTAAACAAAATTTTTTATAAAACAGTGCCTAACAGGAAGTGCTATAGTCCATGGGGTCACAAACAGTCAGACATGACTGAGGGACTGAACTGATACTGATACTGATAACATAACTTAACTCTATTTGAGTGTCATCCNAAATATATATATATATATATATATATATATATATATATATATATAATTCTACAACATAAATTTATTTTTGATTAATACTGGTCTTTGTAACACCTGCAATAGAATAATCGCTCTGTGTCTTATTTATGAGACTATCTGAACTGGGTGAAATCATTTTCTTTTGAACCAGTAAGATGAAACAAAGGGTAAACAAAATTTTTTATAAAACAGTGCCTAACAGGAAGTGCTATAGTCCATGGGGTCACAAACAGTCAGACATGACTGAGGGACTGAACTGATACTGATACTGATAACATAACTTAACTCTATTTGAGTGTCATCCCTCATGTTAAGAAGAGGGCATAACAAAAGTAATGATACAATAATGATAATGTTTAATATTATCATGCACAAGATATTTACAAGGACTTGAGTGGATTATCTGAGCTTCCCTGATGGCTCAGATGGTAAAGCGTCTGCCTGAAATGCAGAGGACCTGGGTTCTATCCCTGTGTTGGGAAGATACCCTGGAGGAGGAAATGGAAACCCCCTCCAGTGTTGTTGTTTGAAAAATTCCATGGACAGAGGAGCCTGGCAGGCTACAGTTCATGGGATCACAAAAGAGTCTGACACGACTGAGTAACTAACACTTAAATGTATTATCTAATTGAGTATTCAAAAAATACCATGAGGAATGGACTACTGTCATCTCCATGATGAGGAAATCCCAGCTGAGAGATACTGGTAACTTTTTCAAACTCAGTTAGTAACAGAATAATAGAGTCATAATTTGAACACAGGTTGGTCTGATCATAAAGGGCCAGGTTTAAGAAGTATGCTATCATAGGAGATCCAGGCATTGGGCCATAGCCAGACAGTATCTGCATTTTTTATATTTTGACCCTCTCCCATTCTCTGAATGCTGAAATCCTCCAATATTTGATGAGATGGGACCTCAGTCCAACACGTCTACATTTCTAATTTTGTAGATGTATAACACGAGGCATAGGAAAGCAAAGATACGTGTGTACATTGTGATTGAACATCCTTGTATTCTTGTGTCAGCCTCTTCCTCAGTCTCCTAACTTCCTAATCTTCCTCATGTGCCTCTGTGTTGTTAAGAGGCTTAAATAGAGGTGTTCACTTCATGTCTGACATGTTTCTTCTCGGTCCTAATCTTGAGCATATCAACAAACACTGACTCATAAACCAAAGAACCTGAGTGAATTGGACAAAAAGTTGTGCATTTCCAGTTAATGCAGAAATTTGATGGGACGTCCATGTTGGTCCTGGGGTGAAGAATCTGCACGCCAACTCAGGGGACATGGGTTTACTTCCTGGTCCAGGAAGATCTCATGTGATGAGGAGCAACTAAGTCCACTCACTGCAACTTCAGAAGCTCATGGTGCCTTGAGCCCATACTCTGCAACAAGAGAAGTCTCCACAGTGCAAAGTCTGAGCACCGCAACTAGAGCATGTTCACCAAGACCCAGCACAGGAAAAAAATAAATAAACAAAAAAGAATATGCATACTCTTCTAAAAATAAATGAAATTTGGTGAGATAAGGAAAACCTGGCAAATGCCTGGGCCTCCACATAATGCTTTATTTAGTGGCATTCAAAGTAGAATATTTGTATTGTCACTGCTTCAAAGTGATGGCAAGACCAAAGCACAATGTAGACAGGCTGAGAGGACTGATGGTCTTTTAGTGAGCCAGCAGATGGCCAATGCAGTTCAGCAAAGGAACATGAAAGGAACTGATCACAAATGTTATATGCTAATCATATGATGCTTGGATGGGAAAACAGATTTTTTTTTATGGCTATTATGTGAAACTAATGAAAACCATTAGCTTAATGCATAAGTAAATTCCATTTTTAATATTCACTGAATTATATGCATGCATATGTTTTAATGAATAAGGCATTGTTTAGTATATTTGATGTAGTCTGAGAGTGCTTACGCTAGGCCATATGCCGCAGGGGTTATTATATGGCTCTAAACACCAGAGATTGGAAATTTCTATGGGAGAGTTTTCCCATTTAGGCATATTCAAGCTGAAATACAAGAGACTTCATCTTGGGAAGGATCAATAAGGCATACCATTAGAACAGAAAGCTTTCTATATATATTTATATGTATATATATTTTTTTAGGTGAAAAGTTCCCCAAATAAGACTAATGTACACTTAAATTGAATCTGTAGTTTGTTTACAGCTGCTTAAACAGAGTATCATGGACTAGGTGGCTTAAGCAAGCCATTTAAATAACATAAATTTGTTTCTTTGTGGTTCTAGAAGCTAGAAGTCTGAGACTGAGGTGTCAGCTGGATTGATTTCTTCCAAGGACTCTTTCTTTTGCTTGTAGACAGCCGCCTTCTCTTTCTGTGGTCTTCATTCTGAATGTGTTGTGTTCTAACCTCCTCCCCTTCTTTTGAGGAAATCAGCCATATTGGATTATAGCCTTGGTAATGACCTCTCTTTTTTTAAACTCAGTGTCCTCTTACAAATTTGGCCTCCAAATATAGTTACATTCTGAGGTCCTGATGGTTAGGACTTTAAATAACATGAAATTTGAGGGGGATGAAATATAACCCATAACACTGTCTTATAATACAATCAAGGAAATAATTTCATCTGTTGTAACCTGGTATTGTTCCTACTGAATAAATATTAATTGAAATGTACTATGTTATGTGATAGATATAGTTATGTTGAAGTTTACAATTATAGTCCAGAGTTTGCAGTCTAACTACATCATCAAATAATATTCTCATTTCTCACTAACATGGGCTAGATTCTAGGTGCTTCATCCCTCTTCCTCCCCAGAGGTAGAAATTATGTTTCTTGTAGACTCAGGCCCATTTTATGGTTCCCACATTCATTAACTCATTCATTTATTTATCAAACATTTATTGGATATTCTAGAGTTTATCACTGCTTCTTTATCTGCTTCAACACTGATGATTGGATTAGATTATAAACTACAAATGATGTGATTAAAAATAATGAGAACAAGTGGGTGTTTACTATGGGCTCAGGATATCTCAAGATTGAAATCAAGGTGTCATCTTGGCTGAATTCTTATCCTAAGGATCTGGCGAAAAATTTGCTTTCAGATTGTTGGCAGAATCCAGTTCCTTGTGGTTCCAAGACTGAAGTCCCTGCTTCCTTGTTGACTGTCAGCCAGGGGAACACTTCCAGCTCCTAGAGACTACCTGCATTTTTTACCAGCTGGCTTTCTCCCTCTTCAAACCAGCAACAGCTGATCAGATCCTTGTCATGTTTCGTATCCCTGGCTTCTGCCATTCTCTTACTTCTATATCCAGATTTAAAGGGCTAGCTTAATCCTAATTCATATAATTCACATGATTACATTAATCCTACTCACATAAGCTCCCTTTCTTAAGGACAACTGTATCATATAATATAATCTAACTGTAGAAAGAAAATTCATCTTGCCTTCTCTCCAGCTAACTGGGTATGATGATGGCTAATTTAAGAGGACACAAAGAAAGATGCAAAGTGCTTACACCCTAGCTTCAGAACTGACACTTCTGGTAGAATTATCTCTTCATTTCATAGGCAAAAGGAAGTCACATGGCCAAAATCATGGGGCAAGGTAATAGTCTCTTTACCTATAGTGGTAAGAATTGCAAAGTCAAAAAGCAAAGAATGTAGATACAAGGAGGAGTGATTTTTTATTTTTGGTTGACCAACATTTTCTGTAAAGAGTTGGATAATAAATATTTTAGATTTTGTGGATTGTATACTCTATCACAATAACTCTATGCTGCCACTGAGTCATCAAAGTGAGTGTAGACAATACCCAAATAAAATTACTTACAAAACTGGCTTCAGGTTGGATTTGACTTGCCAGCTGTAGTTTGCTGGTTTGGTCTATATTTCATCAGCTATGCTCTGACTATACTTTGTATTTTGGTAAAATGTTGTCAGAATAACATTAAATAACACATTATGCAAACACTCAGTGGTTTCCCCAAACAAACATTTATTATTATGTTGACAGCTTTGCAGAGGAACTGTAGTTTGGCTGATCTAGGGTAGGTGGCTCAGTTTCAAGGTGTGGGTTGGCTGGGCTTGGATCCAAGCAGCAGGTGGAGTAGGGCCTACTAGCCAGGTGTTTGTTCTGCACCCAGGTTGAAGGGGCAATGATCATCTGGGGCAAGCTCTGCTTATGGGATTCAGAGGAATGGAAGATGCAACCAGAGCTCCATAAGGCCTCTGCTCATGCCGTGTCTGGTGATATTTCATTGGCCAAAATAGTCGTAGGATCAGACTGAACATAAATAATATGATAAAGTATACTTGATCCGTGATGAGAAAAATGAATATTGAGAGCAAAAATCCAAATGATCATACCTGATCGCCTTACAAGCTGAGACAATTTTCCCTAACTATTGTCTATTTTTTTGAGGGGGAGAGAACCTAGAAACACTCCACACAAGAGAGCTTATTTATCATATCGATGTGACTTACAAAATAATTCTAAATAAGCAGGAAGCACTCCACTCTGCGTGCAGAGAGAAATGCTTACCTTATCGTTTATAGATTTTCCCCCCTATTAATTCACTTGGATTGCCATCAACTACAAAACAATGGGAAGAAAATTAACTGGAAGAGACCAATCACTGGCCACGGAAATTACGCGCAGCACCAATCAGATTCTCAGCAGGTAAACTTGCAGAAGCACTGCAAGGAAAAGTGTAGAATCTACTCTACTGCTGATCAGTTCAATTTCTCTCACTTCAAGGTACACTGTAGACAGATTGTGCCAGGTAAACCACGAAGAAAACCTAGATATAAATTTGATTCCAAGAACTGAGAGATATGAAAGTCAGCTTATGTAAGCAAGTGGTTCTCAAATCTGGTTGGAAATATGTCACCTTAACAGCATCTTAAAAATTCTCACCAGTTTTCTAGATTTCAGATGAATCTAGCAATAAAGAATAGTGATGCAGATACAGAGAACAGACATGTAGACATGGTGGGAGTAAGGGGGATGGGATGCATTGGGAGACTGGGATTGGCATAGATACATTACCATGGGTAAAATAGGTAGCCAGTGGGAACCTCTTTAAAGCACAGGGGGCTCAGCTCAGTGCTCTTTGATTACCTAGAGGGGTGGGATGGGGGGTGGAGTGGAAAGGAGGTCTAAGAGGGAGGGGATATATGTTTACACATGGCTGACTCACTTGTTTGTACAGCAGAAACCAACACAACATTGTTAAAGCAATTATGCTCCAATTAAAAAGCTCTCTGATAAAAATTCTGGGAAGAGAGTGACAGTGGTCACATCATTTCTCAATCTTTCCAAATCTCCACATAAAACTAACAAAACTAGCTGAAGAAGTTCAGTAGCAAATCCAAAAACCTATAGCCAATAAATACAACAAAACTAGATGACAAAGGGTTTCAGTGCTCTGTTGCTGCATAACAAATTTGGGTTTCTCAGGTAGCTCAGTGGGTAAAGAACCCACTTGCAGTGTCAGAGACACAGGAGATGCAGGTTCAGTTCCTGGGTCAGGAAGATCCCCTGGAGGAGGGCATGACAACCTACTCCAATATTCTTGCCTGGAGAATCCCATGGACAGAGGAGCCTGGTGGGCTACAGTCCACAGGGTCACAGAGAGTTGCACATGACTGATCACACATGCATGCATGCAGGATATCTATAGACCAGAAATTTGGAAACATCTCAGGTGGATAGTTTCAGCTTTAGGCCTCTTAGAAGGCTGCAGTCAGGTAGTGTCCGGGACTAGAACAGTGAGATAGATGCTAAAGCAGCTGAGGATGGGCCATGCAACTTGCTCTCTTCATGTGGCATCAGGGTCTTTTCATGCAGTCTCTCCAAGTAAATTTGGATTTCCTCAGAGCATGATATTCTCTAGAAAGTAAGACTATGTACTTACATTATGGCTACAGGCTTCAAGAGTATTCCATCCAGCAAGGTGAATATGGTACAGTAATTTATGACCCAATTTCAGAAGATAGTGACATTTTGGCCATATTCTACTTAAAAATTCGGTCAAAAAAGCCAGTCCACTTTCAAGGAGAGAGGACGCAGACACAACTTCTTGGAGTAAATGGTGTCAAATACGTACTGTAATGTGTGTGTGTGTGTGTGTGTGTGTGTGTTGCTCAGCCGAGTCCAACTTTTTGCAACCCCATGGACTGGACTGTAGTAGCCTCCCAGGTCCAAGAGGCTGTTCCTCTGTCCATGGAATTCTCCAGGCAAGAATACTAGAGTGGGTTGCCATTTCCTTCTCCAATTTTGCAATGTGAAGATGTATTGAATGACAGATACTGTTGGAGCCATCTTTCAAAAGTATCATCTTCTATACAACATCTTATGAACCTTAAAGATACAAATGAGTAGGAGCAAATTACCCTCAGCCCCAAGACTTGTAGGGAGTTGCCTTTGTGTATGAGGAAGAAGTAGCAGCAGGGGGCATGTGATGAACCTGGAAACAGAAAAATCACAAAACAACCGACAGCTGTGCATGAGACCGAGAGTAGGTGGACTGCATAGCAGCAGCTGAAATTGGGAGGAGATCTGCTTTTTCCAATAGCCTGGGAATGTACAAGTTCAGTGGTAAGAAGAATGCAAGGGGCTGAAGTAGCTGTTTTATACTCTTGAAACTTACCTGCCAGAGTTTCCTTATAAATCAGGGCTTATAAGGGAAAGACATTTCTGGAAATTGAATCAAAATTGAGTAGGATAGAACATTAAAGATAAGGGAAAAGATATTCAGGTAATAGTGAGGAGGAGAGCACTCAGATGTATCAGAAAGGAAGTTGCCATATTTTGGCACTCCCATACATGCTAAGTCACTTAAATCACGTCCGATTCTTTTTGACCTCATGGACTGTAGCCCACCAGGCTCCTCTATCAATAGGATTCTACAGGCAAAAATACTGGAGTGGGTTACTGTGCCCTCCTCCAGGGGATCTTCTTGACCCAGGGATCAAACCCATGTCTCTTGTGTCTCTTATATCTCCTGCACTCTCGGGTGGATTCTTTATCACTAGCACCACCTTGGAAGCCCATTTTGGCACTACACAAATACAGTAGGAAATTGACTGTTGAGGACACAGACTAAGGCTAAACATGGGGGATTTAAAAACTCATCAGATTGTGCTAGGACTCTGGCTGACAAAGCCTAAAAGAGAACCTAAAACCAGAGGCTGAAAAACAAGGCGTTCTCTCAAAAAGAGACTCATGAGGAATAACCCCAGAGGCAGTAGGGGATAAACTAGTGTTGCTTACATTTTTTTCAATTTTGTGTTTATATGACATGACCAGGTAAAACAAAGTATTGACTGGGAATAGCCATCATGTTTTTAGCCAGTTGTAGTTGCATTTATTCTTTTCCTTCATTCATCAAGTATTTATTGGATCCTCAGGATTTACCAGGAAATGTGGCAAAAGCTGTGAACAGAGCATCTTTTTGTCTTGGCTCACCTCTACCCTTCTCATTTGACTTCAAATCTAGTCTTGTTTGCATGCTTGTTGTTGCTATTTAGTTGTTAAGTCCTGTCCAGTGCTTTTGCCACCCCATGGACTATAGCCAGCCAGGCTCCTCTGTCCATGGAATTTTCTAGGCAAGAATACTGGAGCAGGTTGCCATTCCCTTCCCCAGGGGATCTTCCTGACCCAGGGATTGAACCTGGGTCTCCTGCACTTCAGGCAGATTCATTACTGTTTGAATGAAGGGAAGCATACTATATATCTTAATATGTCTCAAAAAATGTTAAGTTCTATACTGAAGCAAATTATATTTGATTTTTCACAGGCACTTGAACTGTTAGTACTCTGTGATTTTCTTTAAAGGAAGAAATCACCAGATGGCTTATTTATCAGATGTGTGAGTTACAGAATTGGTCAATTTGAATATTAAGGAGGCTAATTATATTCTTGCCTGAAAGTAACACCATTTTACTTTTATAGGGAGAAGGGCTCATGAATTACCAGTGAATAGAACCTATATTTCTTTTAATCAAAAAAGTGATTTTAATCTGTCTTAAAGCATGGCATATGTACATGTTTCAGAGTCATATTGCATTTGAAACATTGATTTGGCGTTAAAAATTACAAGAACATGTTAGCAAACATGAGCCTCCGTGCCAATAAATAGTAAGATGTCCCTCAAAGAAATACTAATTTGGAATGGAACTTAGTTCAGATCTCCTGACATGCTATGAGTTAATCACAATAAATTGACTCACTGCAGAACCATTTAACACTTCCCTTTTAAAATTTGAAGAATGAAAACATAGTTTAAGTAATGGATGCTAAGTTGTTTTTTCTGACAACAATTAGCTAAAGAAGCTAATTGCTTCTTTAAGGTAGCATCTTTTTAATGGTACTTTCAGTAGAGACATTGCTTGTCTCCTTATAAGTAAGGACAATCAATCACCAATTCAGCTCCTGGAGTGTACCGCCTTTTATTTAAATACATATGTGGGAGAAGGGGAGACAGGCTATAATTCAGCCCTGTTTTATAGCATTTTGAATGGGGATTCTATTTGTCAAAACATTGATCTTACTCATCTTGAGTCTGGCTGAAAAATGATGTCATTGCACTGGATTTGCAGGGTCATGAATAGCTTGGAATCTATATTGAAACCATAAAACTTGTCAAAGACATAGTTTTTCATCAGTGCAAAACAGTTCATCTTTTCTGCAGTGAGATAAAGGAGACTAGAGCTTTGTGTACCACTTGTAGTGTTGCTAAGTCACTTCAGTAGTGTCTGACTCTTTGCGACCCTATGAACTCTAGCCCACCAGGCTCCTCTGTTCATGGATTCTCGAGGTAAGAATACTAGAGTGGGTTGCCATGCTCTCCTCCAGGGGATCTTCCTGACCAGGGATTGAACCTGCATCTCTTACCTCAAACACAGTGGCGGGTTCTTTACTACTCGTGCCACCTGGAAAGCCCAATAGTGTACTGTGCAAAGTCCTTTGGGTATGGCATCTGCTGAATCCTTACAGCAGTATTACAAGGTGCTTCTTTTTCATTTATACAATAAAACTGAGACTTGCAATCTGCAATTTATCCAAGGCATTGAACAGAACTAGAAACCAAAGCTTCAAAGTTCAACCCAAATAATCTTTCTGTTAAGGGGTACTATCTTAGTGTTTGATGGTCAAATGCTTAAATCTGGTCTGGTGAACTGGTTTTTATGTGAGAGAGTTGAAGTGAAGTGAAATGAAGTGAAGTGAAAGTCGCTCAGTTGTGTCCGACTCGTTGAGACCTCCTGGACTACACAATCCATGGAATTCTCCAGGCCAGAATACTGGAGTGGGTAACCAGCCTTTCCCTTCTCCAGGGGATCTTCCCAACACAGGGATTGAACCCAGGTCTCCCACATTACAGGCAGATTCTTTGCCAGCTGAGCCACAAGGGAAGCCCATGTAAGAGAGTTACTACTAACCTAATGTCAGTAAGGACTGAGGACTGAGGACTGAGTGGAACCCTCTTTCTTGAGAATTGACCACTGAAACTCTGGCTGATGAGAAAAGAAAAATGCCAACAATCCCATGTACTGAGTTCTGAGCACTGCAAGTGATTGTGTCAACTTTTCTGAGAAGCTTACAAACACGTCAGTTGAGAGCCAGCTGTGCCACCGTCAGCCAGTCTTTAAACTCTTTCCCTCTCACTTTGTGGAGAAGGGCAGTGCCTGTGAATAATTATAGCTTATATTCACTGAGCACCTACTATGTCCCAAGCACAGCTCTGATTACTTGAGAAGAGAACTCTCTTTTCTCTTCCACTCTTCAAAGGAAGGCTGGCACCAAGAGAATGACTTGTAATATTTTCTAGCAATTATGATAAGAAAGAAGCATGCTATTCCCAGACCTGGTTTTTGATATCAATGACTGATTGACTCAGTATCCTCTATAAGAGGGGTCATGTCAAGGAGGTTTCAGAAAAGAAAAAAAAAAAACAAAAACGTGTGGTGGAGCATGGTGGAATACTACCAGACAGAGATGCGAAGTATCATCCCTCTGCTCTTGAATTTCTAGTTCCTAAGAGGAAAATGTATATATAAATACACACACACACACACACACACACACACACAGAAACATCTCCCACTTAGAAACTAGAAATTCAAGAGTAGAAGAGGGTGTGTGTGTATATATACATAGACTTGCTTTCCTGGTGGCTCAAAGGTAAAGAATTGGCCTTGCAATGCAGGAGATGTGGGTTCAATCTGATCCCTGGGTCAGGAAGATCCCTTGGAGAAGGAAATGGGCAATCCACTCAAGTATTCTTGCTTGGGAAATCCTATGGATAGAGGAGGCTGGAAGGCTATAGTCTACAGTCCAAGGAGTACCGAAAGAGTCAGATATGGCTTAGTAACTAAAAAACAGCAATAACAATGTACATATACACACAAATAAATATTACATACAAATATATATATATATTCATGAGTAAGATGTATAAATATATATTCAGTTCAGTTGCTCAGTCGTGTCCGACTCTTTGCGACCCCATGAATTGCAGAACTCCAGGCCTCCCTGTCCATCAACAACTCCCGGAATTCACTCAAATTCATGTTCATCGAGTCAGTGATGCCATCCAGCCATCTCATCCTCTGTTGTCCCCTTTTCCTCCTGCCCCCAATCCCTCCCAACATCAGAGTCTTTTCCAATGAGTCAACTCTTCACATGAGGTGGCCAAAGTATTGGAGTTTCAGCTTTAGCATCAGTCCTTCCAAAGAACACCCAGGACTGATCTCATTTAGAATGGACTGATTGGATCTCCTTGAAGTCCAAGGTACCCTCAAGAGTCTTCTCCAACACCACAGTTCAAAAGCATCAATTCTTCGGCACTCAGCCTTCTTCACAGTCCAACTCTCACATCCATACATGACCACTGGAAAAACCATAGCCTTGACTAGATGGAACTTTGTTGGCAAAGTAATGTCTCTGCTTTTGAATATGCTATCTAGGTTGGTCATAACTTTCCTTCCAAGGAGTAAGCGTCTTTTAATTTCATGGCTGCAATCACCATCTGCAGTGATTTTGTGAAGTGAAGTTGCTCAGTAGTGTCCGACTCTTTGCGACCCCATGGACTGTAGTCTATGAGACTCCTCCATTCATGGAATTTTCCAGGCAAGAGAACTGGAGTGGGTTACCATTTCCTTCTCCAGGGGATCTTCCTGACCCAAGATATCTTGATTCTAGCTTGTGCTTCTTCCAGTCCAGCATTTTTCATGATGTACTCTGCATATAAGTTAAATAAGCAGGGTGACAATATACAGCCTTGACGTACTCCTTTTCCTATTTGGAACCAGTCTGTTGTTCCATGTCCAGTTCTAACTGTTGCTTCCTGACCTGCATGGTCTGGCATTCCCATCTCTTTCAGAATTTTCCACAGTTCATTGTGATCCACACAGTCAAAGGCTTTGGCATAGATACATACATGTATGTAAATATTACATATACTTATAAATGTACCTGTATATCTCTATGTGCTTGGTTGCTCAGTCATTCGATCATGTCTGACTCTTCAGAAACATATATACATATACATACACACACACACACAAACACACACCCAGGTGGCACAGTAGTAAAAGAGTCTGCCGGCCAATGCAGGAGAAGCGAGAGACACAGGTTCAATCCCTGGGTGAAGAAGATCTGTAAGAGGGCATGGCAGCCCACTCCAGTATTCTTGCCTTGAAAGAGGACATTGTGAGTTACAGTCCATGGGATCGCAGAAGAGTTGGACCTGACTTAGTGACTGAACAACACACACCACAAGAAACAGAACAAAAGAGTTTAAGAAATTCGCTCACTTGATTGTAGAGGCTGACAAGTATGAAATTTGTATGGCAGGCCAGCAGGCTGGAGACTCAGGTAAGTGCTGATGCTTCAGTTTTTAAGAACTTCAACTGATTGGATATGAACCACCCTCATTATGGAGAGTAATCTGCTTTGCTTAAAGTCTACTAATTTAGGCATTTATCATATCTTAAAAGTACTTTAGTAGTAAGTCTTTGACAAAACAATGGGGTCATAGCCTGACCAAATTGACAAGAAATTTATCATCACATGTGGGATTAGGATTTTAGTTTAACAGCAGCAACACAGCTTGGGGAAAAGTGGAACATGCATCAGAGAAATGTAAAGTGGTGCATCCAGCTGGGAAAACAGGCTAGAAGATATAAGCAAATCTTATATGGCTTGATCAATGCCTAGATGATCAGTTTGGATGAGTCTTTCATCAACAGAATCAATATGAGCCAGTGGAACAGATGTTGAATTCCTCCCTGACAACTAGTTGTGCCAGCAGGTGTGACAAAATGGATTCACCATAGACGACACGTTTTCTTCTGCTTTGGGGTCAAAAACCATCCCGAGAGGGTAGGGGTGCATATGAGAGGAGTAGAATACTTCTCTGAGCTATTAGAATCTCATGCATATGGGGAAAGATGGGTGGCAGGGTGGGGATATGATGAAGAGAGAAGAATTTAGTATCACTGAAGACCCCTTGGGACTACTGCCTTAATAGCAAAAGTTATTGAGGAAGTTTATTAAAAAAAAACCTTGAAATTACATTAATATAGCTTGCTTTTTACAAAGGCGAGAAAGGAGAAGGTAATAGAATACAGCTGGGAGAAAATACAAACTCAATACATACTTATACCACAACTAATAAGATTCCCCACCAAACTTACGTTAGAAAACCTATAAGATGTGTGTGCTTGGTCACTCAGGCATGTTGGACTCTTGGCAACGCCATGGACTGTAGCCCACCAGCCTCCTCTACCAGTGGAATTTTCCAGGCAAGAATACTGGAGTGTGTTAACATTTTCTTCTCCAGAGGATCTTCCAGACCCGGGGATTGAAGCTGTGACTCCTGTGTCTCCTGCAATGGAGGCAGATTCTTTTACCCACTGAGCCTGTAAGATATTGACTCATTAAATAATCATGACTACTGTATAATACACCCACTGTATAGATGAGGAACCTGAGTCAGAGAAATTATGTAACAAAACCAAGATCACACAACTACTCTGATGCAGATTTGGGCCTTTTTACCCTGAAAATTTGGATTTGAAATACATTCTTTTCTTTTTCCTTCCTGTTCTGTGTTACAGGCTGCTGTTCCCTAAGATCTATTTTAACATAGACTTATCTGAGTGAGTCTACATGATGTTATTGGAATTTAGTCACTTTCATCTGAACAGTTTATCCATAGTGGTTTACTTGCTAAGTCATTCTTGCAGCCCCATAGACTGCAGCCTGCCAGGCTCCTCTGTACATGGGATTTTCCAGGCAAGAATACTGGAGTGTGTAGTCATTCCTTTTCCAGGGGATCGTCCCAACCCAGGGATAGAACTTGAGTCTCCCTCATTGCAGGCTGACTCCTTACTGTCTGAGCCACTAAGCATGCTAATTTATCCATGTGCTGTGCTGTGCTTAGCCATTCAGTCATGAGCAAATTGACTAATTATTTCTTTACATATTAAGAATTAGAACAATTGGATCTGGCCACTATTCAGTTGGAAAGGTAAATTTCTTTTCTTATGAGCAAGTGTACTGAGTCATATTCTGACTCTGAAAAGAGTTGATAGTTTTTATGTATTTGAGAGCCACCAAGCAATTTCTTTTAATCTTTTGAGGAGAACTCCTTCACGGGAAAGATTTCCTTGCTAGAATGTCATGGGTTCTTCCAGTTCTTTTGCTAAAGATCTTCTTTCCCCTTACCTTGTTAAAGGCTTTTTCTTCTCCTTTCCTTATGTCAGATTATCCTTGATTAACACTGTTCCTCAGTGTTCCTTCTCTTTTGTTATATGAAAAGAATTCATCACATTCACCTTGGTTTCCCAGCTAAGGAAATCTATAATCCATCTATGTAATTGCTGTGTCCTGCAGCTAACAGTAAGCCCTGTGAGAAACACTGGGGCTCTTTATTTTCTACTGCAAGTCCTAAATGTTTTTGCTCAGTTGTCAAGTAGACTTTTATTGTAAACAAGCTTACTAAATGACATTTCTCATTCAACTGACTTATTCCTTAATATGATTTTAGGTTTATAAAGTACATATATTTGTTATTTAACACACTTTGCTGTGTACACTAAGCTTCAGTGTTTTTAATTTCCTTGAAACACACTGAATACTCTTATTAATATTTTTAATTTAACAAGTATCCAATATATATTAACTTATAGTGGTTTAGCCACTAAGTCATGTCCAGCTTTGGGACCCCATGAACTATAGCCTGCTAGCCTCCTCTGTCCATGGGGATCCCCAGGCAAGCATACTGGTGTGGATTGCCATTTCCTTCTCCAGGGGATCTTCCCAACCCAGGGATCGAACCCACATCTCTTGCATTGCAAACAGCCTCCTGCGTTGCAGGTCAATACTTGACCTCTGAGCCACCAGGGAAGCCCATACTAAAAACTATATATGCACATAAATGAACATTTGTGTGTGTATAGCTACTGGTTTTATATCTTCCTTTAAAATCAAATATATCATCTTGTTTGGATAGTCTTAATTAGTAGAATTATGTCTTTCTGGGAAATTGTAATAGTCCATTTCTTTATGGTAGAGTATAAGAATGTTTTGATACTGTTTAACAAGGAAAGACTGTTAATATCCTTGCTCACCTGAAAGCATGTAAATATTTAAAATGCAAACCCACAATCCAGCCATATGAGAATGTGTTTGAGTGTTGGGATTGATTGTCTTCCCCAAAACCAGTCCCTCTTGACCAATCGCAAGAGCTCATTTCTGTCTGCGGGCAGTGTGGCTCTGAAGGGTCCTGCCTGCGGACCCAATTCTGGAAAGACACACTCACTGAGCCCATGGCCTTGACCTCAGTTCAGAAGTTGGCTTGAGATGAATATTTTTCTTTTCTGGGAATATTGGCACTCAGATACTAATTTAATCATCTCTGACCATTGATTAAATTTTTTTTTGCCTCTCTATAACTTTTTGGAGGAAGTTCAAACCCATTCCTTCAGTATGCAAGGCCTTTTGGAAGCCAATTCTGACTTAATTCTCTAAATGTATTTATTGCTTCCTCCTCTCCAACCCTGTCACACCACACATACACACTGCCTCTAAATATGTTTCGGTGATTTAGTCACTAAGTCATGTCTGATTCTTGTGACACCATGAACTGTAGCCCACCAGGCTCCTCTGTCCACGGGATTCTCCAGGGAAGAATACTGGAGTGAGTTGCCATTTCCTTCTCCAAAATCTGTGTTGGAAGCTCTTTTCACTCAGACATTCCCAAATGAATTTTTTTTTGCCTTTGGTGACTTCTCACATTGCAGTTCATTGCCTGGAACTCATGGCAATGAGTTCTACTTTGCTCTCTCCCCACCTGCTCTGTAACTAGGCTTCATTGGTCAAGTATCATCCCCACTGCCTCTGAGACTGTTTCCTGAGAGACAGAGTTAGAGCTTGGTGTGTGTGATCATCTCTACTCCCACAGCTTAAGCTACAGAGTCTACCTTAGCTTTCATCACACTGCACTATAATTTTTGGTTTTATTATCTGCCCTTCAATTCAGTTCAGTTCAGTCACTCAGTCGTGTCCGACTCTTTGCAACCCCATGAATCACAGAACGCCAGGCCTCCCTGTCCATCACCATCTCCCGGAGTTCACTCAGACTCATGTCCATCGAGTCTGTGATGCCATCCAGCCATCTCATCCTCGGTCGTCCCCTTCTCCTCTTGTCCCCAATCCCTCCCAGCATCAGAGTCTTTTCCAATGAGTCAACTCTTCACATGAGGTGGCCAAAGTACTGGAGTTTCAGCTTTAGCATCATTCCTTCCAAAGAAATCCCAGGGTTGATCTCCTTCAGAATGGACTGGTTGGATCTCCTTGCAGTCCAAGGGACTCTCAAGAGTCTTCTCCAACACCACAGTTCAAAAGCATCAATTCTTCGGCGCTCAGCCTTCTTCACAGTCCAACTCTCACATCCATACATGACCACAGGAAAAACCATAGCCTTGACTAAATGGACCTTAGTAGGCAAAGTAATGTCTCTGCTTTTGAAAATACTATCTAGGTTGGTCATAACTTTTCTTCCAAGGAGTAGGCATCTTTTAATTTCATGGCTGCAGTCACCTTCTGCAGTGATTTTGGAGCCCCCCAAAAACAAAGTCTGGCACTGTTTCCCCATCTATTTCCCATGAAGTGATGGGACCTGATGCCATGATCTTCGTTTTCTGAATGTTGAGCTTTAAGCCAACGTTTTTGCTTTCCTCTTTCACTTTCATCAAGAGGTGTTTTTAGCTCCTCTTCACTTTCTGCCATAAGGGTGGTGTCATCTGCATATCTGAGGTTATTGATATTTCTCCCGGCAATCTTGATTCCAGCTTGTGTTTCTTCCAGTTCAGCGTTTCTCATGATGTACTCTGCATATAAGTTAAATAAGCAGGTTGACAATCTACAGCCTTGACATACTCCTTTTTTAATTTGAAACCAGTCTGTTATTCCATG
>SJYT01020264.1:15853-104397 GCA_006410635.1 Cephalophus harveyi | reverse complement strand
GGACTCCTTTTCCTATTTGGAACCAGTCTGTTGTTCCACGTCCAGTTCTAACTGTTGCTTCCTGACCTGCATACAGATTTCTCAAGAGGCAGGTTAGGTGGTCTGGTATTCCCATCTCTTTCAGAATTGTCCATAGTTTATTGTGATCCACACAGTCAAAGGCTTTGGCATAGTCAATAAAGCAGAAATAGATGTTTTCCTGGAACTCTCTTCCTTTTTCAATGATCCAGAAGATGTTGGGAATTTGATCTCTGGTTCCTCTGCCTTTACTAAAACCAGCTTGAACATCAGGGAGTTCATGGTTCATGTATTGCTGAAGCCTGGCTTGGAGAATTTTGAGCATTACTTTACTAGCATGTGAGATAAGTGCAATTGTGCGGTAGTTGGAGCATTCTTTTGCATTGCCTTTCTTTGGAACTGGAATGAAAACTGACCTTTTCCAGTCCTATGGCCACTGCTGAGTTTTCCAAATTTGCTGGCATATTGAGTGCAGCATTTTCACAGCATCATCTTTCAGGAGAAAACACTATAACCTTGTAGAGAGCATGGACCATATTTTGAGATGCCAGAAGAGAATAATAGGAAGAGTATGAACTTTGCATTCTGATAGGCCTGTAACCCCTCCTCAGGTATTCCCCAGATGTACAGCTATAAGCAAGTTCCTTTACTTTCCTGAGCCTAACCTCTATTGTGGTTGTTGTTTAGTAGTTGTTGTGTCTGACTGTTTTGTGACCCCATGGACTGTAGCCAACCAGGTTCCTTTGTCCATGGAATTCTCCAGGCAAGAATACCAGAGTGGGTTGCCATTTCTTCTCCAGGGGATCTTCCCAACCCAAGGATCGAACCCACGTCTCCTGCACTGCTGACCAGTTCTTTACCACTGGGCCCTTTTATCTCCATTTCCTTTATTTTAAATAAGCCTACTAATGTCTACTCCTCAAGGAGTTTGCACATATATGAAATACCACACACACAAAAAACCTATGAATATGGTGCCTGGCACGTGTTTCATGGCTTCTTTGCCTAAGATTAATTCCACCATTTATTCCATCAGGTTCTTGCTGTATATAGGTTCTGTGGTTCATTATATCTTTTTATGAAGTTTTGGATCACCAGTGAATTTGAACAGTATGTCATCTTAATCACTTTTTATCCAAGTTGGTACAATTACTTTTAATACACTATATTTCTGAAATGTTTCTAATCCACTCTATCAGACAAAAACCATATCCGTGAATGTGTGGTATCAGTCCTTCTTGGTCTTGAGTTCTCTGTGAAGCTGCAGTAGAACAATACACTTCCTAGAGTCTTAGAAGAAGTGTTGCCAATTCCAGAAGGACCAAGAGACATTTCTTTGGGATTATTAGATTTGTTCTTGTTGTTTTACTGAGGTGGTACGTGAGACATTCCTTTACAGTTTTCTGAGATCTTAACAAAGTAGCTTAAAGGCACACCCCTGATTCCCTGAAGCCAGAGATCCTCAGTTAAGGAGAAGAGAAGGACATTTGGCAATGTCTGGAGACATTTATTTTCACAAACTGGGAGGTGCTACTGACACCTAATAAACAGAAATGAAAGATTCTGCTTAACATCACACAATAATTTATCCATCACCAAATGTCAGTAGAACTGAGGTTGAAGTCTAAAGCATTTATATCTTTGAAAATATTTTGATGGAATGAAAGATTATCCTAGAGCTTTCTGACTCCCCCAAATTAAAAAGTTTGCTTTTTGCTCTATTTCTCTTACTAAGACTACCCCTTCCATATATAAACACACTTTTAAAATATCTATTCCTATTCAAAAACCCAGACCAAAATATAGTGGGAAAAAATAACTATGTATTCACAAGATGCATCTAGGAACTTATTATATAGTTCCAGATTGTTCAACACTGAGAATTACTGAACATTACAGATTAAAAAATGTTTTTTAGGACATTGGGCCAAAAAAAATCAAGTAATTTATAAATAAAATATCAAAAGCAAAATGTTCTGCTAGTACTTAATGGAGTAACATTTCTGGAAAATATGCAAAGAAGAAAATGTGAACCAAAGATTTTATATCTAGCCACAGTGTTAACTTTGAGTAGAAAAATCACAGGAAAACATGCAATTAAGAATTCAGGGAGTTTCATGTGAGACCATCCCAAAGATTCTATTAGGAATGAGTTTCAATCAATTACTAAATATTTGCAGAAACTTTAGCATAAATTCTGAAGGTAATCACTGATGGGGTAAGCATGTCATATTGACATAGGAGTTACAGAAAAAATAGAGCAACAAATAAATTGAGAGACAAGGAAATCAGCTGTTAGAAGTTTGGCAATTACAGTTATTGAGAGAAAGACTTAAGCATTTGCCCAGACTTTTCTACTAAAGTTGTATTAAAATGTAAGAGTGGCTAAATAGTCTAACTGATTAGGAAAAGTATTTCTTTACAGAACAATTTCATTGAGCAAATGTTAAAGGAATGCTTAAATTAGAAAATCATCATTTTGGCTTTAGCCTTGATAGTGGATGGAAGCACCACTTCTGAAATATTACAGGAAATTTTATAATGAGGGAGTCAGACTTTGTGTACATGAAACTATTGATTTATCTTAATTTTAGTAAGATAAATAGACATATTCTTCTTGATATGATGTAATATGAAGTATATAGCAACTCTTATGCTAAAATTTGGTAGTTCAATTCAGTCGGCAGTGATTTTAAAGCCCAGAAATTTGATAGTACCAGAATCTAATTCAGAACTTGTTTCTCCTTTATACAAAATACTAAAACTGAGGAACAAGTAAAAGAACATACCATAAGGAAATAGACAAATTCACACCATGAAATTCTCTAAGAATAAATGACTTTGTTCTTTTAACAGTTAGTGGAGTGCATTTTTAAAAAAGGTTGAAAGGGAACAATACTTTGTCTTAATACTGTGGATCCAAACAAATTCTATATGCTGAGTTTGTTTGCTATTTTATTTTTTCAAGTACATATTATTGTTTCTCATATAATTATTATCACTCACATTTACTTCTTTGTAACATTTTTAAATTGACATATGCTCTATTTACAATAGTGTATTAGTTTCAGGTATAAAGCAAAGTGATTCATATATATATGTGTGTGTGTGTGTATGCATTTTTTTTTTCTCTTGTTATTTTTAACTTTGTTGGTAAAAGTTTCAGGGGCTTTCCTTGCAGCTCAGCAGTAGAGAATCCTTCTGCCAATGTGAGAGATGCTGGTTTGATCCCTGGGTCAGGAAGATTCCCTGGAGAAGGAAATGGCAACCCCCTCCAGTATTCTTGCTTGGAAAATCCCATGAACAGAGGAGTTTGGTGGGCTATAGTTCATGGGGGTCGTAAAGAGTCGGACACACCAGAAGGACTAAAGAGCAACATGGTACAAGTTCTGTTGTGTGTTTAGTGAAGAATTCTTCTTCTCTAGATACATTGGTGATGGTTTCATTCTTTAGATAGTCCTTGAAGAACTATAGTGCCAGGCACTGTGCTGGATACTGGAAAAAATGTTGCAAGTATAATGGGGGGGGGGGTCTGTATTTAAAAGATTGAACATTCTCTGCTTTCTGTCTGCTTCTCTGCTGGGCAGTCTGCATTTCCTGTGCAAATGTGCAGTCATTTAACATTCATCAAGAAAGAAGGCAGGATGTGGTGGGGAGGGTGAGAGAGATGGGGTTGAGGAAAGTTGTATTCAAACCCTTGACCTCAGCTCTGCTGAGGTTTTCTGGCTTATAGGGTATATTCCTTTAGCAACATTCTGTTCATTTGCTCTTATACCCTGAGCTTTATCATCTACCACTTCAAAGTATAAGACTGCAGTTTTCTGCTGTCACGGCTGGTGAAATAAGGAGTGCTTTCAGGCTAAAAAGCCACAAATCTACAATTCCTAGTGAAATAGGTGTTTTTCAGCTATAAGCCCTTTTCAGGTTTCTTCTTACTTTGGTAATTTTCTATTGCTTTCAAATTATCTCTTTGAATATTATTCAAGTTTTATAATTATTATCTGATGATTGAACTGGCAGGCTTATTTTTATCATCATTACTGTAGACCCTGACTATTTTTATCTGAGCCACTTCTTTTAAAGGAAACATAATCAAGTATTTTATGAAATCTTGGATTTTCATTTGAAGAATGGCTGGGTTGCTACAAGATTTTCCTAATTTATTAGTGCTTTGTGCACACTTATCCAGAAATGCAATTAAAATGCTTTTCTAATAGAGGAAACATATCATAATTATTTTTTCTTTGTCCATTATATATTAATGACAAAAATAATGCCAATGACTAGATTTGTATATATCCTGAAGAAATATTTTAATACCATTTACATTTAAAAATTTTACCTGTATTAGATAAGGAGCTTCCCAGGTAGTACGTTAGTAAAGAATCTGCCTGCCAGCGCAGGAGAGATAAGAGACAAAGGTTTGAACCTCAGGATGGGAAGACTCCCTAGAGTAAGAAATGCAACCCACTTCAGTATTTTAGCCTGGAAAATCCCACTGACAGAGGAGCCTGGTGGGCTACATGCCAGGGGTTCGCAAAGAGTTGACATGACTGAGCGACTGAACTGACTGAACTGAAAGCCTTGACTTAACCACTTATTACATCAAATAGACTCAGTAATTCTCCAATATTTTATGCCTTATAAAATTTAAATTAAATGTATTTATCTACTTGTTACTATTCTTGTCATAATTTTGAGTTCTTTTCCTTAGACTGTTTAGCAAGCAAGACAAGGAAGTTCTTCATAGGAGCAAAAGATCTGTTTCAATGGTCAAAAGATTAATATTATTAATAATAATTAATAAGCATTATTAACTGCAAGTCTAAAATAGTTTCATTATTAAAAAAAACTCTAAATTTAAAAAAAGTTTGTTGGAGCCAAGAATACAGAATGGAAATAATTGGTGTTGGGAACACTGGACAGCCACATGCAAAAGAATGAGACTAGATTCTTATCACAGCTGGAATCAAGATTTCCAGGAGAAATATCAACAACCACAGATATGCAGATAATACCAAAATAATAACAGAAAGTGGAGAGGAACTTAAAAGTCTTTTTTGATGAATGTGAAAGAGTAGACTAAAAAAAAACTAAGGTCATGGCATCTTATCCCATCACTTCATGGCAAATAGAAGGGGAAAAAGTGGAAGCAGTTATAGATTTTACTTTCTTGGGCTCCAAAATCACTGCAGATGGTGACTGCAACCATGAAATTTAAAGATGTTTGCTTCTTGGAAGGAAAGCTGTGACAAACCTAGAAAGCATGTTAAAAAGCAGAGCATCACTTTGCTGACAAAGGTCCATATAGTCAATGCTATGGTTTTTTTTAGTAGTCATTTATGGATGTGAGAATGGGACCATAAAGAAGGTTGAGTGCTGAAGAATTGATGTTTTCAAATGGTAGTGGTGGAAAAGACTCTTCAGAGTTCCTTGGACTGCAAGAGATCAAACCAGTCAATCCTAAAGGAAATAAACCCTGAACATTTATTGGAAGGGCTGAAGCTCCAATACTTTGGCTACCTGATGTGAAGAACTAACTTATTGGAAAATACCCTGATGCTAGGAAAGACTGAAGACAAAAGAAGAGATCGGCAGAGGATGAGATGGTTAGGTAGCATCCATGACTCAATGTACATGAGTTTGAGCAAACTCTAGGAGATGGTGAAGGACAGGGAAGCCTGATGTCCTGCAGTCCATGGGATTGCCGAGATACAGACATGACTTAGGGACTGAACAACAGCAAAGATCCCTATCTTGTACCATATACAAAAATCAACTTAAGATTAATTTAGACTTGAACAGAAGACCTGAAACCATAAAACTCTGAGAAGAAAACCTAGAGGGTAAGTTCCTTGACATAGATCTTGGCAAAGACTTTTTGGATTTGACAAGGAAAGTTAAGGCAACTAAAGTAAAAATAAACAGTGGGACTATATAAAACTGAAAATCTTTTGCACAGCAAAGTAAACTATCAACAAAATGTAAAAGCAACCTACAGAAGGTAGGAGAAACATTTGCAAATCATATTTGTGATAAGGGATTGCTGTCTCAAATATGTGAACAACTCATATATCTCAAAAGCAAAGAAACCCAAACAATCTGATTAAAAAATGGGCATAGGATCTGGCAGTTCCAACTTCATTCGTTTATACATAGCTGTCCACTTTTTCCAGCTCCACTTAGTGAAGAGACTGCCTTTTCCCTGATGCAAATTTCTGTCTCTTGTTTTGTGGATTAACTGACCATATGGGTGTGAATTTCCTGGCTCTCTATTCTGATATTTGCAAACATATCCCTGTTAATGGGTTAATATCCAAAATATATAAAGGTCTTATAAAACTCATTGCCAAAAAAAAACCCCAACTAACCAAACAACAACAAAAATAAACAAAGCAAAACCCAACATCAAATAAATAAATAAATTGAAAAGTCGGCAGATGACCTGGATAGACATTTTTTCCAAAGAAGACATACAAATGAAAAACAGGTATGTGGAAAGGTACATCAACATCAGAAAAGCGTAAATGAAAACTACAATGAGATACCTGACCCATGTTAGAATGACTGTCATTAAAAAGAAAACAAATGACAAATATTGGTGAGCATGTGAAGAAAAGAGTCTCTTGCACTATTGGTGGAAATGCAAATTGGTATAATCTCTGTGGAAAACAATATACTGAGTCTTCAGCTATAATATCAATACAATCCAGGATCTAAGGTAAAACATAATGGCTATTGTTTATAACATTGTATCATATATAATCAAATTTTGTTAAGAGAGTAGAACTTAAAATTGGCTCAGACAGTAAAGAATACGCCTGCAATGTGGGAGACCTGGGTTCAATCCCTGGGTTGGGAGCATCCCCTGGAGAAGAGAATGGCTACCCACTCCACTGTTCTGGTCTGGAAAATTCCATGAACAGAGGAGCCTGGCAGGTTACAGTCCATGGCATTGCAGAGTCCGACATGACTGAGTGACTTTCACTTTCAAGCACAAAAAGAAAAATATGTGAGGTTATTGTTGTTCAATCACTGTCATGTCCAACTCTTTGCAACATGTGAGGCTATGGATATGTTAATTAACTAGATGGCAGGAATCTTCTCAAAAGTGAAAGTCGCTCAGTCGTGTGGGACTCTTTGAGACCCCATGGACTATACAGGCATGAAATTCTTCAGGCCAGAAGAATACTGGAGTGGGTAGTCTTTCCCTTCTCCAGGGGATCTTCCCAACCCATGGACTGAACCCAGGTCTCCCACATTGAAGGCAGATTCTTTACCAGCTGAGCCACAGCAAAACCCATGAATACTGGAGTGGGTAGCCTATCCCTTCTCCAGGGGATCTTCCTAATCCAGGAATCTCACTGGGATCCCCTGCATTGCAGGTGGACTCTTTACCTACTGAGCTATCAGGGAAGCTTCCAAATATGCTGGGAAAGATTGAAGGCAGAAGGAGAAGGGGATGACAGAGGATAAAACGATTGGATGGCAGCACCGACTCTATGGACATGAGTTTGAGCAAGCTCCAGGAGTTGGCACTGAAGTCCATGGGGTCGCAAAGAATAGGACATGACTGAGCTACTGAACTGAACTGAGGAATCTTTTCACAATGTAGACATATGTTAAATCATTATGATATACACCTGATAGCAATGTGTCTGTTAAAACTGTAATAAATATCAAGAATAAATGATTTAGGGTACTGTGAGGATGAATGATCTAAGTATATGTGTGAAGGACTGAGTGGTGAGGACAAAATCAAGGAGAAGAGTCAGTCATACGGGCTTTCACTTCACTTGTAAGGACCTTTGCGCTCTCAGATTCCGCATTTTCCCAGAATAGACTTATGCATGATTATAATGTGGTACCAACTATTCAAAGAATTCACTTGGCATTTGATACCAGGGGCAGAAAATTTTTGCTTGAATATGCAGCACACCCAAGATCATACAGCCAACAGCTGGTGGAGCTGGCTTTAATTTTCCAAGGCTTCAGCTCTCTCATGGGTCTAGAATTAGTCACTTACTGAGAGATATTGTTCATCAACCAAAGTTGATTGAATACTTTAGTTCCTTTTTGATCATTAGTCTTTCCATTAGCATGGAAAGACTTACTTGATTTGGAATAGGTAACTAGAAATATGACTATCCCTTATTAAGGTAACTTGCTTCTGACCACACTTAATCCTCAAAATTCACACGCAGAATTTTGTCTGTACAAAATAGAACTAATATGGATCCTTTAGGAAAAGTTCAACCCCTTTATATATAGTATCAGACTTTCAACACCTCTTCCACACTCAATTAAAACCGTAGTTGTCATTTGGTAATTAGAAGGACTCTATTTAAAGAAGCTATTGACAAGCAACAAGATGAATGATACAGAAACACCATGATAAAAGAGCACTGGTAGGTGACAAATCCCTTATTCTGAGTTACTAAGGCAAAGGCTCATTTTTCAAACATGACAGGCTCTCATAAATAGCTTGATTTCTCTCTGGCATATTTGGTACATTGCTCTATGGGAGAAACCAATGAAAAAGACATTTCCTTTTTTGAGTTTTCTCTGGAAAAAGGAAAGATGCTTTCTAATTGGGTGGATGGAGGAATTTGTCATTCATTAAAGAAATGAAATCAGTACAATACTACAATACAAGAACACTTTCTAGAGGCAAAAGCCAACAACTCTAGGAAAGATGTTATCAAAGAAATCTATGACAAAGCTAAGCCTAAAAACAAGAAGACGTAAATCTCTATTTGAGGTAGATCACTGTAAAACTAAGCATATTTCAAATGCACAAAAGAAATTTTTTGTTCTAAATAAAACTTATATGAAATTCTTGTACCTTTTTTTGAAAATTCCAATAATAATGCTACTATTTTGTACATTGAATTTTTCATGAGTAAGTCATATTCTCTAACCTCTATAGTTTAGAGTCTGTACAACTGTTAAATAGAACTGCAGTTATTTTGTGTACTTCTTATCTGATTGAATAAACTGAGGAAGTTACAGTACTAACCCATGCTGCTGTGACTATAATGCCTTTTATTTGACAGCAATTCCCTGAAAGAGGCAATTTGAAAAACATTAACTGAAGAATCTTACATACTCACACATCTGGATTCCTGATTCTTATAATGAACAGTAAAGTTATTCCCAAATTATGTGAAGTTGAATAAAGCCCCAAGTTCAATATTAGGCAGATGAGAGTGATAATACTTTGTTTAACAATCTTACAGTCACTGATTATTGCTTTTGCCTTTTACCCATTGATTGTTTCTTTATAATTTTGCACCCTGGAAAGTTTTCCCTTATCTAATACTTTTTTCTTTTTAAACTGGGAGAACTTCTCATAGAGAGAACACATGAAAAATCAAAAAGCAATACATCATTTTATGCCCATCCTCTTGTATGCAATTAATGATTTAGTGAAATGGTGGCTACTGAATAAGATAGAGCCATAACAATTAGTTTAAAAATCATTGTAAGCACACGGGGAGCAGAAAATCACGGAAAGTCCCAATTTCAAATCCACTCCATTATATATGGACTTAGGATATCTCAACAACCCTGCAATCATTCACAGGATTTATTTTAGAATGAAATTGATAATGGAATGATTATTTGGCAGCCTCAGGGAAGGGAGCATAAAAAGGCTTATTATTAATAGCAATCAGGTGTGAAGGACCATAATTAAGGTTTTATAAATATAGAATGAGGTATAGACTTCAACTTAAACCTCAAAATCACATTCCAGGGAAAAGCAGGTTGGGATGGAAGAAAAGAGAAATACGGTGCAGAGAGACGGAGTGGGAGTAGGTGATTTTCAGCTTTGTAGTTTCCTGAACTTTTGAAACTTTTGCTGATGACTTAGTTACTCCTAACTGCATTAAATGTGAAAAACAAACATTTCATTTCAACATCTACTAGGGGTAAAGGGGGAGGGAGAAACTGGAAGATTAGGATTTATATATACTCGCTACTATATATAAAAGAGATAACTAATATGGACCTACCATATAGCACAAACCAAGCTTTAATGGTACATGGACTGAGAAAGTCCAGATGTTTAAGCTGGATTTAGAAAAGGCAGAGGAACTTGAGATCAAATTGCCAACATCCGTTGGATTAAAGAAAAAATAAGAGTTCCAGTAAAACATTTACTTCTGCTCTATTGACTATGCCAAAGCCTGTGACTGTGTGGATCACAACAAACTGGAAAATTCTTCAAGAGATGGGAATACCATACCATCTTATCTGCCTCCTGAGAAATCTGTATGCAGTCAAGAAGCAACAGTTAGAACTGGACATAGGAAAATGGACAGGTTCCAAATCCAGAAAGGAGTACACCAAAGATGTATATTGTCACCCTGCTTATTTAACTTATATGCAGAGCACATCATGAGAAATGCTGGGTTGGATGAAGCACAAGCTGGAATCAAGATTGCCAGGTGAAATATCAATAACCTCAGATATGCAGATGACACCATCCTTATGGTAGAAAGTGAAGAAGAACTAAAGAGCTTCTTGATCAAAGTGAAAGAGGAGAGTGAAAAAGTTTGCTTAAAACTCAACATTCAGAAAACTAAGATCATGGCATCTGGGCCCATCACTTCATGGCAAATAGATGGGGAAACAGTGGAAACAGGGACAGACTTTATTTTCTTGGGCTCCAAAATCACTGCAGATGGTGAGTGCAGCCATGAAATTAAGACAATTGCCCCTTGGAAGAAAAGCTATGACCAACCCGGACAGCATATTAAAAAGCAGAGACATTGCTTTGCTGGCAAAGTTTCATCTAGTCAAAGCTATAGTTTTTCCAGTAGTCATGTATGGATGGATGTGAGAGATGAAGTATGAAGAAATCTGAGCGCCGAAGAATTGATGCCTTTGAACTGTGGTATTGGAGAAGACTCCTGAGCATCTCTTGGACTTTAAGGAGATCCAACCAGTCCATCCTAAAGGAAATAAGTCCTGAATATTCATTGGAAGGACTGATGCTGAAACTGAAGCTCCAATACTTTGGCCACTTGATGTGAAGAACTGAATCATTGAAAAAGACCTTGAAGCTGAGAAAGATATAAGGCAGGAGGAGAAGGGGTGACAGAAGATGAGATGGTTTGATGGCATCACTGACTAAATGGACATAAGTTTAAGGAAGCTCTGGGAGTTGGTGATGGACAGGGAAGCCTGGTGTGCTGCAGTCCATGGGGTTGCAAAGAGTCGGACATGACTGAGCAACTGAACTGAACTGAACTGATATAGCACAAGGAAATCTATTCAATACTTTGTAATGACCTATATAGGAAAAAAATCTTAGGAAGAGTAGATATAGGTATAACTCATTTACTTTGCTGTGCTCTGAAATTAACACATTGTAAATCAACTATGAAGTGAAGTGAAGTGAAGTCACTCAGTCGGGTCCAACTCCTTGCGACCCCATGGACTGTAGCCTATCAGGCTCCTCCCTCCATGGGATTTTCCAGGCAAGCGTACTGGAGTGGATGGCCATTTCCTTCTCCAGGGGATCTTCCCAACCCAGGAATCGAACGCGGGCCTCCCGCATTGCAGGCAGACACTTTACCGTCTGAGCCACCAGGGAATATGCCAATAAAATTATTTAAATATGGTCTGGAGAACCAACAAAACACTGATATAACTCAATATGAGACTCAGATGAGGTCCTGTCTTTTTTTTTTTCCAAAGTTATTTTGATGGAGATTGATTGAGCTCCTGACAATGTGTGTGGCTGGTCCCATCAAAGGGAAAATCTAATAATATACACCGAGGTGACTCAGGTGTAACACAGTTTCCACCAGCTCCACAGTGTTCCCTACCTCAGGTTATTACTTTCTTTAGTTTATTACTTGCCTCTATTACCTGTCTGATTCTACCATGGCCTAGACTGATATATGGGGCATATTTGTGAGACAAAAGTTCTTTCAGAGAATTTGCTAAAGGAAAAGAAGCATAAGAGATATCTGTTGTTATAAAGTGCTGGTATTATGATTTGAAAGTCAAACCTCTCTAGCACAGGCAGCTAAATGATATTATTTGTCAATAGCAAGAATTCATTGAAAAATGCATTTTTATGGTTATAGAAATGATAGAACTTCTTTACATTAGATACCACCTAGCCCATGGACTATTGCATTTAAATTCTAGAACTTGTGGATGGCATTCTGAGATTTTATGACTGCCTTAGAATCTTCAACACTCTCTCCTTGAAAAAGCCAGTTTCAAATTACCTACTCTGGCTGGGGCCGAGGTATCATTTGTTTTCCTCAAAATTATTGTTTTTTTGTTCAAATGGTGAGTCAAAGTTTAATTTTTGAAAGTTAAAAAGTCAACATCACTCTCATAGAAGTAAAAAAATGAGTATGTATCCAAAATTATTTTATTCATAAATTAGGTAACTAACAGGATTGTTCAAAGCTGGTTCAAAGAATATCTGCGGAGCTAGATATTGGATGAGTTTTCTAAAAAAAGAAAAGGAGTGTTAATATTGTTATTGTGTTCTATAGGACATCATATTTCCTATAATTTGTAGGTTAATATCCTAAAAGACAATAAAAACATAACCGTAGGAGTTTTTTTTGTTGTTGTTCATTTGGCAGGGAGCCTGTCGATTCATTCAATGTATTTTATTCATCCATTCAACAAATATTTAATTCATATTGCATGCAGGATACTTGTTATGCAGAAAAATAAAAACAAATTTATTCTTACAACAAATATTGAGTTCTTACTGTGTGCCAAACCCTCTTCTAGAAATTGGGAAGCATGATAAATCAAAAAGAACATATCCTTGCTTATAAATCAAACTTCTATCTAGAATGCAATAAAATAAAATATGTAAAGTTAATGGCATATTAGATGATAATGACAGAAGGACAAAGGAAAGCAGACAAAAGTATAAAATAAAACACCTGGCTCCATTTTCCATGTTTGACGGCTAGCAGCATTCAAACCCATCATAAAATGCTTATCTTCAGACCCAGATGCATAGAACAGTCTTTTGGACTCTGTGGGAAAGGGAGAGGGTGGGATGATTTGGGAGAATGGCATTGAAACATGTATAATATCATATATGAAATGAATCGCCAGTCCAGGTTCAATGCATGATACTGGATGCTTGGGGCTGGTGCACTGGGACGACCCAGAGTGATGGTACGGGGAGGGAGGAGGGAGGGGGGTTCAGGATGGGGAACACGTATATACCTGTGTCTTATACACATCTCCCAGGTCTCCCACATTGAAGGCAGATTCTTTACCAGCTGAGCCACAGCAAAACCCATGAATACTGGAGTGGGTAGCCTATCCCTTCTCCAGGGGATCTTCCTAATCCAGGAATCTCACTGGGATCCCCTGCATTGCAGGTGGACTCTTTACCTACTGAGCTATCAGGGAAGCTTCCAAATATGCTGGGAAAGATTGAAGGCAGAAGGAGAAGGGGATGACAGAGGATAAAACGATTGGATGGCAGCACCGATAAAAAAAAAAAAAGTCTCACATCTAAGCTAGTAAGAAAACCTGGCTGTCCTTACTTTTCCTTGGCAGGAAGTTAATCTTGCACACCCCTGTCCATGCCTGCATGCAGGAGTGTTCGCTGGAGCCTCACCCCATGTTGGGGAAGTTAATAAAAATTGTCTTGTTCAGGCTTCAGAGGCCATAATAGGCCTTTGACTGAACAGAGACCCTGAAGGGAATTACAAGTCAAACTGCCAACCAACAGAAAGTCTTGAGAACCAACAGGTTAGGAAGGGAGTGAGTCATGAAGCTTCCTGGACCCTGGGAATCTGGGCAATTCTCTGGGATCAGCCAGCATTCTGAAACTTACAACCAGAAATACAAGCATTTAACGTGAGAGCCAGAGTCATGTATTTGCATGCAAGCCAATGATTATCAGCCTGCAGGCTGGAGGTCCTCACTGACCCAGACCTTTCCAACTGAGTCCCTGAAACAGCAGTTTCAAGGGCTTCCCAGCACTGCTTGGATCTGGATGTAGGTGCTTCCTCAGTGGTGATATATAAACATTTATTTTTTACTGTATTGCTTGTCATCATACTGCGACTTACTATTAATACAATGAATTTCCTTATTTCTTGCTTTCTTAAGTGTAGAGTGGTTATTTTGCCAGGGAGTCCTCTGAACCTAAGATAGAAAGTAAACCTTTCAGCAGAACATAAATCTTTGGTCAGAATACCCCTTAACTACCATAATGAAACCCAACCCAGTCTCCCTTCCCTGCTCTCTCCTGTCATTTTTGACTGCTTAGCAAATTGGACTGCTTATTCCCAGAACTTCATTATGTCATAAGCTCTTTCTACCCTCTTGTTGTGGATATGGCATCGTCAGTTTGTGCATCTGAACACATTGTGTGTGTGTGTTGCAGGGGGAATGAGTTCCAACTCAGGGTTCCAACTCCGTGGAACATGGCTACAAGGGAACAGGATGGTATTGTTTTGGGGAGAAGGACTACAGAGGACAATGGGAGCCATAGCTCAGTTGGTAAAGGATCTGCTTGCAATGCAGGAGACCCTGGCTTGACTCCTGGGTTGGAAAGACCCCCTGGAGAAGGGATAGGCTGCTCTGGTATTGGGCTTCGCTTGTGGCTCAGCAGGTAAAGACTCTGCCCACAATGCGGGAGACCTGGGTTTGATTCCCTGCATTGGGAAGATCCCCTGGAGAAGGGAAAGGCCACACACTCCAGTATTCTGGCCTGGAGAATTATAGTCCATGGGGTTGCAAAGAGTTGGACACGACTGAGGAACTTTCAAAGGAAGACGGGGTGTGAGTCATATAGGTATCTTGGAGAAGAATATTCCAGGAAGAGAGAATCGATTGCTCAAATGCCTGGAGACAAGGACATGCTGTGAATTCAAGATACAGTAAGAAGACCCTTGAGGCTGGAATTGAGAGACCAAATGGGAGACTAGGGGTGAAAATGAGTAGGGAAGTAATGGTTGGAGGAGGAGATCAAGTAAGACCTAATGGGCCACCATTAGCATATTTTGGCTTTTTCTCTGGATGAGAGGCAAAGATCCTAGAGAAATTTGGAGCAAACATAAGCTTACATAGATTGAGAATATTTGAACTTGCAATGTAATAGAATCACTCTGTTGCTATATTCAGAAAAGACAAAGGTTGAGGTTGTATGTATTATGAAACAGTTGGAAGGCAAGAAATGAGGACAAGGTTAGACATGGCTGGTAGCAGTGGAAGTGAGAGAAGGTGGTCAGATTCTCTTCTGAAGATCAAGCAGCAGAAGGTTCTCAGGTTGGGTGTAGAACACAAATGAGAGGAGTCAAGAATGGCTACAAAGTCTGTGACCTGTGCAAACGGAAGAACAGGTTGGGCATCGTATATATCTCAACAGTTAGCTGCTCAGTTGTGTATGCCTCTTTGCGACCCCATGGACTGTAGCCCACAAGGCTCCTCTGTCCATGGAATTCTCCAGGCAAGAATACTGGAGTGGGTTGCCATTCCCTTCTCCAGAGGGTCTTCCTGGCCCAGGAATCAATTCTGGGTCTCCTGTATTGCAAACAGTTTCTTTACTGCTTGAGCCACCAAGGAAGTTCTCATAGGGAAGGGTAGTGAGATCACGTACAATACTAAAAAGTGAAACTTGCTATGTTGTTATGTTATGAGGGTGGGCTTTAGAGAGCGTGGTCAATGTGACGAAGTAATGAGGAGGGATATTGTAATGTGAGCATAAAGGAAAGAAAATATTTCAGGTTTGACCTTTCAAAATAATTTTTATTTATTTATGGCTGCTCTGGGTCTTTGTTCCTGTGTGTGGGCTTTCTCTAGCTGCAGTGAGCTGGGACCACTCTTCACTGAGTCGCACAGGCTTCTCATTGCGGTGGCCTCTTTCGTTGCAGAGCTCAGGCTCGAGGACATGTGGGTTCAGTACTTGCAGCACGTAGGCTTAGCTGTCCCACAACATGCAGAATCTTCCTGGACCAGGGGTTGAACCTGTGGCCCCTGTACTGGCAGGTGGATTCTTAACCACTAGACCACCAGGGAAGCCCTCAGGGTAGATTTTTGAAGAAGAGAAAGGGAAAGTCCTCGAAGTTCAGAGAGGTCAACCCTTTTCAGTTTTTATTGGTAATTCCCTATGACCTGAGCTGCTTTGCCAACTTTCAGCGACTCTCATTTCATCCACTTCTGGTCTTAAGAAAAGTTTCCACACAACTGGTTCCTTTTCTTCTTTTAAGACCACCGTAACTTAGGAGCAGAAATTTAGGGTGACTTGTTGATCTTTAGTAGGGCTTCCCAGATGGCACTAGTGGTAAACAACCTGCCTGCCAGGGCAGCAGATGCAAGAGAGACATGGATTTGACCCCTGGGTCAGGAAGATCCCCTGGAGGAGGAAATGGCACTTCACTCCAGTATTCTTGCCTGGAGAATCCCACAGACAGAGGAGTCTGGTGGGCTCCAGTCCATGGGGCCACAAAGAGTCAGACATGACTGAGTGACTCAGCACAAAATGTATAGTAAATGCTGTTTTCAAGTGAGTTGCTGATCCAAGTCCATATATACTTGAGACATCAGGGATATACACTTATCACAATGTAATGCAAAACAAACCCCAATTCATGAAAAAAGTGTCTCTCTAGATATGAAATTTTAACTTTTCTACTGGGTATTCTGGTATCTTTTAGACATAGCTTGAGTTCAACAGCTAGCAAATCAGAGTCTACAGGAATGGTCACCATAACCTCTACCCTTGGACCAGGGCGCTATGAATGTGATTTTTGTTATTTAAAATCTTCATGTCTGATCTAATCATTATAGCAAATGATGTTAAATATCAAGAAGCTACAATTCCCTGGTAGCTCAGTAAAGAATCCGCCTGCAATACAGGAACCCCAGTTCAATTCCTGGGTCGGGAAGATGTGCTGGAGAAGGGATAAGTTACCCACTCCGGTATTCTTGGTCTTCCCTGGTGGCTCAGACGGTAGAGTCTGTCTGCAATTTGGGAGATGTGGGTTCGATCCCTGGATTGGGAAGATCCTTTGGAGAAGGGAACAGCTACCCACTCCAGCATTCTGGCCTGAAGAGTTCCATGGACAGAGGAGCCTGGTGGGCTACAGTCCATGCGGTACCAAAGAGTCTGACACTACTGAGTGAGTTCCACTTTCACAATTCACTAGATTATACTGGTACTAAGGAGATTTGTAATCATTTCTTGATATAGACAGCAGAACCATCTGCTTATTGAATTCACTTAATCACTGGATTTATTTCAGTTCAGTTCAGTTCAGTCACTCAGTTGTGTCCGACTTTGCAATTCCTTAATGCTCAGCTTTCTTTATGGTCCAGCTCCATACATGACCACTGAAAAAACCATAGATTTGTCTAGACAGACCTTTGTTGGCAAAGTAATGTCTCTGCTTTTTAATATGCTGTCTAGGTTGGTCATAGTTTTTATTCCAAGGAGTCAGCATCTTTTAATTTCGTGGCTGCAGTCACCATCTGCTGCCCATGATTTTGGAGCCCAAGAAAATAGTCTGTCACTGTTTCCCCATCTATTTGCCATGAAGTGATGGGACTGGATGCCATGATCTTAGTGTTTTGAATGTTGAGTTTTAAGCCAGCTTTTTCACTTTCCTCTTTCATTTTCTTCAAGCGGCTCTTTTTAGATGCTATTGGTTGATTTTTTGGTTAATGTTCACATCAGTTTCTTAATCAATTAACTTACCTGTGGTAATGAAAATGTTCTGGAATTAGTGATGATGTCACATAACTTTGTAACTATACTAAAAATTGACTGACTTGTAAAGTCTAAAAGGATAGATTTTATGATATATGAATTATAGTTCAAAAAGTGCTATATCTATCTATATTCATATCTATATCTATCTATACGTATGTACACTCCTACAAATCCTGATATCTTGCTGATATTCTCTCAAGGAAACATACTGGATATTGTGGGGTATGTCAAAGCTTCATCAACTGCTGTGAGCCTTGGGGATTACCAGGGTGATCCTGAATGGTGACTCTCATCATCTAGGCATTAGTGTCAGCTGTTCAGTTTCTTCTGTACCCTTAGGGTCATAAATAGCCAACAGGTATTCCTCTTAATAGTAGAGTAGTAGTGTGATTTTCCTAGTTTTGATCTCATTGTAGAATAACAAGCACTCAAGTTAAGGAGGTATCCAAAAATGACATATGTCTATGCTGTAATGTCCTCATGAATTCAGTGAAACTTCTTTGCCCTTAAGCTGAAAATAGAATAAAGAAGATTTTTTTTATTTACTTATAGTCCCCTAACAACTTGTTAATGGAAGCCCCATGGAAATTTTTATTATCTTTTTATGTACACTGGTAACCTGTTGCTTCCCATTTTATTAACAAATAATTCAATTGGCAGGATATTGCTGTGTAGATATTGGTATCCTCGAGCTTTGAAAATGGATGTTCCATAGGTCAAATATATGCTTGGTTGTTTTCATTTGTGTCTTATAAGACAGTAAACACAGACAGGTGTTTGTTTCTCAAGTCAAGCTACTTAGCACCACTGCAATGACTATTAAGTTGCCATGTTTCCACCAGCCTCGTGGCTTCAGTTTGAAACCCCTGCCTCGTCAATCTTCAAGAAGATTTATCTCCCAAGAGTTTTTATGACACCAACTAAAATAAGAAACCCATGGGGTCACAAAGAGTTGGACATGACTTAGCGACTGAACAATAGTGATAACAAAATGATAAATACAGCTCGTTCAAGAATTCGCCTGCCATACTCTTCTTCCTTAAAATAGCTAGACTGAGTGATTGCTAATTTGAGGTCTCACAAGGGTAGGTTTGTTTTATTCTAGCTTTGGTAAGGTTTTGGAGAATTCAGCATTGTTTGCTAAAGAGTCTGCTTCTCTCCCTGTAGTCCCTCCTTATTGTGGGAGGACTTTAACTGCACTCTTCACTCAAGAGCAGACTGAACATGCTTTGACCAAACACATTTGAACTATAGTGATCTGTGTTACCCTGAGGCAGAAATTTCACTATTTTGAGCAAAATCTGCTATGCCTCTCTTCTCCCTTCTACAACCACAGGTCATTTCCAAGACACAGAACTTTTCCCTTCAGCTTTGAACCTCTGCCCCTTCTCTCCTACAATCAAGCCTCTAGTCTGGCCTATTTGATTTCTTCTACATAAAAGTTATCTCTGAGTTACCTAGCTGCCAGCTTATAGTTATCCTTTGCATTTTCTCAGTAGAAGGGAGAGAGGGTTTAAACAACCCTTTGGTTGAAAAGGAGAAGACATGTCTGAGAGGCAGAATGTCAACAATGCCAACTGGCTAACTAAAATATTGCTCAAGTTGGCAAGTGAGTATCATTCCTGAAGCATCTTAAAATCTGCCACATCAGCCTTGTCCCTCCTGACCTCTTTCTTCTAAGGGTTCCTACAGGCTCCTATTAGTTGTTCTAATTCAAGCAGCCACTGTGCCAAGCTCGAGGTATGAGTGGTGGATACACTTCTTCCAGACTGTCTAGCTTCTTGCCTGACCCTATCCAGAGTAAAGTGTCATCCTTCCCCCTTCCTTTCCTTTTATTATCCACTTCTGAAATTGCTGGAGTTAAACTGCTCTCCCATGTGTTAGTTAAGCCACATTCTTTTACTTTTTGTGCTCATCTGATGTTTACTTTCATTCATCTTCATGTTGGTGAGTTCAATTCTCCCTGTCTATGCAGCGTGATAAGAATCATGAGAGCTACTAGGCTGTCTCTGCCAGGCCGTTGCCTTTGATACTCCAGGTTGAGATCCAATGGGTAGAAAATCAAAAAGGGAAGATGGAGGTAAGGTGGGGGTGGGGGGGGGGAGGAAGCGGAGAAAGACCCAGCTGCTAGCCACAGGCAAAAGACAAGACCTAACAAAGGGGACTGAAACCTGTGTCCGTTCTCTTTGCCTCTGACCCAGGTGGAATGGGTCTCCTGCAGAAGCTGGGACTTTTTGTCATAAATTTGACCATGCCTATGTGGTCCAGGAGTCAGAGAGGCCAAAGCGCGATCCAGGGGCAGATGGAGCAGTTACAGCCCCAGCTGTGCCACCAATGGTATGAATCATCAGTCAGAGACAGTGTGTAGAGTATAAACAACTGCTCCTTTAACTCCACCCTCCATGTACAAGAATCTTTCTATGGCTGGTTCTAGTAGAAACATAAAGGATCAGTCAGAGGTCAAGCTGCACATGTATGTGTGTATGCATCACTTCAGTCCTGTCTTACTCTTTGTGACCCCATGGACTGTAGTCTGCCAGCTTCCTCAACAAAACACATGTTACTAAACTTTAGTTTGATTTTCTCCTGTTAATCTGTCTCATGCCAGATTAATTCTTAGACCAGCTGTTAAGAAAAGCAGTTATATATGAACAGGGAAATGAGGGCACAGGTCAAATGACATTAAATACCTTGTAAACAAAGTAGGTCCTTGAGTGGATAAAGAAAAGCAGGAACCACCAGACGGACAGGAAACCACACATTTTGGGGTGATAAGTGTCTTGGAGGAAGATAAAGAAAGGTCAGAAAAGGAATCACAGAATGTAATCTTTCACTAATATGTTCTCATAACATTAAAGTTAGCCTTGCAGATAAGAAGTACCCACCATGCATTGATGCCAGGACACTTCCAATCAAATCTAAATAAGGACAAAAATCCTTCCTCCTCTTGGGAAGTTGGAGCTGGGATGAAAATCATTGAATAAGAACCCAAAGTCCCCTATTCCCCCATGAATATTCCATTTCTTCATTTCTACACCCTGCATAACCAGCTTGCCAAAAAGTTCAGGGCAACTACTCACCTGAGCCTGCTCACTCTCCCCTTGAGAGCATACCATAGCATAAATAAATTCTTGCTTTGCTTTCTTCACCTCCCTGTTTCATCTCTGAATTCTTTCTACAATGAGACAAGAATCAACTCTTTAATAAGGCAGCCAGACACATCTAAAAGGGCAGAGGAAATTTTCTTCCTCCCCTATCCTGGCTATAGACCTTGTATGTCCAATCTCTTGAATTCTTTTTGTGCTCCTAGTCAGAGAAATCTCTACTTTTAGGAAAGCTTCTCTGACTAGATAGGTCCATTGAGATTTGTCTTTTGGACACATGTACCTAGATAGGTCCATCTGTTTTTGTCTTTTAAAGTAACAAAACTGCGAGTGACACCAGGGTCTGAAGGTCATGAGAACCATCTTAAAATTCCACTTACTATAGGTTTTGCAGTCTATGATCAGATAGAACAAATCTAGGTAAGTGATTGGGACAGATTAAAACATGTACTTACTACAACTTATTAAATGAAATATAGCAATTGAAAAGATTGTACTTAATGTCACCATTAAGGGAAAATTTGTCAACTCTCTCCAAGAAGCTTATCAGAATGTATGACCAAATTTTTATAATTTGGTCAGACACAAAAGTGGGTTAAGTTAATTCAGGAAGGTTAAGAAAATTCTCGAGGTGAACTGTGTTGAAACTTCACGGAGACACGTCTGTGAAGCCTTTGCTTCATATCTTGCTCTAGTTTGACTCTGATAGTGGTTTTTCTAATATTCTTGACAAGCTTGAATTTGAAATAGAAGTGCATGTATCCTTAAATATCACAAACAGGCAATATTTGTGGAAAGCCATGGTTGGAATGTTGTTAAAATAAGTCTCACTAGATAGACAGATATTGGATTTCCCTGGTGGCTCAGTGGTGAAGAATCTACCTATCAATTCTGGAGACCTGGGTTCAATCCCTGGGTTGGGAAAATGGGATGGGGGAGACTGGTGGGCTGCTGTTTCTGGGGTCGCACAGAGTCGGACACGACTGAAGTGACTTAGCAGCAGCAGCAGCAGCATACTCTACAAAACTGACCTTGCTTTTATTCTATCTTAATCTCTCACTCATACTCTCCCATGTTTTATAGATTTATCTGCCTTTAAGCTCCTCCCACTTCCCTTCCCTACACAAATGATTACTATTTTCCACTTTTAAAATATGTACCTTCATTCCCCTGATTTTAATTAATTTATCAGGTTATGCTACATCCTGTCTCTTGAGGTCATCAAGATTCCTTATTCTATCTAATTGTGCATCTAATTAGGAAACATTCCCTTGTCTTTTTTATTGTGGAAAGAAAAATAGTTGCTGTAACTCATTACATAGACATTGCTATAGATAAATCTTTTGGCTTAAAAAGAATATTTTAAATTATTTTTGTGATATAAAATTCATATTTTATGGCAAAAAAATTAAACATAAAAATTCTTGCCCTTTGGTCTCTTCTGTCTTCCTACTAGGTATTGCGTATTTGCATCATGCATCAACCAAGCCTCTGTCATAAGCAAGAAGACCTGCTCACCTCTGAAAAGCAACTTCTCTTGCATCAGTAAAACAACAACTCCAAATATAACATGCCTTCTTGATTTTTTAAGGGGGTCACATGACCCACCACAATGGCACTTATGCCTGGATTATGTGAGTTGTCAATAATGCACCATTTGATGCACAGCCTTCTGTCTCAAAAATAAAACAAAACAAAACAAAAAACAAACTGTCAAGACTATAAACTGTCTTGACATCTTTTTAAACATTATTTTTATTGGAGTATAATTGTTTTACAAGGTTGTATTAGTTTCTTCTGTACAACAAAGTGAATCAGCTATGTGTACACATATATTCTTTCCCTCTTGAAGTTCCCTCTCACCCCATTCCCATCCCATAATTCTAGGTCATCACAGATAACCGAACTGAGTTCCCTGTGCTGTATAAACAGGTCCCCATTTGCTGTCTATTTTACACATGGTAGTGTACATAAGTTAATTACACTCTTCCAGTCATCCTCCTGTTCCCCCATATAAACTGTTTTGACTTCTAATGGGAGGGAGCAACAATTTTCAGACCTTTCTGAAATGCTCTTCCCAGGTTATGATCCTCAAGTTTGGCTCAAATAAAATTTTCCAATTTTTTTCTTAGATCAATTGACATTGACATTTCCTGAATCAAGCTTCGAATCCTGAAAGCTATTCTTGTCTCATGTACTCTTTGATCTAGATAGAAAACTTTTAAAAATAAAGATAACATTTATTGTGATTTCCTTGGAGCTCTCCACACGTCTGATAAGTAAGATGGTGCTACTTCTTAGTAACTGAAGCTTCTGAGAAGGTGATAAGAATGAGTAAGCGACTCATGAGAAAACTGCAGAGGTCTATCACGGGAGTGAAGACAGACGATCGCCTTCACTCTCCTGCTGGTAAATACCAAGAACTGGGAAGAACCTGAGGTTTTACTCTATTTGCGAGTTAACAAGGGAGCTTTCCACAATTTCATGGATGCTATCAATGCTATCAGAAGGCACGAAACTCCTGGGTCAGAGAAAAAGGACTGTTTATTACTCAAAGTAATAGGAGTATCCAGCGTACAGCATTTATACTGCTTCTCTGAGCCCCAAATGATTGTGACACACAGGCTGTATTACAAGATGGGAACCATGAGCTTAGGAAACCCAATTTATTTAATAGTGAGAAGTAAACCTCTCTGACTTTTCCCTCTGTGGCAGACATGATCACTATGATATCAAACGGCAAGCAAATCTCTGCTTTGTTTCTGAGGGGCACATGGTCTTTGTTTGAAGGCTTTTGCTGTTCGTACTTTTGAAAAGATAGTCCAGAATGAATGCAGTTAGTGCTTATAAAATGTACAGAAATGTGAGAGACACATGGAGAATTGGCTCCCACAATATGTTGTTAGGATTGGCAGAGATAGATATGAACAGCAGCCTAAGGCGTTTTAAGCAAAAGTGCTAATGCAAAGATTCAAGTCAGCCTTAGTGTCATCTTGGATTCTCACCTCCCCTTCACTTGCCACCTGCCCCCAGCAAATCTATTAACCTATCAAGAAGTCTGATTGACTGCATTCAAAACACCTCTCAAGCTTAGCCATTTCTCTCCACCTAGTGCTAAGAGTTGAACACGACTGAGCGACTTCACTTTCATTTTTCACTTTCATACATTGGAGAAGGAAATGGCAACCCACTCCAGTGATCTTGCCTGGAGAATCCCAAGGACTACGGAGCCTGGTGGGCTGCCGTCTATGGGGTCACACAGAGTCGGACACGACTGAAGCGACTTAGCAGCAGCAGCAGTAGTGCTGATTTAAGATGTCTTCATTTCTCCCCTGCACTCCTGTAATCTGTAATAGTCTTCTATGTTTTAAGTCTTTTCTGCACTTGTACAGCCTGTCTCCATGGAGCAGGAGTGATCTTAGCGATCATTTACGACCTTAAATCAGATCATGCAACTCCCTCTGTAAAGTCATTCAGTGATCTCTAGCTGTACTTGGAAACTTGAACTCCTTGGCTTCCAAGGTCAACTTCATCAAGTCTTTCTCCCTGTTCTCCCTTGGCAATGTTTTTGCCTTTCCTGGGATGCTCTTTTGCAATATTTCCTTGTCTTCTATAATACTTTCCTCACCACCTAGCTCACTATCAATATAACTATATATATAATCTATGTAGAAACCTGCTTATTAGGTTTATATCATATGCTACTAAGCACCATCATATTCAGTTCAGTTCAGTTCAGTTCAGGCACTCAGTCGTGTCCAATTCTTTGTGACCCTATGGACTGCAGCACGCCAGGCCTTCCTATCCATCACCAACTCCCGGAGTTCACACAAATCCACGTCCATTGAGTCGGTGATGCCATCTAACCATCTCATCCTCTGTCATCCCCTTCTCCTCCTGACCTCAATCTTTGCCAGCATCAGGGTCTTTTCAAATGAGTCAGCTCTTAGCATCAGGTGGCCAAAGTATTGGAGTTTCAGCTTCAACATCAGTCCTTCCAGTGAATATTCAGGACTGATTTTCTTTAGAATGGACTGGTTGGATCTCCTTGCAGTCCAAGGGACTCTCAAGAGTCTTCTCCAACACCACAGTTCAAAAGCATCAATTCTTCGGCACTCAGCTTTCTTCCCAGTCCAACTCTCACATCCATACATGACCACTGGAAAAACCATAGCCTTGATTAGACAGACCTTTGTTGACAAAGTAATGTCTATGCTTTTTAATATGCTGTCTAGATGGGTCATAACTTTCCTTCCAAGGAGTAACAATCTTTTAATTTCATGGCTGCAGTCACCATTTGCAGTAATTTTGGAACACCAAAAAATAAAGTCAGCCACTGTTTCTACTGTCTCCCCATCTATTTGCCATCATATTATTTGACTTAAAAATGTCTTCCTCCTGTCAACCCATACTTAATGTATTTTCTTGAGATCAGGGACTTTGGCTCTCTTAATTAATTATAATTTTAGCATTTAGAGCAGCGTCTACCATTATGTAGGACCATAAGGCTCTTAATTTAGCCAAGGATATAGAGCCTCTCAGCTTCCCTTGTAGCTCAGTTGGTAAGGATTCTGCCTGCAGTGCAGGAGACCCAGGTTTGATTCCTGGGTTGGGAAGATCCCCTGGAGAAGGAAATGGCAACCCACTGCTGTATTCTTGCCTGGAGAATCCCATGGAGAGAGGAACCTGGCAAGCTACAGTCCATGAGATCACAAGAGTTGGACAAGAGTTAGCAATTAAACCACCACCAATACCATCAAATTCTAGATGAGTGAAACCTATGTGCTGTGCAGTTTTTCTCTTGGTAAACTTAGAAGTTAGAGAAGTGTATAACTTATCTGAGTGGCATAAGAATTCTGCACAGGCTCTGGACAGACAAGGAGGGTTACCATAATAATCGAAAAGCTTGGTACCCAGTAAGAATTGGAGGGAAAGTAGAGTTTTTAGAAAACCTGGGGAACCTCCCCTTGCACCAACAGCAAGCTCATCCCTCCTCAACCAATACACATAGCAATTATTTATTCTTAACTTTTTATTTTTAGAGCAGTTTCATGCTCACAGCAATATTGAGTAGAACATACAGAGATTTCCCATATACTTCCTGCCCTCAAATATGTAAAACCTCTGCCTTTGTTAATATCTCCTACCAAGGTAGTAGTTTTATTACAGCTGATGGCCTACATTGAAACATTGTGACCCAAAGTCCATAGTTTACAGTAGGGTTCACTCTTGGTGTTGTTCATCTATAGGTTTGGGCAAGTATATAATGATATGTATTCATCATTATAATACCATAGACAGTATTTTCATTGCCTTGAAAATCCTCTGTGCTCACTTATTTATCTCAATCCTTTAACCCCTCACAACTACTGACCTATTTAATGTCTTCATCATCTTGCTTCTACTAAAATGTTACATAGTTGGAATCACATAATAAGCTGCCTTTTCAGATGGACTTCTTTAAGTTAGTAATATACTTCTTTTCATGACTTGACAGCTCATTTCTTTTTAGTGATGAATAATGTTTCATTGTCTGGATGTGCCATAGCTTATTTAGCCATTGGCCTCCTGAAAGACATCTTAGTTGCTCCCAAGTTTTGGTAGTTATGAATAAAGCTCTATAAATATCCATCTGTAGAATGGGAATGCCAGACCACCTAACCTGCCTCTTGAGAAATCTGTATGCAGGTCAGGAAGCAACAGTTAGAACTGGATATGGAACAGCAGACTGGTTCCAAATAGGAAAAGGAGTACGTCAAGGCTGTATATTGTCACCCTGCTTATTTAACTTATATGCAGAGTACATCATAAGAACCGCTGGACTGGAAGAAACACAAGCTGGAATCAAGATTGCCGGGAGAAATATCAATAACCTCAGATATGCAGATGACACCACCCTTATGGCAGAAAGTGAAGAGGAACTACAAAGCCTCTTGATGAAAGTGAAAGAGGAAAGCGAAAAAGTTGGCTTAAAGCTCAACATTCAGAAAACGAAGATCATGGCATCTGGTCCCATCACTTCATGGGAAATAGATGGGGAAACAGTGGAAACAGTGTCAGACTTTATTTTTTGGGGCTCCAAAATCACTGCAAATGGTGACTGCAGCCATGAAATTAAAAGACGCTTACTCCTTGGAAGAAAAGTTATGACCAACCTAGATAGCATTTTCAAAAGCAGAGACATTACTTTGCCGACTAAGGTCCGTCTAGTCAAGGCTATAGTTTTTCCTGTGGTCATACATGGATGTGAGTGTTGGACTGTGAAAAAGGCTGAGTGCTGAAGAATTGATGCTTTTAACTGTGGTGTTGGAGAAGACTCTTGAGAGTCCATTGGACTGCAAGGAGATCCAACCAGTCCATTCTGAAGATCAGCCCTAGGATTTCTTTGGAAGGAATGATGCTAAAGCTGAAACTCCAGTACTTTGGCCACCTCATGCGAAGAGTTGACTCATTGGAAAAGACTCTGATGCTGGGAAGGATTGGGGGCAGGAGGAGAAGGGGATGACAGAGAATGAGATGGCTGGATGGCATCACGGACTCGATGGACGTGAGTCTGAGTGAACTCCAGGAGATGGTGATGGACAGGGAGTCCTGGCGTGCTACGATTCATGGGGTTGCAAAGAGTTGGACACGACTGAAATGAACTGACTGAACTGATGCAATATTGCTCTTTACAGCATTGGACCTTGCTTCTGTCACCAGTCACATCCACAACTGGGTATTGTTTTTGTTTTGGCTCTATCCCTTCATTCTTTCTGGAGTTATTTCTCCACTGATCTCCAGTAGCATATTGGGAACCTACTGACCTGAGGAGTTCCTCTTTCAGCATCCTATCATCTTGCCTTTTCATACTGTAGAGAAATCCAGAAAGCAGGATTGGATTGTCTTCTGTCATCATTCAGTGTCTCTCTCCTTGGGCCCTGGGGAGGTCTGGGTATTCTGTTCAGCCTGCAGAATAAACTTCCTTTGAGTAGACTATGTGACAAGCTTGGTGCTGGGGACACAAATATGAGTAAGAAGGATCAATATCCCTCACACTGGGCTGAATATATGAAGCACTCTGCAATCGTGGGAAACGGTTACAACTAAACCACAGGGTTGTTGTTGTTGTTCCGTTGCTAAGCCTGTTCAACTCTTTGTGACCCCACGGACTGCAGCATTCCAGGCTTCCCTGTCCTTCACTACCCCCTGGAGTTTGCCTAAACACACGTCCATTGAGTCAATGATACCATTTTCATCCTCTGTTGGCCCCTTCTCTTCCTGCCCTCAATCTTTCCCAGCATCAAGGGCTTTTCCAGTGAGCTGGCTCTTTGCATCAGGTTACCAAAGTATTCGAGCTTCAGCTTCAGCATTAGTCCTTCCAATGAATATTCAGGGTTGATTTCCTTTAGGATTGACTGGCTTGATCTCCTAGCAGTTTAAAGGACTCACGAGAATCTTCAACACCACAGTTCAAATGCATATACTCTTTGCCATTAGCCTTCTTCATGGCCCAACTCTCACATATGACTACGGGAAAAACCATAGCTTTGACGACATGGATTTTTGTTGGCAAAGTGATGTCTCTGCTTTTTAAAACACTGTCTAGGTTTGTCATAGCTTTTCTTCCAAGGAGCAAGGGTCTTTTCATTTCATGGCTGTAGTCACCATGAGGATTTAATCACAGGGTGTCTTGGTACAATATGGGGGTTGCTCAATGGCTTCGCTAGTAGCCAAATTCCCTTGTACCAAAGGTCCTTTGTAGTTTTCATTCTCTGTCCTTCACTTTGAGATCTGTGTTCCCCTGGGATCTGCAGCTACCTGATATTAGAACTGGGCAGACCCAAATTTCCCATACTTGAAGATGAAGAAATTGATATACAGAAAGAGAGAAATGACCTGACAGAAGACACTTTCCTGGAAGGACCAGTGTGATGACTCATGTGTGTTTGTTAACATTTAAGCCAAAAAATGTATTAAAACTTTTTAGTAAATTAATCACTGTTGGACTGGTAGAGGTGGGACTGGGGAGGAAAGCTGATTGCTCAATCTTGGTGAGTTCAGTATGTGCTATTTGGGTCCTTCTGTGATTTGTGTCCACCCTCAATTCCACTCCCTTCCCTTGATTCCAGGTTCCCTCTAACTCTCACTTCTGAAGCAATTTGAATGCAAAGACCATAGGGCAATTGGAGCCTGGGAGAGCTCCCTTGGCTGAGAAATTAGTCAGTCTAATTGCCCTCTCATACTGTATTTATCTCAATGGAAAGGGCTGCCAGTGGTCTGTCAATGACAGACAAGGTGAGGGTGAAGAAGCTGCAAGTGGTTGGGGTCTTAATTGTGTGCGCTGTCTTAAGGGACATGTCACTCTGCCCTGGAGCTGTAAGGCTGGGTCATCTGCATCCTGACACCCGTGGCTCAGTCCCCTTGCTAGTCTGCATTCCCATGGCAACAACTGGATGACAGCTCACTCTTAGCCCTTCCCTGGGGGTTTCCCGTCTGGCTCAATGGCCTCCTTTCCCATGATGCCTTCCCGGACCCGCTTCCCAGTTCCCATGCTCTCCACATGTGCCCACCCCTCTCATAGCCCTCACTATGTGGCACTTCCACTCTATTCCTGTGCTTTTCTCCCCCACCGGCCTGAAAGCTTCTTGAGAAAGAGCCCAGGCCACCCTAGTCTTTGTGCCTCTGGCACTAGCACAGGTCCAGTGCAAAGTAATTACCTATGTTTACCTCAAAGGAAAATTCAAGTCCAGTTCCTAGAGTCTCACCCTTATTGTGATGCTGATCTGGCTCTGTCCCTAAAGGCTAGAGTAGGTGCTACTGGGAAGCCAGGTCTGCCCCGGCATTGTGCCTAGGGCTTCACATACAACACCACAACCCTGAGGGCAGGCTTATGATCTCATGTTCATCTGAAGAAACTGAGGTTCAGAGGGGTTAAGTGACCAGTCTAAGGTGTCACAGATGGTTGGTACAGAAGCTAGATTGGAGCACTGGTCTATCTGACTCCACAGACTGGACACCTCCAGAGGCCACATCCTGACTTTGCTGGCCCAGCCTGTCCTGTTCACAGTGCCCACAGTTTGAGATTGTCAACACTGTTCATGACTTCAGACTCACTAGTTTTCTGTGGTGGTTGTTGTCAGTCAGTAAAAGCTATGTCTAATTCTTTGTGATCCCATGGACTATAGCACACCAGGCTCCCCTGTCCTCCACTATCTCCTGGAGTTGACTCAAATTCATGTCCATTGTGTTGGTGATGCTAGCTAACCCTCTTATTCTCTGTCACCTTCTTCTCCTGCCCTCAATCTTTCCCAGCATCAGGATCTTTTCCAATGAGTCGGCTCTTTGCATCTCGTGGTCAAAGTATTGGAGCTTCAGCTTCAGTAACAGTCCTTCCAATGAATATTCAGAGTTGATTCCTCTAGGCTATACTAGTTTTCTGGGATGCCATAAAGTCACATACAACCTAGATTGGACTTAACAACTTTGTTTCCCAGGAACATTTGCCTTTGCGTATCGTCCCTGTTGTTTTAAAAGCAACTCCTTCCTCCTTCCCTGATTCAGGCAAGCCTGAGAACTGCTGCTTAAGCTGCCCCCAAGGCTGCTTAGCAGGATTTCACGTGGACCTTCTCTTGGATTCTGGTCCTTGGTTCCTCCTGAACTCTTGTGGCTTAAACATAACAATAACAAACAAAGATGACAGCTGCCTGCAGTGAAGAACCAGGACAAAAATCCTCTGCTATATTTCCAGAGATCAAAGAGAAGATCTTACCTCTGTTGCTCTAGAAGATCCTAGGCTTAGAACATCCTGTAGAATTCACTGATACTTTGATTTATCTACTTCCTGCTGACCACTTCATTAATTTATTTATGCTTTCATCCTTAAAGTATATACAGAATATTTTTAGAACTTAACTCATGTTCAATTTGGAGTCATCCAGAAACTATCACTGTTCACACTTTCTTCAGGCACCAGGCTGCCTGATCCATTCCCTATGGAATCTCAAAAGTCAGTGGACACACATGCACATCATCTGAGAATACAGGTAGAGCAAAAAGGAACAGGGTTGGGGAGGGGAGAGGGTGCGAGAGGTTAGGCAAGAGAGAGATGAAGAAGGAGATCCTGGGTGGATCTACAGGTTGAAGGATCCCAGGGTAAGAGCCTAGAGCAAAGGTCAAAGAAGTGGGAATGAAAGAAAGGCTCCTTAGGATCCTTCTGGCCCTGGAGAAATACACAAAGAGCCAGAGGCTGCAACTGCAGCTAGTGAGAGGTCATGAATTTTTGTGTTTGGGTTTCTGGCTTCCTGGGTTGAGTATTTTATATATATATATATAATTGGCTGCACTGGGTCTTAGTTACAGCACACAGGATCTTCATTGTATCATGTGGGGTCCCTCATAGCTGTGTTCAGGCTCAGTAGTTGGTGTGAAGGCTTAGTTGCCCCATAGCATGTGAGATGTTAGCGCCCCAAACAGGGATCAAGCCCAAGTCACCTGCAATGCAAGGTTGATTCTTAACCACTGGTCCACTAGGGAAGTCCCTGGGTTGAGAATTCTACTGTGCTCACAGGAAAGAATGGAGACTTGTCCTTGGGAACACTTTTAATCCAGGAATGGAGTGTCAGGGAAATAGGGGTCTGATAGAGACAGACACAATCCTAGTCCATTTGGAATGGAATGCCAAGAGGTTTTAAATATAGAGTGAGGATATTCAAGGAAAGATAAGAAGCTTAGAAAGAACCTGAGTACTGGAAATAACTCTATTGCAAACATCTACATTTTGCTAACAGACAGGATTTTTACAGATGCCAAAAAAGAAGCAGTCTGCACAGGTGATGGATTTTTCCCCCGGATATAGGAATCTGTGTCACAATTAACCTCTTGATGAGAAATTTCTCTCAATTAAATTTTAGTTGACAGGTGGCAAAACCTGGACAACTGGCAAGAACTGACTGACAACTGGAAAAGATGAAGCCATTCATTCTTTCTTTTTCTGCCTCCTTTTTGATCATCCCCCCTCTTTCTTGCCAAATACTTTTAGCCTCCAAATACTCATTTCCAATGTGCCTTCTAGGAAACCTTCCCTGAATTCTTTCCTCTTCTTGCACCTTCCATTTGGGCTGAGAACCTCTCCTCTGGGCTATCAGAGCGTGCTGTGCTCATTTTAAAAATAACACTTAGCACACTACATTATAANAGGAAACCTTCCCTGAATTCTTTCCTCTTCTTGCACCTTCCATTTGGGCTGAGAACCTCTCCTCTGGGCTATCAGAGCGTGCTGTGCTCATTTTAAAAATAACACTTAGCACACTACATTATAACTTCTCTGCCTCTTCCATCCGGCTGCAAGTTCCTTAAGGGAAAGAACTCTGTTTCACTCATAAACTTTGCTTTAATTTCTAGCATGGTACCTGTTACATCATAGATGTCAAGTAAATATTTCTGAATGAATGGATAAATGAATGATCATGGAACTATGAATCTGATCTAGGAAAGTTATCCACTATATTTAGGGGCTTGGAGATGGCAAAGCAATATTTTAAGAAATGAAATTATTCAAAAGACCACCATGCCAGTCACCAAAAACCTATATTGCATTCACCACTTTAGTACAAACACATCTTGCCATCTTTATACAAGTGTCCAAAGCCATTGCATTGCTCACTGTTTGAGCAGAAACACTTGATATTAAGACTACTCTCCCTGGAGAAGCAGGGGTCTCACATATATCAGTAAACACATGCTTCTTCTTCGGCACCAGCTTAACTTCACACGGCACCTCGTACCTGGACCTGTTATTCACAGGAAGTCCTGTTACCCTCGATGCCATGTAACAAACCATGCTGCTCAGTATTACATCTGTAGGTGTCACATTAATATTGAAAGAGACATTCGCAAAGAACCCTTAGGAAAGGAACCACACATCTTATGGGTCCCCAGAGGAAAAAAAGGCAAGGATGAGAAAAGCAACCCCGTTGATGGAACAGCCAGGACATTCCCAAAATTTACAATGATGTCCCTTAGGGAAAAAAGACAGGAACAGTGGCTTGAATTCATTAACAAAAGAATAGACACAGTATAGAACTCTTGCAAATAATTTCTCTAAAATTTGGTAAAGAACAGAAGGAAACTGTAGCGCCACTGGGCAAATTCCTCACAAGTAACATTCTCAGAACCAAGAAACAATTGTTTCGGGGAAGAAATTATGCTGTGAAGTTATCCGTGCTTGCTTTATGACCCTCAGTCTTTTGTCTGGGTGGCAGGTTCAGAGAAGCAGGCAAGGAGGCATTGTGGGATCCAGGAAGAGGGAAACACGGAGCTGGATATTTAGATAAGGCTCTGTCTTAAATAATGGGCTTCCCTGGTGGCTCAGATGGTAAAGAATCTGCCTGCAATGCAGGAGATCAGGGTTCAGTCCCTGGGTCAAGGAAGATCCCCTGGAGAAGGAAGTGGCTACCTACTCTAGTAATCTTGCCTGGAAAATCCCATGCACAGAGCAGCCTGGTGGGCTACAGTCCATGGAATCGCAAAGAGTCAGACACGACTGAGTGACTATCATACCTTAACTAATAAGGATAGAATGGATTTTAGTGTTTTCAGCCAGCCCTCCCAAAACAGAAGAGTAAAGGAGCATTAAGGGCAGAATCCATACCTAAGAAAGAGCTATGGGCTTTTGACATGTTGATCATGATTGAGGTTGCAGGGCAAGCTTATGAATGCTACATATGGGGCACTGTCCGCATCTCTCATGGGCAGCGTGGTGAAACCCAACATCTGGGAGCAGCCTATGGAAGACTTTGCTTCCAGCTCCTTGCATGAGGGAGGGAAGATGGCAGTGGAGTGTGTCATGGACATGCTGAAGAGATTTGCATGAGTCATTTTTGAAAAGGTAGATCCTAGATACCACTTCACAGTTACTAGAGAATCTCTGAAGGTGGGGTCTGGACATCTGCATTTAACTAACTCCACAGGAGATCCTTGTGCACACTGAAATTTGAAATTCAGTGGTTTAGTATGTAAGAAAATATTTTGGGGTAAGAGAGACTAGGGTTCCAACAGAAGATTTGCACCCATTGACTGAATGACTCTGTGAACTTAACCTCCCAGTTCTCAGCTTCTCACCTATAAAATAGGAATAACAGGAACATAAATGCTCAGGGCTATTGCACAGATTTAAGAAAATATAGAATGTAAAGTGTCTAGCATACAGCCTGATAGATGACAATATGTGGAAGTTATTATTATATAGTAATTACTATATTCTATTTTGGGTAAACAAAATTGAAAGTGAAAGTGAAAGTGAAGTCGCTCAGTCGTGCCGACTCTTTGCGACCCCGTGGACTCTAGCCAACCAGGCTCCTCCGTCCATGGGATTCTCCAGGCAAGAATACTGAAGTGGGTTGCCATTTCCTTCTCCAAATTAATGCATGTGAAATAATTGCAAACAGCTAATAATCAGGTGACATGATGTGCCCAGCGCCATCACGAAGGAAAACTTTTCCCTTGAAATATGCCTCGTTTCTTTTCCTGAAGAGGGCACTCTTTCTTCCAATGGGGTGGTTAGCTTGTTGCTACAACTTCCATGTGTTTCCTCTAAGAAGGAATCTTTGGTTGGGGGACTGTGAATACCTGCTTTGGAACCCAGCTGGCCTGAGCTGAATGTCTGTGCCCTCACTTACTAGCTGTGAAGGTCCCCGCCTCACTTGATGAGATGACATAACTCATGTAAAGTGCCTAGCTCAGTACCTGGCACACGGTAAGTGCTTATTAAAAAGTAACCATTTTTAAAGTTATAGGGGCTTTCAAATCAAACCAGCCATTTTCAGGGGGACATGCACATATACAGTCATTCAGCAAATGAATTCTGAGTTCCTACAAAGTGTCTGCTGCTGCTGCTGCTGCTAAGTCACTTCAGTTGTGTCTGACCCTGTGCGACCCCAGAGACGGCACCCCACCAGGCTCCCCCGTCCCTGGGATTCTCCAGGCAAGAACACTGGAGTGGGCTGCCATTTCCTTCTCCAAGGCATGAAAGTGAAAAGTGAAAGTGAAGTCGGTCAGTCGTGTCCAACTCTTTGTGACCCCATGGACTGCAGCCCACCAGGCTCCCCTGTCCATGGGATTTTCCAGGCAAGAGTACTGGAGTGGGGTGCCATTGCCTTCTGGAACCACAAAACCATAGGGTGGTTCTTGTTTCCTTGAGAAGTGCAAAGAAAGACTCTTATTTTTCTACTGAAACAAGAAAAGTCATGCGATTATTATATGGCAATTATCAAATGAATAGCATACAGTGAGCACTAGGACTTCTTGGGGAAGACAAACCAAGGAAGGTTTCCAGAAGCAGGGACAGACACTTCTGCACAAGAAGTCTTTCAAGAGAAGAGCTGAAACAGAGTCAAGGTGAAGCTGACGAATACAAATGCTGCATCCATGTAAAGAGTGTATGACTAGAGGGTAGACTTATAGAGTGACCTTTGCAAGTCACTGTATTGTGAACCATAGTTTGGCTCCATACCACCATGAAGGGGTGCATTTATCAAGACTCTACAAACGTGCATGCACACAATAGTTCAAGAAAACTGCTCTCAGGTGGGAATTTCAGACCTGGAAGAGCTACTCATAGATGGCACATATATACTTTTTCCTTTTTCTTTTGATCCCATGTTTTTCCTTATTTCTTTTTTTTAGGGAGAGAAAGAGAAAAGAGAATTGAAAATGCAGAGCCTATCTTGACACAGCACCTGCCAGAGAGGACCTGCACCTGCCACCCTCATCTCCCTGAGCCCTTTCTAGCACGAAGACATAACCTTGAACTTGATGACAGGCTATTAAAGATACTGACTCAGAAAGGATCAAGAGGACAGGTAGAAGAGAGAACTGAAAGAGAGGAAAGAAGAAAGGAGGAAAAGAAAGATGGTGAGAAGCTGAAAGAAGAGCGTAAGAAAAGAACCATGGACAAATGTGCCATCTGCTGTGCTCTGGAATAGTTACAAATGTTGGACTTAGGTGGGGTGGTTGGTCCTATCACCATCCAGGTTTCTGCCTTTTTCTCTTCATTTTTCATACCTAGAAACACTGCCTGGGATCACCTGGAAAGACATTCACAAATACATATGGTACACCCGTGGCTGACTCCTGTCAATGTATGGCAAAACCAATACAGTATTGTAAAGCAAAATACAGTAAAAATAAAAATTAAAAAAAATAAAAATAAATAAAATAAAAGTCATGAACTCAGACACTTATTCATTCATTCACAAGTATTTACTCGGGGCCTCCTATACTCCAGGCATTGTACAGAAACTAGGGACATAAAAGCAGACAATATCGATACAGTTTCTACCTTGTTTTGATTGCCCATCAAGTACTTTCTGAACTGAATGCTATAGCTTACACTGTTCTAGGTATGACAAAAAATATACAATAATTTTAAGACATAATCTGTAGTCCCAGGAAGCTTATTGTCCGCTGAGGAAGTGATAAAATGTACTTGAATGAATCACCTCCTTGAATAACTGCAGTCCTCAGTGATTTTTCATTCCTCTGAACTCTCTGTTCACTCATGGGAGTAAGTCTGTCCACTCATGGCAGACTTAGCACACAGTACCTGCTATTGTTATCTGCTTATGCATATATTTATTTTTCTCCAGCAGAAGGCCTGTATCAGTTAGTTTGTGCTATTTACAAATAATTGCAAAACTCTTTTCAGTCATTTATTTATTCCATGATTCTGCCAGTTGCGATTTGGATTATGCTCAGCTGGGTGACTCTTCTGGTCTTGGATATGTTCATTCAAGTATCTACTGTCCGAAGCTGCTCTGCTAGGCAGCTCTGTTTCTAGAGGTTAAATGAATATTGACTAAGACATGAGAGGTGACTGGGCAACATGTCTTTAACCTTTTGGCAGGTAGGCTGGGATTTGTTCACATGGCCACTTGGCAGAGTTTTCAGAGAACTAATGAAAATGTGCAAAGTTTCCTAAGGCCTGGGCTCTGAACTGGCGCATTGTCACTTTTGCTGCATTCTGTTAGCCAATGCAAGTCACAGGGCCTGTCCAAAATTAAGGGGCAGCAAAATAGGCTCTGCTTTAGAAGGGGATAGTTGCAAAGACACATTGCAAGGGCATGGTTATAGGAAGGGGTACTGAAGCCATCTTCTCCTCAACCTACCATATGGTCGGTTAAGCTTCTCAAGAGGGATGCTATTCACATATTTTTATATTCTGAGAGATGAGGGTCCTGGGATATTCCAGGAAGAGAAATAATGAGTCAAGTGGGAGAGAGTTAGAGCCGAGGGAGGAGCAAGAAGACAGTGTTGCAGGGCTAGGCAGGCAACACAATTGAGGGCCTTGAAAACCTTGATAAGAAATTTGGACATTATCCTAAAAGCAATGGGAAGTCATTAAAGAATTTTAAGCAGGGGATAGGAATGATGAGGCCTGTGTTTCTGAAAGATCACTTGGACTGCAGTATGGAGAATGGATTAAGGGAGAGGAAAGGCAAGCAGGAAGAATAAAGTCCTATTTTAAATTCACAAATACCTCTGGCAGGATTAGAGGGTTGTCAGCTACTTACACTTTAAGGGCAGGATGCAGGACCAAGATTCTCTCCCTGACTTTGAGCTGTAGAAGGAGGGATCAGCCAGCTTTCCAGCAATGCGCAACTCTCACCCATATTTTAGGAAGAAAGAAGAATAGAAAGTTCAAAGATGAAGATTCTTTTTACCTCTCTATTAGTTGAACTAATCATTTGCCTTTAAGTAAGACATTTCATTTTGATTAAAGTAATAGCCATGAATAAGTAAAAAGAAATTAATTTCCAGAAGAACATTCAAATGTAACAGGATTTCATTTCCTGTTGGGACTGAGGTTAATCCAACTCTTGCTTCTGCTGACATCTATTGGGAGTGACTATTTTATTGAGTTCCCACTATGTGCCCGGCAGTTTATACAGTTTATCTTGCATGATGCTTATGATGACCTCCTTAGGGAAATGGAATCACCCCATCTTACAGATGAGACTCAGAGAAAGCATGCCACGAGTTCAAGGTGACACAGAGGAGGGCCGAGCTGGAGCATGAAGTAATTCCTCTAACATCCATGGTAGCTTGCCATCACCCCTGAGTCTTGCAGTGTGCCAAGCATGGGGTTAAGTCCTTGGTTTGCTTTATGTTGCTTTATCCTCCCAACAATCCTTTGAGATAGGGCTATTAGCCTCTTCACCCTACAGATGGGGGAAATGAAGTTCAGACAAGTCACCTGGCTTGTTCAAGATCACTGAGTCAGGCCTAACAGAAGCTGTGTTTTAACCTAACACATTGCTTCCTATGTTCTTCTAATATGTACACCATGCTGTCATGAAAACGATGGATTCTCTTAAATAAACACTCCCTTATCCTTCCTAATCGCCGTGTAAACAAAGTTCTGCATCACTGATACAGTGAGCCCTTCGCATCTCCCTCCTCATCGCCCACATCAGTCATAAGCCCTTGGATGGAGGGAGGGGCTGTGTCTTAGACCACTTGCCATTCCCTCTAGCACTTAGCCGTGAGGTTCCAGTCCGGAAGCGTTCTTGATCTGGGCTGGTTCTCCCCAAGTGTGGTGCCATCTCTACTCACACATGTGGAAGTGCTCGCCAGCTGAGTTTTCTGAGCAAGTCCTACTAACAAGCCGGTCAGGCAAGCAGCCTGCCCCTCTAGCTGCATCTGCATGGGGATGGATCAATGCCACTCTCAAAGCAATGACCAGCCAGTCCCACCCTGCCTCCCCCCAGCGCCAAGGTGCCTTGGGGAGCAGGGGACTGCACTTGGACGCTGCTGTTTCTCCACATCGTCAGTCACCAGCATGAGAGAGGCCGGGCTCCAGCTCCTCAGGCAACAACATCGGGAGGAATAATGAGCTGCTCTGGGGAAGGCGAGAATTTTCTGATTGGGAGACTTATGGGGCTGTCACAGTGACAGATGGACCCAAAGGCCCTTTCCCTACTACACTGCCCCAGTGACCGCTACTCTCACCCCAGGTCTGTCTGCCTCTTGATGCTGATTAGGGATGGTGGGGTGGTCACAGAGAGGAGCAGGAGGCCATGAAACCAGTAAAAAAGGGAAAAACCATCATGGTCTTGTGGGACATTATTTGAGTGTTAGTTTTATAACTCACATCAATAAGCCCTTTGGACCCACTTTATTTATCTGCATCATGAGACAGACTTAGACTTTGACCTCTGGGAATGTAGTTTCCATCATCTGTAACTGTGCTCAGTGAAAACACCCATTATTGTAGGCATGGGGGAGGGAGTCCCAACCTCGAAGTCGTAAGACTTAGCTGGAAATCAGGTTTTAGTTATCTGACTTCTCTGAGCCTCCACTTACTCAAGTATGAAGAGAAATAACAAATGCATTTCTCATGAAATTCTCGTGAGCATAAAACAAAGCACATGTATAAGAAGAGCTTAATGCAGTATCTGGTAGAGGATGGGGTTCCACCAACGTTTACTGCTTTGGCAGTGAGTTTTGAGTGAGGCATTGCTGTTAAACTGAAAGACACCATGCAAAGTCGACTCTTAGCATCTGGTATTAGTCTTAGTCTAAGGATCCATGTCAGTATTTGTGTTGGTATTGGTGAGAGGGATTGTTATCTCTAAGGTACACTTCAACCTTGAAAGGCAAGGATCTCCAAACAGAAAGATTGGTTCTTAATAATCAGTCAGTTTAACAGACGGAAAGATGGAGGACTTTGCATCCCCAACTCTGCTCTGTGTCCCCAGCTCCATGAAGGAGACCGTGGATCTCTGTCTGCCCAAAGCTGAAAGTGATTGACAAAGTGGCTGAAAGGGACTTTGGAAGAAACGGGGAAAGGAGGCAAGGACAATGCCTCAAGAAGGACAGGAGGAGACTGTTTAGGGGGCAGAGAGAGGCAAGTCTGTTCTTAGACCACTCCCATCTCTTCTAGAACTTAGCCATGCAGATCTAGCCCGTAAGTGTGCTCAAAGCTGTGGCCTCCAACAATGGATCTGTGCACATGGATAGCCCCAGTCCAGGGTGAAGTTGGCATTAGAGAATAAGGCAAGGATCTCCAAACAGAAAGATTGGTTCTTAATAATCAGTCAGTTTAACAGACGGAAAGATGGAGGACTTTGCATCCCCAACTCTGCTCTGTGTCCCCAGCTCCATGAAGGAGACCGTGGATCTCTGTCTGCCCAAAGCTGAAAGTGATTGACAAAGTGGCTGAAAGGGACTTTGGAAGAAACGGGGAAAGGAGGCAAGGACAATGCCTCAAGAAGGACAGGAGGAGACTGTTTAGGGGGCAGAGAGAGGCAAGTCTGTTCTTAGACCACTCCCATCTCTTCTAGAACTTAGCCATGCAGATCTAGCCCGTAAGTGTGCTCAAAGCTGTGGCCTCCAACAATGGATCTGTGCACATGGATAGCCCCAGTCCAGGGTGAAGTTGGCATTAGAGGTGAACAGTTTAAAATTGATGCTTTTGAACTGTGGTGTTGGAGAAGACTCTTGAGAGTCCCTTGGACTGCAAGGAGATCCAACCAGTCCATCCTAAAGGAGATCAGTCCTGGGTGTTCATTGGAAGGACTGATGCTAAAGCTGAAACTCCAATACTTTGGCCAGCTCATGTGAAGAGTTGACTCATTGGGAAAGACACTGATGCTGGGAGGGATTGGGGGCAGGAGGAGAAGGGGACGACAGAGGATGAGATGGCTGGATGGCATCACGGACTCGATGGACGTGAGTTTGGGTAAATTCTAGAAGTTGGTGATGGACAGGGAGGCCTGGCGTGCTGCGGTTCATGGGCTCACAAAGAGTCAGACACGACTGAGTGACTGAACTGAACTGAACTGAACTGAAGGTGAACAGTGATGAAGTGAGGGGAGGTTCCGTGAGAGACGAGGCAGAGGAGAAAGAGAAAGAAGGACATGGAAGATGTTGAAGTAAAAAAGGAGGAAAACCACCTTGTCCTTTCTCTTCTTAAAACCTTTGAAGAACCCCTCATCTGCTTGAGTAAGTCTAAGAGCCTCAGCTCAGGCACCAGCCCTGGAGATCAGCTCAGTGGGACTAGCTCTTGCCCTGTCTCCACACATCCATGCTCCAGCCACCAACAAAGCACCGGCTGTTGCACCTTCACATCTTTGCCCTTGGGGTGTCCTCTGAGCAGATGGCCTTTCAGCTCTTCCTCATTTTAGAAAACCACCAGGCATCCCGCAAGTATCACCTCCTCTGGGAAGCTTTTCCTGAGTCCTTGAGGCAGAATTAGTCTCTCCCTTCACTGGGCAGCTGTACCTCCTTCCCTCAAGGGCAGACTTCCAGGACTGTTTGCTTCCTCGCCTGCCTCTCACTCTGCAGGGAGCTCCTCGAAGGTGGGCTGTATCTCTTGTTCATCTTTGCACACTGGTGCTTGAGCTGTGGGTCTGGAACACGCTCATGAAATGGTCATGGGATGACAGGAGGGGCAAGGGGAAGAGGAGAAAGGGTGAAGACAAGAGGGAAAAGGAGCCCAAGGAGAAGAGGGAAGGAGAAAAGAGAGGTGATGGAAAAACAGCATGCCACTGGGGTATGGAGTGGGGAGGGGAAGGAAGAGGAAGCGAGGGAGGAGGGAAATACAAAGGTGAAGCAGAGAGGAAAGTGAAGAGGATAAAGGGGAAGAGAACGTAGATAAGGAAACAGGGCTGGTGTTTGAAGGGGGACAGAGGAAAACGGGTTCCAGAGAATCTGGGAATTTCTAAGCAACCAGTACCTGGCCCCTGGGGCCTGCTTCCCACTTCTGCATCCTCACAAGGCACCAGGGTTAGGTCCTCACTGAGCCTAGACCCACCTGGAGCATCCGTGACCTGGGATGACTGTTGAGAGGAAGCATGGCTTTTTTACTACTCAAAAACAACAGGCAGGCCCCATTGTGGTTGAACGGTGTGGACAGCTGTCACTTACAAAGGAGAATCCTGCTCCTTCCTCTCTGTCATCACCTGCTCCAGCCAGCTCTATTTTGGACAGACTCCACTGGAAAGCTATCAGCTGGAGACTGTGGGGCAACTTATCCCCAGCTAGATTTAACCGGACTCAGCTGATCTTTCTCTCTTCCCTGGTTTGGATTCCACTGACTCTCCCAAAGCACCTCCTCTCACCCGATTTCAAGCAGACACAGCAGAGGTGCTAGCTTGAGCGCCCAAGCACACAGGCCTTCAGGTGGTGTTGTGGGTATATTGCAGTGGGAGTTATCCCATAAGTGCCCCGGGGCTGTTCCCTGATGAGGGCTGGGCCATCTTCCCCACATCGAAATTGGCCTGTGCTGGGTAATCAGAGACTGGCTTCTCTGAATGCAGGTATTACGTGAATCAACATCACTTGAGGTCAAAGTAAATATCATTAGGGAAGGAAGAGCCTGGAGGCCTCTCTGCACCTTTATCTCTCAGCTTCCCAAGGGAGGCTATTGACGGCTGGACCAAAAGAAGTGGTTCTTCAGTTAATTCCAAGACCCACTTAATTTGCATGATTCAGCCCAGTCCCTTGCATCTTCTCTCTGATGCCCTCTCCCTCACCAGCCTTTATCTTCACATGTAAAACCACAAGACCCCAGTGCTCCTCTTTCTTTTCTAATAATTTACCATGAGGGGGAAAGTATACACTTATGGTGGGGGGGCGTGGAAGGCAGGGGAGAGAAAGCAATGCTCTTAAAGGCAGTATTTTCTTTAACCACACACAGGCCAGAAGGGTCTAGTGGGAGGGAGAGATGAATAACCTGTGTGCAGATATGGCATGAAAACTTAGGCAAGTTCTACAGAGCTCTCTATCCTTCTGGAAGACAAATAGAAGCAAGTTTTCCCTTTCTTTCTAGCAGGGGCAATGGGATCTGTTGGAAAGGGAAATGGAGAATTTAAATTCACAGGGCTCATTTTAGCCTAGACCAAAACTTTCACCATGTCTTCTAACTTGACCTTCACCGGAAGTCTAATGAATTTCAACTCTCTTGCTTTTGCTTCTAAGGCCTAAAATGGGCAATAGAGAAAGAACCAAAAAAAAAAAAAAAAAGTCTCAAATAACCCCTAATCCAAAGAGAATCACAACTCCTAATGAAAAATGGAAGTTAACCAAAATACTGTTTTTTGTTTTCTTTTCCAAGCAGGTATGCAGCATGAAGCTAGTTGATTGGTCCTCTCCCTTCATTCTCCTTCTTAGAGAAAGTCCTTGTAAATTAGTGTTGGCTTGCGCAGCAATAGAGGATGGTCCTTGAAACTACCCTGGCTCCTACCTCTTTCCTGGAGGCACCGCCCACACAGAGACTGCATCCCTCTGCCCATTTACTTACTTATCAATTATCCGCTGAGTAGTTGGGAGCCACAGGAGACTTAGACCAGAGCTATAGTGTCCCTGTCTTTCTGAAAGCATGAGGGACACAAAATGAGGCTGGGAAGCCAGTGGACTCTGATAACGAAGGCTCTTACAGGGCTAGATAAGAAGTTTAGACTCATTTTATAGACAGCGAGGCGTGTCAGAAAGTTTTGAAGGAGGGGCATGGCACAGTCAGTTTGCTTCATAGGAGGTCACTCTGGGCTCAGTGTGGAAGGTGGCCTGGAAGGGGCTGGCAAAATGGAAAGCAGTCAAGAGGAGGCTGAACGGTGCAGGTGGAGGCAGAGTCTGCCAAGGGCAGAAGGGATGCCGTGGGAGGGAGGAAGGTCATGGGCATTTGACACACACACAACTTAAAAGACTTGGTCAAGTAAGTAAAACACCAACAAAACAATATACTTCTCCCCCAAAGCTGCATTTTATTCAACTATTATTAATAACTGATTTGATTCTATCCATTCCATTTTACAGTCCCTGTCTTCTGCAATTGTCTGGTCCTGGTAACAATTTTATTGGAGCATAGGAGGCACATTATAAATACATTTTACACTGCACATTGTATTTGAAGCAAATTTGAGACATCTCTGATTAGGTGCCTTCCCAACGATAGCCTTGTTCAGACAGATAATTGCGTGCTGATTTTTATTTTATTTTATTTTATTTTCAGCTTTGTTCTCTCCCCCTTGGCAAAGCTGCAATCTTGCATACACACGTCAGTGGATAAAAACCCTTGAAAATAACTCTTCAGAAGAAATCTAATTTACTTTTTAATCTGGTTCGGAAATTTGCCAGAAAAATTTCCACCTACAAGCACTGCCATTTATTACCACTTATCACACAGCTGGGCTGTGCTCGTGTTCCCGATGGGGCTAATGTAACAGGGGAGGAATCTTCTGATACATTATTTATTCGATACAATCCCGCCAGATAAGATCTATGGGCAGGAGAGGACAAAGTTTGACCTTATCCTCTAAGGGAAAGTAAGGGGTCTTCACTTTTGCGTGTTTGAGGAACCCTCTTTAACTCCATGCCCTTGGAAAATTCTAAGCTTCCCTTAGAGCTCTGGGACTATCACCCCACAGAGACCTGGCTTTGACTTTGCTTTCTTCCCCTGAGATCCACACCACCCACTTACACATTTGCTTGTGTTAGACCTTGAGATGATTTTCAAGAGTTTCATGCTTGTTCTGATCTGTTTCTTAGGAACAGAGATCAGAGGGACATTTAGCAAAGGCCTATCCAAGAGCAGATTGAGGTGGCTCCATGTTAAAGAAAAAAGATTGGTATGGACCAGCTGGTGGCCTTGGGCTGGTGACCTTGGGTCTTCATCTGTAAAATGAGAATGGGGATCCCTGCAACCCTGTCAAGGTTTTATAGTCTGTGGAAATGGCCCGAGGCTTTGGGCAGAACAGAGGACTGGAGTCAGAAGGCCTAGAGCTGGAGTTTTGGCATAGTGGCTTCCCAGCTGGCTGATATTCAACAAGTTGACATCTCTGAGCCCCTGTTTTCTGATGCGTCCACTGCGAAAACAGCTCATAGCATCATTACAATGATAATGATTATGGAAACTTTGCAAATAGCAACAAAATATTTAAGCGTATAATTATCATGAATCAATTCATTAATTAGTGAAAATACATGATGAGATATTTGCAGAATCCACTCAGAAGGAAAACCTGGAGAGAAGTAAAGCTGGGAGTAACCAATGGGGCTTTCTGTATGCCTATGCCCAACCTCAGCTGGAAGACACTCCAGGCTAGCCTTAGTCTAAAGGAGACTCCTGCACTCTGGTACACAGTGTATGTTTTTGCATTCACCCCTAACAGCCATTCCAAGAGATCTCTGGAGCTCCCAGGAACTATAGAACTGGGATTTAGTCTCTGCCTCACCCTATCCATGTTTCCTAAAATTACAAAGGTGAAAGATCTTTGAACACTGGACAGAACTGGGTGGAAATCTTGACTATGGGCACACTGAAATCTACAAGAATTTACTTAACTCATCAGAGCTTTAACCCTCATCCCTCATCTATAAAAGGAGGAAATTAACGCTAACCTCATGGAGTTGCCATGAGGGGTCAGTGGCATATGTGATGTTACCCTTTACAGGCCTCAGCGATCCACTACCAGTGAATTAAATTCTAAGAGAGGTCCTCCTTAGAAACTCTTGTACTCTTGGTATGGTTAGGACCATGTCTGCCATGTTGGAAGAATTCAATCAGTACTTGTCAAATGGATGGATGGATGGACAGATGCAAAACACAGTGGTCAGGGTTGTGAACTGAAGAAAAAGTGAAAAAGTGAAAGTGAAGTCGCTCAGTCGTGTCCGACTCTTTGCGACCCATGGACTGTAGCCCACCAGGCTCCTCTGTCCATGGGATTCTCCAGGCAAGAATACTGGAGTGGGTTGCCATTTCCTTCTCCAGGGTATCTTCCCGACCCAGGGATTGAACCCAGGTCTCCCACATTGCAGGCAGACGCTTTAACCAAATGTATGTAATATTCTTGATCTGGAAAGGTAGTCTTGAGTCCTAAATCAATTTTTGAATCTTTGTGCTGTGCTAAATCACTTCAGTCATGTTCGACTCTGCAACCCTACGGACTGCCAGGCTCCTCTGTCCATGTGTTTCTCCAGGCAAGAATACTGAAGTGGATTGCTGTGCCCTCCTCCAGAGAATCTTCCTGACCCAGAGACTGAATCCTCATCTCTTATATCTCCTGCATTGGCAGATGAGTTCTTTACCACTAGCTCCACCTGGGAGGCCTTTTGGAATCTTTCAAAGTGAATGAAAGTGAAGTCACTCAGTCGTGTCCCACTCTTTGTGACCCTGTGGACTATAGCCTACCAAGCTCCTCTGTCCATGGGATTCTCCAGGCAAGAATACTGGAGTGGGTTGCCATTTCCTTCTCCAGGGATCTTCCCGACCCAGGGATCGAACCCAGGTTTCCTGCATTGGAGTCAGATGCTTTAACCTCTGAGCCACGAATCTTTATTTCCTCCCAAATCTGTCTCCTGCTTCTTCCAGGGGTCTTACAGTTCCTACTCCCCTATCCCATCCTCTTGGCCTCCAAAATGTTCCATTTCTCTGACCCTCACCCTCCAAGCTTTCCTCTCCTCAGCCAATGTGTTGGCAGTGAGGTTTGCCCACAGAACTTTCTCCCTGTCTCCCTGCTTTCTGTGATGCCTTCTCAGAGCTATGCCTCCTGTGGGAAGAGTAAATATAGAAAAATGACAACATGTACATTAATGCTCGTTAGAATGTCATCATTATACCCCACAAAGTGTCTGCCGAGGGGGTCCCTAAAGGGCACTTAGAAACGAAGCAGCTGCTCCAGCTTTGTTCCAGCTCACATCTCGAAGAAATGACTCTGAGATAGATGCAGTGATGTCTGGCTGGAGGAAGGGGAGAGAGCAGTGCTTCTTTGGAGGAGGAAATTGTGATGCGAAAACCCACACTTCACCCCAATGCGCCCAGGACAATCAGTGAGTGAGATGGATGGAGAGTGTGAGAACTCAGGGAGCAGGCCAGTCTGCAGAGCTGGGGCTGGTGTGCCCAAACCCAGAGGCTCCCAATCTCTATAGGGAGATGGAGGATAAGGAGCTAACCCTAACCCCAGCCTCAATCTTAGATCAGCCTCGGAAAGAATCACCTGCTTTTCATCAATGTGTGTGTTAAATTGCTCAGTCATGTCTGACTTTTTGCGACCCCATAGACTATAGCCTGCCAGGCTCCTCTATGCATGGGATTGCCCAGGCAAGAATACTGGAGTGGGTTATCATTTCCTTCTCCAGGGGATCTTCCCAACCCAGGGATCAAACCTGGGTCTTCTGTATTGCAGGCAGATTCCTTACCATCTGAGCCACCAGGGAAGCCCCCTCTTCATCAATAGTGAGACACAAACTACAGTGGGAATGAGGAAAGCATTATTCTACTTACTTTTCTACCAGTAGTAACTGGATAAGAGTTGTGGAGAGAAGGGGACGCAAAGTGATATCCAAGTTTTGAATCTATTGACAAAGGGTACCAACTAATTTCCCTCATAACTGTGCTCATCCACTCAAGACACACCCACAGGACACCCATGCACCCTACACACACTTCTGTCCACAACTGGTCAGTAGCTAATCCAGCAGCACAGGCCGTGGCCTGGCATCACAGGTCCCTTCATCCAAGTGTCTTGAAAGAGCAGGTGGCAAGGTTCATAAAACTTATGTTTGTCATATATAAAGACAATTTTGAGCCTCAGGTATAAAATCACTACTCTAAGTTCAACTAATTCATACCAACTATGGTTCGTATAGCACTTTATGTTTATACAGTCTTTCCCATGTACACACCACTACATCAGATTCTCATTACTACCCTATGAAACAAACAGGGTGAGTGTTATTATCCCCATTTTACAGATAAGGAAACTGAGGAACAGACTTTTCAACTACACACATACGTACACCCTGCCCACCAACTCCATCCCTCCTCTTTTCCCAGGACTCAGAAGGTTGAACCTAAATTAATTTTCTTTAGACCCTGCTGCCTTTTCCTACTCTGGTCAAGCACTGATTGGTTTGATAATTTCATTTAAAATCTCTTTGTCATACTTTATTGAGTGTTCCTATGTACCAGGGAGGATGTAAAGTTGTCTAGGCTCTGCTCTGGAAAAGTTGTGGTTTCATGAGTAGGCCAAGGCATCTAAATTCCCTGTCTTAGCCTTCTCCTCTATAAAGTGGGGATAGTGGTAATGTTTTCATGGTTATAGTGAGGATTAAGTGAGTTAAGTTCTGTAAAGTCCTTGAAACAATGCCTGCATATAGTAAACTCTTATTATTTTTGTTACTGATTGCAATGAATATTATGAGGGAGGTATTCTACTAAAGCTGTGGATGAGCTGTGCTTTTTGTTGTTGTTCAGTTGCTCAGTTGTGTCTGACTCTTTGCGACCCCATGGACTGCAGCACCCCAGGCTTTCCTGTCTTTCACCATCTCCTGGAGCCTGCTCAAACTCATGTCCATCGAATTGGTGATGCCATCCAACCATCTCCTTCTCTATTGTCCCCTTCTCTTCTGGCCTTCAATCTTTCCCAGCATCAGGGTCTTTTCTAATGAGTTGGCTCTTCGTATCAGGTGGCCAAAGTATTGAACCTTCAGCTTCAGCATCAATCTTTCCAAAGAATATTCAGGATTTGTTTCCTTTAGAATTGACTGGTTTGATCTCCTTGCAGTTCAAGAGACTCTCAAGAGTCTTCTCCAACATTACAGTGTTGTGCTATGGGAAGTCTGAAAAAGATGGAGCTATAGTTGTACTCAGTGGTCTTTAACTAAAGAAAACTGGTGGGAGAAAGAAGCAATATGCATGATTTTATGTCAGTGGAGAAGATGGTTTTATATTGGGTTGGCAAAAATCTTTGTTTAGGTTTTTCCATAAGATGCTATGAAAAAACCCAAATGAACATTTTGGCCAACCCAATCCGTTTATGCACTTACCTGGGAGATGAGGAGGAATCTAATTTGAGCCACAATCATCAACTCTGCAAATAAACAACACCAGTTCCTATAAGTGGAGAGATGGGTGATGTGGTGTCTGCATTCACAGGTCAGTCCAGCTAAGGAAGCTGCAGAAGGGGAGAGAGGAAGAAGGAAGAACACATGGGTGGGGTGAACTGCACATGCAAAGATGTGTCTCTGGGAAGAAGCATGGTCTTTTTGTCTGGGAGATAAGGAGAGGAAGACAATAGTCAAATTTTAATTAGAATAAACACTTTGATAACTATAGTCCTCAGACCAGAAATTATTTAACTTCTTGTATTATTAAAACTGATTTTCCCTCACCAGTTAAGCCCCTGAGACTAAAATGTGCATGAACAAGTCACTGAGAAGTAAACTTGAATTTTGAGCTAGTAGTCTTAGGGGAAATGCACTCTGAGAATAAAGTCTCAAGTTGACGTAGGAAGAAATGGAAAACTTGAGAAGACAGAACCTGGTCACAGCCTGGAGCTGCTCCAAAACCCATCCCACCTGTTCACAGGATGCCTAGGAGCCACCATCTCTTCTCCACTTCTCCCCTGACAGTCGTTTTTGTTGTAGCCACATCCATGCCAGGAAAAGATACCTAGATAGAGTATCCTGCCTTGAGACCAAGGATAAGAGATTAGAGGAAATGGGCAACTCTGCCTTGCTATCCTCCTTTGATCAATGCACCTTATCAAGTAAGTTTGTTTGCAGAGCTTAGTAATGACCATCTACTCCTGTGAATAAGGGAGGAATTAGTGTATCAACCCCATTTTCCCCAGCTCCCTCAGCCAGCCATCTGGAATAGTCCAGGACAGATCATAGAGGGCTCTGAATGTTGGCCGAGTAGCTTGGACAGAGGTAAACAAACTGAGAGCCAGTTTACAGGACAGCATGCAGAAGGTGGAAGTGGTGGAGACGGATGTCAAGAGGATGGTGATCTTCTTTGCAGACGAAGCTTTGTTGAGCCAGAAATAAGTGTTGTGGGTGGAAATGGGCTTTACATAGACAGACGGCAACAGATGCAGGCTTTAGGTAAGTAACAAAGAAGCAATTCTGCATTATACCCCAGACTTTTAAGTCCTACTCAGAGAAAAACATTGATAAGAGCCCCTTCTTTTAATTCCATGAGTTCTATAGAGCTGGCCCCTAATTTAACCAATGTTTATTACATATCATCATGTTCAGTGGGCTTCCCCAGTGACTCAGTGGTAAAGAATCCACCTGCGATGCAGAAGTCGCAAGAGATGCTGTCTCAATCCTTGGGTCAGGAAGATGCCCTGGAGGAGGGCATGGCAACCCACTCCAGTATCCTTGCCTGGAGAATCTTGTGGACGGAGGAGCTGGAGGGCTACAGTCCATAGCATCTCAAAGAGTCAGACATGACTGAAACAACTTAGCATGTAGCATACATGTTTGGTGTGCAAAGACAAATAAGACATGGCATTACCTACACAATCCAGCAGGGCAAGTGGATGTGTCTACAACAAGCCATCACCCATTGGGAAAGGCACTATTCCAGTGAAATGTACAAAGGACATATACATATCCTGCTTGAGACGGCTAGGAAAAGGAAATGGTATTTAAGTTAGTTCTTAAAGAATTTTAGTAGTTAATAAGAGTTTGTAAAATGGAGAAGGGCCTGTGGCCCCACTAGGTCCCCTTTGCTTTACCACATGCACGTGTTCACTGTTCTCCTGCCAGGTAGGTTCTATTTGGGATAAAAATGCAGTGCTTTCCCTTCTCTCAAGGGTTTAAGCCACTCCTGCAAATGACCTGGACAGTAACTGAAATTTCTAGAGGGAAAGAGCCAAGTTTATACTCTTCCTAAATAAGTGTGGCTCTCTGAGTGGCAGGGGGAGTTTCATTATGATTTTTCTTAGAGTTCCACATTATCATATCTCTTTTTTATGCTTGGAGGGAAGTTGTTTGAATTGGTCCCTCTCTGGGGGCCCCCAAATAGATGATTTTTTTCCCCCTTCATCTCTCTGGTGTTACCATCAGGAGCTGTGCACAAAATCTCTCCAGCTTCCCTTGTGACTTGTGCTTCCCATCATTTTTTTGATCACTCAACAAATATTTATTGAGTACCAACTATTCCCTAGTGGCTCAGATGGTAAAGAATATACCTGCAATACAGGAGAGACCCTGGTTCGATCCCTAGGTCAGGAAGATGCCCTGGAGAAGGGAATGGCTACCTACTCCAAAATTCTTGCCTGGAGAATCCCATGGACTGAGGAGCCTGATGGGCTACAGTCCACAGAGTCACAGAGAGTTGGACATGACTGAGAAAGTAAAACACATACATACGTATAACCATCCATCTAGTCTGGGCACTAGGAAGACAACAGTTAAAAAATAAGCCCTTGTCCTTATGGACTTTACAGTTCAGTGGGAGAGTTAGACAACACATAATTAAACAAATAAAGATATTAATATAATGTCAGGCAGTCGTACGTTCTTAGGAAGAAAAACAGTATAGTAGGAGGCTATTCAAATCCTGGGCAGGGGGTTGTAAGATCAGGGACATCTCTCTCAGAAAGTTAGAGAAGAGTAGAGAATGAAAGATATTCCAAGCCAGAGAGATGGAAAGCAGGACTATTCTCAGAATACTTGATGAACAGAAAGGGAAAGAGTGTGGCCGGAGTGGAGCGAGCTAGGAAAAGAGCTGTCATTAACAAGTCACTGGGACAAGGTCATTTAGATCTTTCAGACTGCATAAAGACTTAGGATTTTATGCTGGTTGAGGGGAGATGGTTTTGAAGAGCTTTGACCAGTGGAGGAACATGGCATAATGAACATCTTCATAGGGTCATGTTGGCTGCTTTGTTCAGCATACATGGAAGAGAATCAAGGGAGGAGACTTGGTTAGGAGGCTGATGTGGTAGTCCGAGCAAGAGGTGGTGGTGACTTAGACCTGAGAGGTGGTGTGGAAGGTGGTGATAAGTTGTCACAGCACATGTTTTGGTGGACAGGTCAAGAAGACGTATTTAAAGGACTGAATGCAAAGAATGGGAGAAACATAAAAATCAAAGATGACGACAAGGGTTTGGTTAAAAGCAACTGAGTGAATGAAAGAGTTACTTATGAGATCTGAAGACCTAGGGGAGATTTGGGGCTGGGGCTGCTGAATGCCAAGTTTGATTAGGGAAATTTCTATTAGGCATTCAAGAGGTAATACTGAGAATGTCAAGGAGGTATGGACTGATGACTTCAAAAAGTTGGGTGACTTTAGAGAGGAGGAAGAATTAATTTGGATAGAGTACTGAGTACCCGGGAGAGCACACACCCCAGCCCCAAGAAGGTAGGGAAGAGTAGGAGCTAAAAGAGCATCACTGAATGGATTTCAGGAGGGGACAAAACCCTCAGGGGAGAGCTAGTTTCAGTTAGAGCAAGAAGGTGATGGAGCTGCTCAGACATGAGATTGAGGATGCCAGGAATTTTATCAAAGATGGGGCACATCTCCACAGCACTCCATGGAAAGCTTCAGAGTTTGGGCATCAAACCTCAGAGGATCATGGATAAGGAAGACATTTTAAGGCGATTGGTTTCTTCACAGATCATGGGAAAGTGATTGCAGAACAACATAAGGAAGAAGCCCCTGAGTGAGGACTCCAAACAATCTCAAGGATTCACTTCTGGTCACAAGTTCTGGGCATCTCAAGGTCATGCCAGCATTGACTGAATATTAAAAATCCCACTAATAAGGGCTATATTCTGTTCTCACTAATCTGTCTTCCTAAATACCCCAAGGTGGGTGGCCTATCCTCAGGTTAGGGAAAGGAGTGTGGTCATCGCAAGTTCTACCCCATGTCTTGAGGACAGAGGTTGAAAAAAAGGAAATCAGAAATCTAGAAGAGCTTACAAAAGAATCACAAGCCATAGGCACTTGGAAAGAAAACTATCAGTCCTGGGCACTGAAAGATGAAGCCCAACACGTGGGTCAAATGGGCTGTGAGTGTGAAGGGGTTTAGAGAAACCGGAAGCCCACTGGACAGCCAGGGTGGCCAAGAAAGGCTCACAGGGAAGGTGGGCCTCGGGGGATCCCCAAGAATGAGGAGTGTCTGCTCCGTCACATGGAGCAATGGACGGGCAGGTCACCTGGGTGGATTTGTATCTATCAATTCAGTAGTGTGCCTCTGGGTAAAAAAGAACCATTTCCTCTTTGTCATTATCCTTAATAATTCTAAATCAGGAGGTGATGGAAAACCAACTCAAAGCTCATTTCAGAAGGATGTGGAAAGAGGGAGGCAGCAGGAAAACACATCAGAAAACAAATTCATCTTCTTGGCACAGAGACAAAGGACTGGGGCTTGGTCCAGAGCGCCAAAGACTGATCCTTTCAAGGCTGCACCAGCTTTTCAAGACATTCAAGTCAAGTAGTGATAAAAATCCCACTATTCACTGTTATATTAATGGCTTCTCCACTATATGCAGATAGGTAAAAGCATCATATCTTTATTTGCATTTCTTTTTCTATTGCCTCCAGCTCACTGAATTTCTTCCTTATCTGCCAAGAAATGTCTACTTTTAAGGTATTCTTTCATTTCCTCATGCCATTGGCTGTCAAACGACTTAATAACTTGCCTATCATGGAAGTCAAATATGGTTTATTAAAAATGCATGTCTCACTCAATAAGATGCCCTTTGGCGGTCCTCAGACCTTGACGACTCTGTCTCAAAGCTTGGGAGCACAGAATGGTCTTGGCTGGCCAGCTGCACTGCCTTGTTCTGTAACTTGCTCATTGCTGCCCAGATTACGCTGAAGCGGCACAGAGAAGGGAGGTAGGAACTGTCCAGGGAGGTGGAATTGGACCACTTTACTGACTTGAGGAAGTGGGACGTAGGCCTGAAACCCCCAAGTGCCTGAAGGCTTCCAAGTCATCTGGCCAGGTTTCAGGGAAAGAATTTGGGAATGAGGATGGAAATAGTACCCTGAGGTAGGAGGGAGGGAGGGAGAAAGGCATCTCTGGAGGGAATGGCATCAAGCAGGAGTGGGCTGTGTTGACTCAGTGCACTGGGATGATGAATCATGGCTGGGATGGCTCACGTAGCAAGGCGACATCGCTATTTACAGGGGCTAATGAGGCATCTGCAGTCGCACACTCAGAGTCTGAATGCTGTTGTGGTGAAGGAGGAAGCAAGGAGCCTGAGCTAAAAACACAAAGGGAACTGGAGGTTGCCTTTTCCATCCTCTGCCCAGGGGTCCCACAGCACCAAACCACTTCATCAGGATATACTGACCCTTCTACCAAACCATCTCAGAGCAGCTCTTCAGTTTCCCAGGCTGATGTTCTCCAGTGGCCTGTGGATCTCCTACCTGGAGCCTCAGGACTTCAGCTAATCCTTCATTCTTCGTTCTTCTGTACATAACAGAGATGAGAAATACCCTTGCTGCCTCATTTTGTATACCATCCCCTCCACTACTTACAGACTCCACTCCATCTCACCTTAGTCTCCTCTTCTTGACTCTAGTTAATCCCCACCTCTTCCATGACAGCATCTCTCACTGCTGTCCTCCAGATGGTTGTTTCTGGCGTCTTATTGTTAAAGGGTCTGGCATGTTCTACTCTATCTACTCAGGACGACAGAGATGGTGGAGAGCCCCAGCCATTCTGCCCAAGAGAATGGAGATGCCACACCCAAGCAGAGACTCGATGCCATGGAAAGACCCAGAGGGGAGCTCAAGTGCCCACAGTAGGAAAGTATGGTTACTCGGCAGGGAGAAGGCAGGGGTTCCTCTGGAGGAGAGAGAAATCTGAGCTATGGGAGTGGATAAAGGGAAGATATGGACCACAGGAGGAAAAAATAAGGGGGAAGGTAAACAAAAGGAATGGAATGAAGGGAGGGACCTGTGCCATGAGACAGAATGAAGAGAGAAAAAGGAGGGGAAAGGCACTGGGGAGAAGGTGAGGAGCCATGGAGAAGCCAGAGCAAAGTCAAGGGCCAGAGAGGGGGCCAGAGACCACGGGCCAGAGAGAAGAGGAGAAGGGCAGGGTGTGTGAGCTCTTGAAAAGGCACACAGATCCATGGCTGGGCTGAGTGACGGGACGATGGCTCAGCCTGGTCTGCCCAGGGACACGGGCTGATCCTCTGTTGGGACCGTTGCCAGGGAATCAGCCCAGCCAAGCAGCTGGAAGAGCAATCCCTCATGTCCTCTGCCTGGGACTCCCTTGTCACTTGGGATGATGGGGGGCCAGGTGCTGACACGGTGTGACTTGGGCTTGGAGGTTTCATGAGCTTCTCCTGTAAGAAACCCCCGGAGAGATGACTGGGAGATTGGGACTGACTGTGTATGAAGTCGATGGCCTGTGAGGGTCTACTGTATCAGACACAGGGCAGGGGGTGTGGGGGAAGAAGGTACAGTCTGTTTATAGGACATTTATTAAGTTAACCTTAAAAATGCATTCCAATATACAGTGAAAGTGAAAGTGATATTCCCTCAGTCATGTCCAATTCTTTGTGACCCCATGGACTGTAGCCTGCCAGGCTTCTCTGTCTGTGTGATGCTCCAGGCAAGAATACTGGAGTGGGTTGCCATTTCCTTCTCCAGGGGATCTTCCTGACCCAAGGACTGAACCTGGGTCTCCTGCATTGCAGGCAGATTCTTCACTCTCTGAGCCACCAGGGAAGGCCCCAGTATACAGTAGGTACAGACAAATACTGATTTGATTCCACGTACATAAGATACCTAGAATAGTCAAATTCATAGAGTCAGAAAGTACATCAGTAGGCGCCAGGGGCAGGGCTGTGGACGGGTGGGGAAGGGGGATGGGGAGTTAGTGTTTAATGGGGACAGAGTTTCCCTTTAGGAAGGTGACAACTTTGGGTGATGGATGATGGTGAGAGTTGCACAAAAATGTACTTAGTGCCACTGAACTGTATAGTTAAATATGGATTAGAAAAAAAAGAAGAAATGCTAGAAGAGGGAGGAAATGAGGATGCAGTGAAAGAACAGAGAGAGAGAAACAAAGGCAAGTGCAAGAGAGAGAACAGGGCCAAGCCAAGACAGAGAAGAGCAGAGCAGAGACGAGAGAGATGGCGGAGAGGTTGATAAGGAAGGGAAAGCAGCAGTAATGATTGGAAGACTGGGAGGGAGACTGAGAGAGATGTCATGAGATTGAGAGGATATTGAGAGAAAAGGAGGTTGAGGGACAGGAAAGAAAAAAGAGGCAGGGCTAGAAAACACACACCACGGAGCTGGAGCAGCAGAGAATGGAATGGGCCCTACTTTTGAACCTTTGCCAACATCTGAACTTGCTCCTTCTGCTATCCATTTTTCATCCGTCACTAAGACAAGCTGAAAGAGCTAAGCTTCAGGTTTTGTTGATTACAAAATGTTCCATTCTGATCTGTACCAAGGGTAACTTTCCTGGATTTCTAAATGAACCACCTGCAGTTAGAGAAAGAGAGCAAGGGAAGGGAGGTGGGGGGTGGGGAAGGTGCTTGCCACACCACCAAGGATGGCAAACAGAGCCACTTAGTAACACCCCCGCAGGGCTGGAGGAGACACTTCTTTACATATTAGCGTCATTCCTTGGGGACAGGAAGCTCGGTGGCACATTGGGGCATCCGTTGCCCTGGGGCCGGCCCTGCCACCTGCAAATCTCTCTTCTACCTGCGTTGTTTCTGCCAAATGCAGAGTCAAAGATCTGGCTTTACCAGGAGCTCACACTGATGACCCCTGCCCATGCAAACAAAACAACAACTTTCCGTCTCCCCGAGGGAAGCCAGGTTGAGCTGAGTGTGGGGAAGGCGGGTCTCTAATTGCTGGCTTCCATGGGAATGCCCCCCCACCCCAGTGCCTGCAGCCTTTCAATCTGCAGCGCCCACTGTAGGACCCACAAGGTGGCGGCGCTCTGAGAAGAGGGACAGAGTGAGGACGGGGAGGGGGCGGCATGCTCCACTGCACCTCTCCCCAGAATGCAATGTGACACAAGACATCGGGAGATGGCAGCGAAAGTTCAAGGGAAAAACACAGTTATTTATGGCTCGGGCATCTGTCGTCAGATCAGAAACAGAGACCTAATCTCAGGCAAATCCTTGCCTGTACCAGAGCAGATGGGGAGGTGTGTGCAATGCTCAATCCTGTTCAGCTCTCAATTCATTATTATTCCTCATCTCCAGATCCCATCTCCGAAGCAGACGTTTGTCCTGGCTGTGATGCCAGCAGCCCCACATGGGTGGACCGGGAGACGAGAGTGTCCTTCTCTCGGATGGGTAGTTATTTCCATCATGTGACTTGGAACTTTCTGTGTGAGGAGAGAAGGTTAAGGCAGAATCCAGAAAGGAGACAATGAAAAAAGGAAACAAAAGAAAAATTCCAGCCCAGAAAAACCACTTGCTGAATGGAAATGAAACTGGCCTGGAAGCCCATAGGTTAAGGATCTAATCTCCCTCTGCCCTACCTTGCAATGTGACCTCAAGCAAGTAATTTTACCTGTTTGTCTGTCTGTTTCTGCCAAATGCTTGAGATTCTGTATTTGCACGTTCCCAAGAACACACAAAGATGCCCGCTCAACCCGGGTGTGATGGGAAAAAAATACCAAATCTGGAATCAGGAGATCTAGGTTCAAGTCTTCATTTGCCAGGGACCAGTGAGTCACCCAAAGCAATGCAGCTTCCCCTGCTGACTCTTAGGCAAGAAAGGAAGGTGAGTTTATCTGGCCCTTTCCCAAGCTAGGAATCCCACAGTTTCATGAGAAGGAAATCTGGAGATTATCAGAGGGCAAAAAAATGAATGAAATCTGAGGAACTCAGATGCAGCTCCTGAGCCCTTGTAAGTACTCACTCTATTGGTTGAACAAATGAATGACAATCTCTAATGGTGATTCTGAGATTGTGGCTCACTGGACTCAGACTCACCAGTCAGCACAGATTCTCAGCCCCTAGTGCTATAGGCAGACACCTTCTCTAGCCCATACCACTCTCGAAACAACCTGCCTATCTCCCAAGACCTTCCGTGCTGGCATCCCGCGTGCCCAAGAGCACTTTTGTGGGGGAGGGCAGAGGAAGGGGGAGGAAGGACAGGGTGGGGTGGGGCACATGTGGGGAAAGGAGGCTTCCATGTGACTCTCCATGCCTGTACTGATTACGCTGCCTTATAAACTCTTTTAAGAGGATGTTGTCATCCAAGGAGACACCTTACTTTCCCCATTTGAGATGCATCTTCTCAACTGAAAATATGCATCAACAAGCTCTGTATGTTTCATTGCAAAACAGAATTACATTTCCCGACCTGTCTAGATCCATTTACACTTGGGTCAGTGTGATTCCAAAGCCAGAGCCTCTGAGGGTCCTCAGCCAATGTCAAGGGGTTTAGCTTCCCCCGCCCCCACCCCCGGGAGAGCAAGACTTTTTCCTCGATCAGATGGCAGGCACACTCAGTGGTAAACCCTGGTCTCAGGAGGGCTACCTGCATCATGAAAGCAGGAAAGTCTGATGTTCTAATAATGGTAAATAAAGACCTGGAGTGGAGCTTTAGGTAGACAGATGTTTTGATTGATTAGACACAGGTGTCTCTGTCTCCAGTGCCTGAGAGATGGTGAGTGATGGGAGAACTGTATTTCAGCTCCACTCCCAGGGGCTGTCAGCTGCAGAGCCTCATCTGTGCGCTTTGTATTCCTCTCACTGCCAGGCAATCCAAAGGACTTAGGGCTGCCAGGGAGACTGTGCTAACTAACATTTGCAAGTGACCAAGCAAGACCTCACTGTCCCCAAGCTTTATCCCTTCCCTGGGGTATCAGGTGGAAAGGAGGAGAAGATATGATTGGTCACCTCGATAAGGCCTGGCTGGGAAGTCTCTGGAGGTGCCTCTTGCGTTGAGATGGACATCTGCCCACAGTCCAGCCAGACCCCTCAGCAAGAAGAGGTCAGGGCTCCATCTCAACCCCTGAGGCTGCAGAGCAGAAGCCTCCCAGGAAGACAGTGGCCGCATCTGCGGAGACGATGAGATGGCTCTCTTCCTCCAGCCCTGGGCAGCCTCTGTTAGCAGCCTGATTCTCCGCAGTTGGTTTTGCCTATGTTGGCACCTGTTCGCAGCTTACACCAACTAACGTCTGTCAATGGACTAATTATCATCAAGGATAAGGAATTAAGAAATTATGAATGTGTAGACACTTCTGTTCTCATACTAACGGTTTGTGTGTTTAATGGTTTGTTTATTATGTAATGGTTTGTTTATTTTCCTGATGGCATCTGTCCTCATTTGAACCTCCAAAGTGCAAATTGGACTTGTACTTGCCTTTATTTTGGGTTTTCCCCACCTCTGCTGTCCTTGATTTCTATTGCCCCTAATGAAAGTGGCAGTCATTGTTTAAATACATGGATAGTAGGTAAATAGATAGATAGAAAGGGAGGGAAGGAGAGAAGGAGAAAGGGAGGGAGGGAAGGAGGGACGGAGGAAGAAAAAAGGAAGGACGGAAGGAGGGAAGAAAGGAAGGAAGGAAGGGAGGGAGAAAAGGGTTTTTAGGGTAATAAAAGCTTTGGAAATCACATTTATTGAAGGAATTTTGTTTGGCTTGGAAAAGAGAAAGTTTAAGTGGAACATGATAACTGTCAAGATTAGAATTATCTTTTTAAAGCTATTCTTCTAAAGTATGACATGTACACATGCAGAAAACTATGAGAAATAAATATATAGCTCATCTTTTAAAAATATGTTGTACCCCCACCCTGGTTGAGACCTGTACCATGCCAGCCCCCTTCCTCCAATGCTGGAGTCTTCCCAATCATTCCCTGCTTCCTGCTCTCAGAGGTCACTACAATCCTCACGTTTGTCTCTATGTCAATTCATGTTTAAAAACTTGTTTATAGCTCATCATCTAAATATGTAGCACAAACAATAGGACATTTTTTGGGCCTGTTTTTTGAACTTTAGGTAAATGGAGATGTACAGGGTACCAACCTCCTTTGCTTAACACTGTGTGTGTGTGTTTTAAGATTTATCCATATTGTTGCTTGTAATTATGATTTGTTCACTTTGTAGTGTATGGCATCCCCTTGTATTAATATATCACAATGTGACCTAATGTTAGTGACTATTTGGCCTGTTCCCAATCTGGGGCAGGTCTGAGCTGACAGTGCTGCTACGAACAGCCTCATTTGTGTTTCCTTGTGCCCGTGTGCATCCGGAGGGTATACCTAGGAGGGGAATTTCTTGGTCATAGAACTTGCATCACTTTAACTCCATCAGATGACAGCAAGCACTGCTTTTCAAACTGCTCGTTCCTTTCCATCCCACTAGCAATGATAAACTTTGTACTTCTGAGCACTTTGCATATCTTTTTTGCACACTTGCTACTATCTACTTTCATATTTCCTGCCCTATGGTGAGTATAGAGTGACATTCCAATGTGGCTTTAATTTGCATACACCTGGTTATTAGTGAAGCTTAGCACCTTTCCCTGTGTTGATTGGCCATTGGTAATACCATTCTATTCTGCCAATTTTCCTCATACAGTTGTCCTTTTTGCTTCTCGTTGTTTGGAAGAATTCCTTGTATGTTGTGAAGTAGAGTCCTCTGTCAGATGTTTATGCATCCACTCACCCTAATATGTGGCTTGCACTCTGCATCTTAATGGAGACTTTGGAAGAACAGATTCATAATTTTAATATTGTCAAATGTATCAATATTTTTATTATGAGTAATTCTTTTTGTGTCTTATTTAAGAAATTCTTTTGTATATACTTCAGATTCTACATTGACATATATATGAGCTTGACATACATTTGTGTGTGTGTATATATATATACATATATATGTATGTATGTGTATATATGTATACATATATATATGCATATATACATATATACATGTACATGTATGCATATATATGTATATACATACATATATACATGTATATGTGTGTATATATGTATATACACACATACATATGTATATATGTGTATATATGTATATACATATAAGTATATATACATATATCTATGTGTGTGTATGTATATATATGTATATATGTGTATATGTGTATATACATATGTATATATATGTGTGTATATACATATATATATATATATATATATGCCTCTGGTAGTAGAATCAAGACTAATGTATCTGCTGCTGTGAGGAAGTACACTCTCAAAGTAGAGAAGATTTTCTCTAACATTTCTAACATTTCATGGACAGCCATGAAGAGAGGGGGTCAGAACCCCCCAGGGGTGCTACAAGGGGGGTCTGCCCCTATGGCCTATTCAAACTCCAAGATTCTAAGGCTCTAATGAGGAATAAAATCTACTTTGATAAATGTTCAGTTATAACCAGTAGAGGGCTTCAGCCACGCCGTAAGCTAAGTCATGATACACTTGAGTGCTTGTTTCAATAAACAGACATGAATGCAGGTACCCCACACTCCTGTCTTAACATTGTATCTGATCTTTTATTGCCTGGCCATAGTGCTTCTCTGTCCTCATTATCTGCACTTAGTTCAGAGCAGAGTACCCAGGCCATGCAAGGTCATCTCATGCTGCTGGCTAAGGTTACAGGCAGTGGTGGAAAATAGGGTTTATTTCTGGCTATCTCAATTGGTGGTGGTTGTCTTCAGGGCAGGACAAGGCTGAGAAGTAGCAGAGGCTGCATAGCTGGGACTTAATCTAAAAGATCCCAGTATAGAACACAACAGAGAGATCAGCCCAAGGATACAGGATGCCCTGGAGGCCTAACCCTGAGCTGCTTGGGCTCCAGAGGACGAAGCTGGAGGTACGCAGCATGGCCTCTGCTAATGCTTGGACAGCAGAGGAGATCTAATCCTAATCCTTCAAATGCAGACCTTCCCCAGGTCTGTTTGTCTTCCCCTAATCCTCTAATATTTAAAGCAATTTCAATCCTGTTTGAAGAGACTTTTCAGCAGTTTGAATCTGGGGCCTCTGGAGGGAGAGAGGTAGGGAAAAAGGCAACAGAAGTGGAAGGGAGGAGGAGCAGGAGTGAGAGTGAGCCCCAGAGACACAGTGGTGTGGGGCAGGAAAGGTCCGGGAAGATAGCAGCCTGCCAACACTGTTGAGTTACATCCTCCTGAAGCTGCCGTCCCAAATATGGCATCTTCACAATTTCTAAGCGAGTGCAGATGACAAGGGAGGAAAAGAGGGGAGGGTTTGGGCTAAGATCTGGGCCTTGAAATATGGAGCTCATTCATTCATTCAATCAGGCAGTCAGTCAACATAACACGTATTGAACATCTACTGTGTGACGTTATATCCACACTAACCTTGAACAGATAATTACCAGAATCATTTTTAATTACAAAGGAGAAATGCAGGATGCAGTGGGAGCCTATACAGGGTACCCAAACTTGAGATCAGATCAGATGTGTCTAAAGAAGGAGCAGAGAACTGCAGGCTATTTTTACCACATCACTTATGGTTTTTGCTCCGGGTTTAAAAAACAAAAACAACAAACAAACAAAACCCTACTACCCAAATGATCCCTGGTTCTTCTATCCTGGTGTCCTTCTATCTCTAGAGTCTCTTGGCTTTTGCTCCATCAGCTTGGACTAGGCAAATCAGAATGACAATGTGTGGGACTCTGCCCTGTTACAGTCAGCATATGATAAGGGGCTGCAAGAAAGGAGTATTCCAGAGGGATGAAGGGAGTAGCTCAGCCTAGCAAGGTAAGTGATGGCTGAAGACCAGTCTCCTTTCTTATACCTTGTTTCGAAAGCCAGAGAACAGAACACATTTCTGAGCAGAACATTCTTATTAGAGAACATTTGTCCATTTCAGGGAATTGAGGGTCCCTTCAAAGTCACACTCTTTTACAAATGTTTAACAGAGGTGATAGAAATAGATGATAGATAGTCAGATAAGTGGATGGATGGCAGATGGATAGCTGAATAGATAGATCAATATCAGCTGATAGATATCAGCTGAATATCTATCTTAGACAGATGGTAGGTTAATGTCTAAGATTTTAAAAAGAAGGCAGAAGATAGGAGAAACGATGATTTTATAACTTTACAGTATGTGGGAGAACTGTACCAAAAAGATCTTCACGACCCAGATAATCATGATGATGTGATCACTAATCTAGAGCCAGACATCTTGGAATGTGAAGTCAAGTGGGCCTTCCTTAGAAAGCATCACTACGAACAAAGCTAGTGGAGGTGATAGAATTCCCATTGAGCTGTTTCAAATCCTGAAAGATGATGCTGTGAAAGTGCTGCACTCCATATGCCAGCAAATTTGGAAAACTCAGTAGTGTCCACAGGACTGGAAAAGGTCAGTTTTCATTTCAATTCCAAAGAAAGGCAATGCCAAAGAATGCTCAAACTACCACACAATTGCACTCATCTCACATGCTAGTAAAGTAATGCTCGAAATTCTCCAAGCCAGGCTTCAGCAATACGTGAACTGTGAACTTCCTGACGTTCAAGTTGGTTTTAGAAAAGACAGAGGAACCAGAGATCAAATTGCCAGCATCCACTGGATCATGGAAAAAGCAAGAGAGTTCCAGAAACACATCTATTTCTGCTTTATTGACTATGCCAAAGACTTTGACTGTGTGGATTACAATAAAATGTGGAAAATGCTGAGAGAGATGGGAATACCAGACCACCTTGCCTGCCTCTTAAAAAATCTGTATGGTGGTCAGGAAGCAACAGTTAGAACTGGACATGGAACAACAGACTGGTTCCAAATAGGAAAAGGAGTACGTCAAGGCTGTATATTGTCACCCTGCTTATTTAACTTATATGCAGAGTACATCATGAGAAACGCTGTATTTCTTTGGAGGGAATGATGCTAAAGCTGGAACTCCAGTACTTTGGCCACCTCATGCGAAGAGTTGACTCATTGGAAAAGACTCTGATGCTGGGAGGGATTGGGGGCAGGAGGAGAAAGGGACGACAGAGGATGAGATGGCTGGATGGCATCACGGACTCGATGAACGTGAGTCTGAGTGAACTCTGGGAGATGGTGATAGACAGGGAGGCCTGGCGTGCTGCAATTCATGGGGTCGCAAAGAGTCGGACACGACTGAGTGACTGAACTGAACTGAGAATCAAAAAAAAAAAAAATCATCTTAAGCAAAAACAAAAATCACCATAAGCAATTTTTATAGGAGGAATAGATGCACAGCAAAGTCACAATCCAGATAGAAGATTCCACTAGGCACTGGGACAGAGAGATGACAAAGGGGACTAGTGACTGCTAGGATGAAGTCTGGTTATGTATTCCTGTATACCCCTTCTTTACGCAGAGAAAAGAATAGGCTTGGGCTTTGCCTGAAAAACTGCTTATATTCTAATTAAACGACACAAGGGGATCTACCAAGAAATGTTTAAGATCCCCAACTTTAACCTTAAGCCATGGTATTTTAGTCCATCTTTGCCAATAATTGCCTAAGTAAGCTTGGGCTGCCCTGTCAAATTACAGGTCTCAAGTTCTTTATGTGTATGATGGAGATGAGACCAGGATGTCCCAACCATCCTGCCCACCTCTGACAGTCTCGCTGCTAAGCCAGGAAAGCATTAGCAAACCCCAGAGCAACAAGCAACATTGGCATCTCGCCAGGTTCCCACAGCTTCTGCCCAAGGCTTTTCCAGATGGGATCTCTGATGACTGATAAGCACCCAAACCAGGATTGGAAGCCCCCCACCAACCGCCCCCTGTGCTCATCTCAGCATCCACACCATCACCTCTCTGAAAGACTTTTCCAGCAGCTGGAAACATGTTCATATGGCCATTTCCCCCCTAAGTTTCAAAAGTAAGATATTTTAAATTCCCTTATTGAGAGAAGTCCATGAGATCCAATGCTTCTGTGTCATATCTCCTTACCTCACTTGTGATTTCAACTCCAGCTGCAGTGGGCAGCTCAGGGCAGCCTTTGACCACCTCGTGCTGACATCCTTCTCGGCACATCTTTTGCTTCTGCCCTGGGGCTTCTCCAGTGCCACAGGGATGGAGGCTCTACATAGACCCAACTCCATGGGTTCCTTCTCCCAAGGCTGATGCAGCTATTGATATCTCTGAATGTCAGGAGCAGAAACCAATACTATAATCTCAGAGTGGTACCATATACTCAGGAGACAAACTGACCACCTGTGGATCCCTTCTACCCCGGAAGGTGTTACATTGGATTCCTTCTCTCCTAGAAGGGGAAATGGTTTGTCTTATCTAGAATTCACACCTACTCTGGATACAGATTTGCCTTCATCACCTAAGGTACCTTTGTCAGCACTATTCTCTGAAGGCTGAAGAAAGGGAGATCTGCTGACTCAGGACCCCTTGTAACAATTGTCTTAGACCAAGGATGCTATTTTACAGCATTGAAGGTGTGAGAATGAATGGGCTCATGACAATGGCACCCACTGACGCTGCCATATGCAAACTACATTGAAGCAACAAGCCAGAACAACACAGCACCATTACTAGACCACCTAAAGCCCCATCTGGGAGGCATGGGTTTGGAGTGCTGTTCTCTGGGGTACTGAACAATAGCTGATATGTAGTTCCTGTGTCCTCAGTAACTGGGATACACAGGTTCAGGAACTCGAGAGTAAAAGTTTCTGTGGTCATCTCATCACCACTCTTAGTGACCTACTTGCAAAATTTGTGCTTTGAATCCCTACAAATCCAGGTTCTGTGGCACTGGAGTTGCTGGTGCCCAGTCAGGGAACAGTGAGAGTCCTACCAGGTCTAAAGTTCTAAGTATTGCCTGATCATTCTATGCTATTCCTGCTTGTAGACCACAGGGCAAACAAAAACCCTGATATTGATTATTGTAAGGAGCCAGAGTTGCCACTATTTTATAGGAAAAGAAAAAAATACATGTGGCGCTCCAGTGGTCACTGGACATTTCTTGGTGCTTGGGATCTAAATGAGGACTCACACGGCCCTGGTTCCATTTTCTCCCTGACACGCTCCCTCACACAAGTACTAGATCAGATGATCACAGAAGCTTGGGATTCCTGCTAGGATTTGTCCTGGGTGCCATGGTCTGGGGCAGATTCCAGTAAAGTGTCCTGGTTCACAGGTCTTTCCTCCTGAGCAGCAGGGTGTTTCTTTTGTGGAATGGCAGGAGACCGGGTGTCGACAGGCTGATTAGGGGTGACTCAGACTGCTGACACAGATGGACCCCCATTCACCAGATGGGAAGCTCTGCTCAGCACGTAATCTCCCCTGGTCTGGCTCCTGCCCTCCTTGACACACAGCATTCAGAGGTAACTAATGAGTCACAGGCTGTCTTGCTTCATGCCTTACCTACACTGTCCCCCTTCCTGGAACTCTCTTTTACCCCCATCCCTTTTACCTGCCAAGCAAACTCCTTTTTATTTTTCAAACTTCAGCCTGAGTCACCTTCTCATGGAGTTGCCTACCCTCTCCCAGCCCCAGGGCAAATTAACTGTGCCTTGACCATGTTGTCATAAGACACGTACCTGTATTTATCACCTGATATTGTAATATCTCCCTCTTTAGACCATAAGGGCCTTGAGAATAGGGACAAAGACATACTGAACAGTGCTATAGGTAAACATTTAATAAAATGTTTGCTGAATTAACTGATAATAACACATAAGTTTGCTTTGAGGATTAAATAAGATAACTTAAAACACTCCAGATGTCAGCTTAGGTCACTCTGTCCTCTTGAGTTTAAATAAAATTGATAAACTTCCTATCTCACATCCCATGGGAAATAAACGTCTTCCCAAGATCCTGTGAACGTCAGAGAGCTTAAGTCCTCATGAACCCTTCAGTCCTGGATTCTTGCTTCCATTGTGTCTCATTCCCATCTCACTGCTCTTCTTTACAGTTATCAGTGCACCCTGTTTGGTTCCCAGTCCCTTTCTCTTGTTTCCCTCCCAATTAAATAGATAAGCTAGTTGAGTTTATAGCAGATGCTTATAAGATTTGTGACAATGACAAATGTTTATATCTCAACAATGAAGACAACCTACAATTGAATATTAACTAGGCTGTGTATCCTTGAAAGGCCTTGAGCCACTCAGTGGAGCCCTTCTCACCTTTGGATTCTCTATGGGCTCCAGCTGGCCACCATGTCACCTGTACGTTTTCTCTCCTCCTCTGCCATGTGGCTCAGTGGTAAAGAATTCACCTGCCAATGCAGGAGATACAAGTTTGATCCCTCGGTCAGGAAGATCTCCTGGAGAAGGAAATGGCAACCCACTCCAGTATTCTTGCCTGGAAAATCAACGGACAAGAAGCTTGGTGGGCTGCAGTCTGTGGGGTCACAAAAGAGATATGACTAAATAGCAACAATTTCTCTCAAATCTATCCTTCTGTCCCCCACCTCATACCCAAATCTCTGTTCACTTCTTTTTAAAAATAATTTTAAAATCTCAATCCGAGCAATGCTTGAAGATTTTTAAAGTCAAATAGTGCAGACATTCTTACAATGACATCAACAATCTCCTCTCCTAGCCCTCCCCACCTCGAATCCCACTCCCCAGAGGAAACCACTTCCAATCATTCTGTTTTGAGGGCTCCTGGTGGTTTCTTCCCCATACTAGATGGTATGTTCTTGCCTCCATTTCTTGATTTATTGACCACAGATACTGTCTATTGATTACCCACTACAAAATATAGAGATTTATATTCACACCATATTCAATATCCTTTTCTTTTCACCTCTCAACTTTTACACTGAGTTCTAAAATGGCATTCATCATTTAAAATAATACATGCAAATAGATATATATGTTTCTTCTATATCAGGTAATATTTCTTCCTTCATATTCCACAAAAAGAATACATGGGCATCAATTTTTCTTTCAACTCTTCTGCCACCTTTTCCACACTCCACATGCTCCACACTTCCACAGTTGCACCTCTATCGTTATCCAGATTGATATCATTTACATTGTTCTGTCCAACCCTGGGTCTGCCTTGCATTGTGTTGTGAGCGTCATAAAAGCCTTCAGGGACCAGACTGGCCATGTTTATGGGTCAACATGTCCTGGTGTCATAGCAGGGAGATCAATGAAAACCACAGTGAACTACAAAGTGTCCAACTCAAAAAGGCATTCTCGTTTTGTTTTGTTTTTTTTTAATCTATATACTCAAGCTCATCTGCAGTGGGCACTTACTGAAGGTGACTGGTTTATAACCTCTCATGTAAGTTACTCTAAAAGCTGAGTGTCAGTGAACACTGATGGTGAGCAGGATGATCACTAAATACTCCATCTGCTCTCCTACCCCTACTGTCTATCTCCCTGCCGAGTGGAGAGAGAACTATGACTAGCAGAGAAATTATCACATTTATCCTAGGCAGAGAAATGTGAGAAACCTTGTGAGTGATTTTCAGGTTGAGCTAGTGGAAACCCAATGAGATTTGCAAACCTCTCTTTCTCTGCTGCTGTAGCTGAAGCCAGATATTCTAGATGACGCAGCTCTAAGGCAGTAGAGCATCCCTGATCCGGGTTATCAAGTGACCGGGGAGAGCACAATCCTGTGCTGACCTGCTTGGGCCGTGTAGGGTGACCAAGAAATCAACTTTTATGTGTTAAGTCAATGACATTTGGGGTTGTTACCTCAGCATAACTTAATTCATTGCTACTCACCTGGTAGTTAAATTAATATTTCCATAGGAATATTATTCACCGCATAGTCAAGAGGGGAGAATTATGTTTCTTTCTCAATGGACTCAGTGCTATAGTTTTTGCTATGAGAAAGATATCCTTGCCATGACTGAAGTCAAATGTGTTCATTTCTCACACTCAAGTACTATACTTAAGTACATGATAAACTTTATTTTGCTTCAAATCAGTTCATTCACTCAGTCATGTCTGACTCTTTGAGACCCCATGAACCACAGCACACCAGGCCTCCCTGTCCATCACCAACTCCCGGAGTTCACCCAAACCCATGTCCATCGTGTTGGTGATGCCATCCAACCATCTCATCCTCTGTCATCCCCTTCTCCTCCTGCCCTCAATCTTTCCCAGCATCAGAGTCTTTTCAAATGAGTCAGCTCTTCACATCAGGTGGCTAAAATATTGGAGTTTCAGCTTCAAAATCAGTCCTACCAATGAACACCCAGGACTGACCTCCTTTAGGATGGACTGGTTGGACCTCAAATATAGACCATTAATTTCTCACATGAATTTTGGTAGTTTTCTTTACTTTTTAGACAAAAGAATAATGTGTTTTTAGTATAACTTGAAATCATTAGGCCCTTAATTATTTATTACATGGGATCATTTTCTTCACAGAAATATAATTCCAGAGGCATTGGACCATATTCTCTAATCTGAACCAGTTACTTTTAGGTGTATCACATAACTATTTTTTTGGATACCCCCTTTCTCCTAGGTTAGTTCTATAATTTCTTGGGTCTCATATACTACTCTTTCTTATTTCATCTTTGTTTTGCAGGAGTACATCCTTAAGTAACCTTCTTAGGAAGAATATTTAGGAGGCAAACATTCTAAATATTCATTTGGATTTCTGAAAATGATGTTATATATCCTTTATACTTAATAATGGCTCTAGGTAAGTAAAGCCATACTTAATATGACTCTCAAATTTGTTTTCCTTTGAAGTTTGAAAGCAGATTTTATGCTGGGTTGATGACGTAATCACCACTGCCCTGAGTCTCATGACGAATACAGCTGTGAAGCCCATAGAGAATGAGTGGTTCAGATACTTGAGGACTCTGAAGTAAACAGTAGCAGACAGATCGGGAAAGCAGGCCCAGTCTGAGAAGTATCACCAAGTCAGCAGTACAGTTCCCACTTTTCCTCTGACATCCACAGACCTGGGCAGAGAGCTCCAGGAGATACCATGTAGTTCTGGATCAGGAGTGGGAAAGGGAATTCCTAGCTTTCAAAGAGAGCGAATTCTCGTTTTTGTTTTTTTTTTTTCCTGTTTTCCTTTCTCTGTTCCAAGAGTCTCCGATTCCACTGTGGTGTCAATCTTGCAGCATCAACAGTGGCAGCAAGAGTACAAGGTGCTTGAACTCCGTGTATGTGTGTGCATGCTCAGCTGCTTCAGTCGCGTGCAACTCTTTATGGCCCCAAGGACTGTAGCCTGCCAGACTCCTCTGTCCATGGGCTTTTCCTGGGAAGAATACCGGAGTGGGTTGCCATGCCCTCCTCCAGGGGATCTTCCCTCCCTAGGGATCGAACCTGCACCTCCTGCGTCTCCTGCATCACAGGTGGACTCTTTACAACTGAGCCACTGAGAAAGCGCTGAACTCTGAGGGAGCAGACTCTTCACCTCCAATCAGAGGTGAGAGTGGGACAATCCCCCACGGGTTTCTTTTTCTCTGTGTCCTCCTGTTGGTTGACTCTAGAAGTGGGCACAGTTGTAAAATGTGTAAGACAGAGTAGAGAAACTAGAGCCCAGCTTCCTGGCCAGGAGAGCAAAGAGGGAAAGCTGAGGGACCTGAAGGTACCAGAGACGGTAAGAAAGAAGGAGCTCAAGAAAGCAACCCCGTAACAGTGTCCCAACTCCTGGGATCTCCGTGAGCTGTGCATGTGTGGATGGGATCCTAAACAGCATGCCCCAAATTTTGAGAACAGAACTACAGGAACAGTTCACCACATCCTGGTCCCCATTCTGCCCACTGGGTATGCACACAGAGAAGATTCAAATGGCTCTGCAAAGACTCTGAAATAAACCTGGCATTAAAATCACAACTCATGAAGCATCAGTTGGAATTTATAGCCTGAACCCAACAAAGTTAACTGCTTGTTAAAACAAAAATATGAGAGGGAGGCTCAAGAGGGAGGGGACATATATATTGGCTGATTCATGTGATGTATGGCAGAAATCAACACAATACTGTAAAGCAATTGTCCTTCAATTGAAAATAAATAAATTTAATTTAAAAATAAAAACAAATAAATTAAAAAAATAATAAGATTTTTCATAGGATTTAAACAAGAGCCAGAGGCTCAAAAATATAATATTCAAAAGACCCAGGATATAGTCCAAATCCCTCAGTGTATGATAATGAAGAAAATCTCAATTTCCATGCTCCCACAGGAAAAGGCAATTAATAGGCACCAGTCCCAAGGACACATAAATGTTGGAATTATCTTGAAAAGACTTTGAAGTATGTATTATAAAAATGCTCCAATAAATAAAACATTTTTGAAAGATAGATGGTATTGGCAAAAAATATAAGTTGTAAGGAGTCAAGGGAAACTTCTAGAACAAAAATATACAAGAATGAACATTTAAGAGTCACTCGGTGGGCTCAGTAGTGGAATGGAAATGACAGAGGAAGGACTCAGTGAACTTTAAAATTGATCATTAGAAATTATTCCAAGAAAAGACTTGGGGAGAAATGAATGGAGCCTAAGGTACCTGTGAGACAATAAAAAATTTAAAATGCTATCAGAGTCCCAGAAAAAGAAAAATAAGAGTAAAAGGGAAAACAAGCAAAGAAAAAGAAATATACAGTGCTGAAAAATTATTTGAAGAAATAAAATTTCCCTAAATGGTGAAAGACATAAACCTGTAGATTCAAGAAGGTCAGCAACCCCCCAGAAGCATTTGTTGTCATTCAGTTACTAAGTCAAGCCCAACTCTTTGTAACCCCATGGACTGCAGCATGCCAGGCTCCCCTATCCTTCACTATCTCCTGGAGTTTGCACAAACTCATGTCCATTAAAAATCCATTCTTGTGGATATTATAATCAAACTGCTGAAAATGAACACCGAAACCCAACAAACAAAAAATTTAAAAGCAGCTAGAAGGAAAAGATGTACTACTAATCAAACTATGATTCTAGTTCCCACAGATTTTTCAACAGAAAGCATGAGAGTCTGAAGGAAGTGGAATAATATTTTTTAAATGCTGAAATAGAAGAACTGTTTCCCTTATTTCCAGTGAAAATACCCTTAAGGAATGAAAGTGAAATTGTTTTGCAGGTGAAGAAAATCTAGAAGAATTTGTTTGTCAACAGACATGGTCTCAGAGAACTGCTAAAGGAAGACTTCGGGTAGAAAGGAAATAACACCTACAGAAAATCTGGAACATCAGCAATAAACAAAAAGTCACAGGAATGAAATGTATTTGTGTATACACAACTAACTTTTCTCCTCCTTGAGTTCTTTAAAATGTGGTTGGTGCTTATAACATCACCACTGAAAAGGTTGTATTTAAACAAAAGTCCAAAGACAGAGGAGTGAGCCATTGGATTATCTGGGGCCAGATTATTCAAGAAAGGAAGTACAGCAATAGGAAAAATCGAGAGTGGTAAGATCATCCCAGAATAGGGGTACAGTAACTGGAAAGCAAACCGGGGGAACCTGATGATAAAGGGCCTTCAAAGTCAATAGAATGCTTTTGGCTTTTATCTTGAGTGAGATGGGAAGATTTACGAGAGGAGAAACATAGCAAGAAGTACAGGGTGATTTAAGAGGACTACTCTGGCATCTCACAGAGGCAGAAGTGGGACAAAAGTAAAAGCAGGCAAATAAGCTAAAGAGATTATTACGATAATCCAGATGAGAGACAATGATAGCTTAGACGATAATATTAGCCCTGGAATTAGAGAGAAGTGATAGGATTCTGGAAACTTTGTAGACAGACACATCAGAATTTGCTCAGATTTGGTTAGGAATATGAGAGAATTCAAAGATCCCAAAGTTTGTTTTGCTCTGTTTCTGGGTTTTACAGGGGTTTTGGCATGTGCAGTTGAAAATATAGAACTGACATTTACTGATGTGGGGGAGAATGTGGGAGGAGAAGGTTTGGAGTGGTGGAGGGAAGATAAGGATTTTGGGTTGATATTAAACTTGAAATGCTTATTAGACAAAGGCTTATATTGTTGAATAAGAAGTTAGATATACAATTCTAGGATTCAGGAGAAGGGCAGAGATTGGAAAGATGAATTTGGGAATGTTCACGAATAGACGGCATTAAAATGGAATTGCTGCACTGAGATCATCAGGGCAATCAGTGTAGATAGAGAAAAGAAGAAGTTCAATAGTCAGCCCTGAAATACTCTAAAAGGGCCAGAATTCAGAGAGCAAGGAGACAGAAAATAACCAGAAAAGGAGAGTGAGAAGAAGTGAAATAGAAGAAAACCAGAAAACTGGTGTCTAGAAATCAAATGGATAAAGTGTTTTAAGGAAAGAGGAGTGATCAACCGTACCAAACACTGCTGATGTGTCAAATGGATTGAGGACTAAGAATTGAACATCGGATCATTTTTATAAGATACAAGAGAGTAGTGATTTTGAGACTATCAGTTTTGAGGAGTGGGGGCTTGACTGGAAAGTATTCAAGAAAAAAATAAGAAGAGGTAAGCTGTAGAGAGTGTATAACAACTCTTTCAAGGAGATATTTTTTCTATAGAAAAAGAAAATAGAGGACATAGCTGCAGGGAGGTGGGGAGTGGAAGTGTTCTTTTTAAGCTGTTTCTATGCAGATGGCAATGATCAGCAAGAGAAGCAAGAGCTAATAAGCCACATGAGCAAAAATCATTGCAGAAGAGGATGGAATCGGGATCATAACTGTTGTGTTGGTTTTAGGATTAAGTACAGACCATAACTGGTGCTAGTGATAAAGAACTCACCTTCCAAAGTAGGAGATGTAAGAGACGTGGGTTTGATCATTGGGTTGGGAAGAGCCCCTAGAGGAGGGCACAGCAATCCACTCCAGTATTTGTGCTTGGGGAATCCCGTGGACAAAGGAGGCTGGCAGGCTGCAGTTCATAGAGTCGCAAAGAGTTGGACACGACTGAAGCGACTTAGCATGCACGCATGCACAGACCATCTAGTGTGGCTGTGTCAGAGAAGGCAGAGTATCTGGGCTGAGATGCAAGTACATGGGTAGATGTGGTGGGTGAGTGGATGGCACAGTTCGCTTTTGTAACTTCCATGTTGTTAACTGGGACAGAGTAGAGAGGGCATTTGTAGAGGATTGAGAAGAGAGGAAATGATGATGACGTAAAATAACAGCAAAGTTGGGAGTGAAGGGAAATTGTAGCCGGATGTAGAGGAGCTTCAGGGGCCCACTTAAGGCTGGTGATGATCATTTTAAAATGAGGCCAGTCAGTTTGGTTGCATGCTTTTCTTTCATCTTCTGGTTCTCAAATGTCATTAGTGTGAGTCTCGGTGTGGACCATTTTTATTCCTTGTGTTAGACACTTAGTACACCTTTTTAGCCTAAGGACTTGTGATATACTTTGGCTCTCGGAAATATGCTTGGATAATTTCTTTGATAATTTTCTCCTCCCATTTCCCTCCCTCTCTCTGTCCTCTCTCCTCTTTCTTCTCTCCACTCTCTGGGAGATATTTTTGACCTTATCTTCCAGCTCTTTCACTAAATTTTTTATTTTGACAATCATATATTTTTAATTGCCACAAGGATTTTTCTTGTTCTCTGGTTATTTTTTATTTCATAGGCTGGTTGTTTGGTTTGAGGTTTTTTTTGTTTTTTAAATTAAAAAAATTATTTTATTTTATTTTTAATGAGAGAAAGTTAAATCTAGTGGTTAAAAGCAAGAACTCAAAAGTCAAATAGGTTGAGTTCAGATCTCAGCTGCCACCTACTGATGATGTGAACTTGGGCAAGTCACTTAACATCCCTATGCTGTATCTTCACCTCCAACATAAGCTGATTATAACGGATAACTCCTATGATACTATGAGGACTAAATCAGCAAATGCTTGTTTAAAAGAGTCCCTGTTCCAGAGAAGTGCTAAGGAAGTGTTAGTTACAGAGATGACAGTGATGATGGTGTTGGTGTTGATGGTGGCGGTGATGGTGATGATGGATATAATATTATATTGAAGTTCTCAGGGGTGATTAGTTCACATTCAGAAAATTTTATCCCACTCCTTGAATTAGCTCTGTTGTTCTGTTTATTTATCTCAGTCTTTATCTTTCACTGAGGATTTTCCTGGTGTGTTTGCCAATCTGATTGTACATTAGGGCTGAAAAATAAGGATCTGGTTGACTATCCAAGTATCTATTGTGTATGTAAGTCTCTTTCCCTGGTAGGTTTATTTGAATGAGAATAAGGCTATAGGACAGAGTTTTTCCAGGGGCAGGCTTTGCTTTAGGGAGATTCAGGTTGAAAAGTTATCTGTAAAGGGTATTCTCCTACACTTTTGGTGGGAACGTAAACTCGTGCAGCCACTATGGAAAATAGTATGGAGTTTCCGCAAAAAAGCTAAAAATAGAGTTGCCATATGATCCAGCCATTCCACTTCTGTGCATGTATCCAGACAAACTATAATTTGAAAAGATATATGCATCCCTATTTCAGAGAAGCACTATTTACAACAGTCAAGATATGGAAACAACCTAATTGTCTATCGACGGATGAGTGAATATAGAAGATGTGGACTATATATATGCAATGGAATATTACTCAGCCATAAAAAATGAAATAATGCCATTTGCAACAACATGGATGGACCTAGAGATGATCAAACTAAGTGAAGAAAGTCAGAAAGAGAAAGATGAATACCATATGATATCACCTATATGTGGAATCTAAAATATGATGCAAATAAACCTATCTATGAAACAGAAACAGACTCATAGACATAGAGAACAGACTTGTGAAGGCAAAGGGGAAGGAGAGTGGAAGAGAACTGGATTGGGAGTTGGGATTAGCAGATGCAAACAGCTATATAAATAACAAACCATACAGAATGGATAAATAACAAAGCTACTCTGCAGCACAGGGAGCTATAATCAATATCCTATGACAAACCATAATGGAAAAGAATATAATAAAGAATGTCTATATGTATATAACTGAATCACTCTGCTGTACAGCAGAAATCAATGCATTATAAATCAACTATATTTCAATAAGATTTTTTAAAATGACACAAATGAACATATCTGTGAAACAAAAACAGACTCACAGACATAGAGAGCAGATCTGTGGTTGCCGAGGGGCACCGGGAGGGGAGGGGGAAGGGATGAACTGGGGAGCCTGGGGTTAGTAGATGCGAACTAGTGTGTATAGCGTGGATGAACAAGTGATAAACCATAATGGGAAAGAGTATAAAAATAATGTATATACATGTATAACTGAATCTGCTAAGTCACTTCAGTCGTGTCCGACTCTGTGCAACCCCATAGACGGCAGCCCACCAGGCTCCCTCGCCCCTGGGATTCTCCAGGCAAGAACACTGGAGTGGGTTGCCATTTCCTTCTCCAATTCATGAAAGTGAAAAGTGAAGGTGAAGTCACTCAGTCGTGTCCGACTATTCGCGACCCCATGGACTGCAGCCTACCAGATTCCTCTGCCCATGGGATTTTCCAGGCAAGGGTACTGGAGTGGGGTGCCATTGCCTTCTCTACAGCAGAAATCAGCAGAATCACTAAAGCAGAAATCAGCACAACACTGTAAATCAACTATACCTCAAAAAAAAAAAAAGAAAAAAAAGGTCGTCAGAAGGTTGGGGCCAGGATGAGGAGGCTGTGGGGCTCTGGTGCCTACATGAGAAGCCCTAGTTCACCTTCCTTTTGTAAGATAGGAGCCCTGTGCCGAGGGGAGAGCATGGCGAAAACATACCACTCCTTTTCCACACCTGTTAACTCTGAGCCCAAAGCCTGCCAGTTTTCCATGAAGATTGGCTTTCATGTCCTCTGCAGCCACCATCTATGAACGTATTCTGGACTTAGGCTCCATGTGCATTTCATTTATCAACCCACTTTCACCTAGTTTTCATTTTCCAAGGGTTTGTTGATTTTGACTTCATTCTTTACTCCTTTGATTATTGTAGGTTAGCTCATTTTTTTATTCCTTTAGTGTCAGGTTAATGGGGAGATTAACTTGCATGCCTCAGTCTGTCATTTTGAACCAGAAGTTCTATCCATTTCTTGTACAGAACAGTTTGGCATTCTCCTTATAACTCTTCCAAAAGACATCCATACACAACGTGGCTTATTGGAGGTATTTTTCTAAAGAAAAACAATTTCTTTCCTTAGAAGGATCCTGGGATGATATATTTAAATCATATATTTCCCAGCTTGCTCTTTCTATGCAAACCACTCAAAGTGGTGCCTGATCCAGAGCGAGTGTTTGGTATGTAGTATTTCCTCTTCTTCTCTTTGTAGTCTTTCCAGGCCACCACCAATGAGTTCTACACCACCAATAAGTTCTAATCGCATTCTACCAACACGCTTGCTCTCATCTGGATATATTTATAGACGTGTTTATTTCTGAATAGACTTTGTATCTCTTTATAGGTGTTTCTTCATGTTTGAAACATTTCCTCTTTGAGGAAAATGAGGGCCAGAGATACCAAATGACTCACTCAATAACATAAAAGTAAAAAGTGGTGAAGTCATGGATTAGAACCCTGTTTTCCACTGAGCCACCCTTCCTTTTGAGAATGTGTGAATGACTAACATTGGCTTCTTCTATCCCAACCCACTCCTCCTTTGGAGTTTCTGGAATAAAGATCCAAACCAAAGTCTGTCCTAATTTCAAAGCTAATGTGAATGAAATTAGCAATTGGCTGGGCAATTGTCCCTCCACGCTCAGGACCATCTCAGAAGCAGCTAGGCTGAATCGGGTGCTCAGTGCTCTCCGAGGCTCAAAAATTCACCTAGGGGACTGCATTTAGGCTGCTAAAGATTCTTTGCTCATAGAATGCTCAGGAAATTTGAGGAGACTTATATTTCAAGGCCACCATTTGGTTCAATGGATATCTGTGGGCCAGCAAGGGAACCAAATCATCAATCATTTTTGATAGGAAAATGTGTTCCCAAGGCATACACAAGCAATTCGTGAATGAGCTACATCTCATTTATAGGTCTACTTGTTCTGTGAGGCAGGGCTTAAGGCAAGAGAAAAAAGAACAGAAATGGTATTCCTACAATACCTTGGAATATGCTCCCCTACTCTGTATCCTCCGTGTCAGAGTGGCTGGTTTAGATTTTTTTTTTTAGTTGTATTCATTTATTTACTTTTGGCTGCTCTGCGTCTTCATTGCTGCAGTTGGGCTTTCCCTACTGGCAGTAAGAGGGGGCTGCTCTCTAGTTGCGGTGCACAGGCCTCTCACTGTGGTGCCTTCTCTTTTTGGGGAGCATGGACTCCCCGTGCAGGTTTCAGTAGCTGTGGCACACAGGCTTAGGTTGCCCTGTGGCATGTGGAGTCCTCCCAGACCAAGGATCGAACCCGGGTCCTCTGCACTGGCAGGCGGATTCTTAACCCCTGGACCCCCAGGGAGGTCCTGGTTTAGATTTTTGAAGGAGAATTTAAAGAGATGAAGACAGAAAGAAAGAAAAGAAAAGGGGGAAAGGAAGGGAGGAAGGGAAAAAGAGAAAGATGGAGGTAAAGAGATTAAGGGAATCTTTTGAATCATGTATATCCATTAAAGGGCTTTCCAGGTGGCTCAGTGGGTAAAGAATCTGCCTGCAATGCAGAAGACACAGGAGACACAGGTTTGATCCCTATGTCAGGAAGATCTCCTGGAGGAGGAAACAGCAACCCACTCCAGTATTCTTGCCTGGAGAAATCCCATGGACAGTGGAGCCTGGTGGGCTATTGTCTGTTGGGTCGCAATGAGTCAGACATGACTGAAGCGACTGAGCTCATATGTGCACATACCTACTAATAAGGAAGATACCTAAATTAAATCTAATACTACAACTACCGCACAATTGCACTCATCTCACATGCTAGTAAAGTAATGCTCAAAATCCTCCAAGCCAGGCTTCAGCAATACGTGAACCGTGAACTCCCTGATGTTCAAGCTGGCTTTAGAAAAGGCAGAGGAACCAGAGATCAAATTTAAGAGTTGACTCATTGGGGAAGACTCTGATGCTGGGAGGGATTGGGGGCAGGAGGAGAAGGGGACGACCGAGGATGAGATGGCTGGATGGCATCACGGACTCGATGGATGTGAGTCTGAGTGAACTCCGGGAGATGATGATGGACAGGGAGGCCTGGCGTGCTGCGATTCATGGGGTCGCAAAGAGTCGGACACGACTGAGCGACTGAACTGAACCAGAACTAGGATTCTGTTGCCTTTCAGCCTCAAGCCTAGATGTCAGGATGGGCCCCAGATCCACACTCTCTGCCAGGCAGAGGGGCTGTGTTCAGAGGAAGGTCACTACAATTCCGTAAAGCACGATTTCATTTCTTGAAGACTCCATTAGATTTGAAAAGATCTTCCCAAGGAGGCTATTCTGGTACTCAGCAGGATTTGAGGAAGGGGAGAACAGCATAGTTGGACCTTGTCCCTACCTTCACTCTCTGCCTCGCTCCTCCACAGGCAAGAGACCCGGCGCTTCTCCACCATCCCCCGGGAGCTCTGCATTCTGCATCCTCAGCTCAACAGGTGACTTTGGCTCTGTAGCTGTAGGAGGAACGCGCTCACTCTCTGCCTGCCCCGCCCCCCCATAGTCTAATTAAATGTCTGTGGAGCTACAACTGAGCTCCTCACACTCATAACCTATGGCAAAGGGCAAGAGGCTCCCATTGGTTAAAGGAGAAGGAAATGAAAGGATTTTTTTTTCCAAGAGACAAACAAAACAGAAGGTTCTGTTTGTGCTACCTTTGATTAGAAAGAAAAAACAAAAACATTTTTTAAAATTTTGTTTTAAGAAACAACTACAAGATAAGGAAGAGGAGGCTGGTTACCCACAGGCAGAGGACTGGGTCAGGAGAGAAAGGAGAATCTGAAAATAAAAAGGCAAGCAGGGTGCAGGCTACAGAGAGGAGGGAGATAGGTGGGCGGGGGACTTCATCCCTATTTTCTCTCTAATATTCGTGAAAACATCCGCTCCTCAGGCTAGAGCAGGCTGTTTCCATGGCTCCACGGGTGGTGGGTCTGAACAAAGAGGCTCATCTCCTCCCCTCTTGCAAATCTGAGCTGATGCAGCTGGGAGGACCAGGGTCCACCAGCAAGCCTGCAGAGGTTCATTCGCACACGCTCTCTGTTCACTCCCTCATTGGGGAGAGTTTAACCAGCCTGCTGCAAGGAAGCTGCCCAGTCCTGAGCCATAGCCAAGAGGACCCAGAGCCCTGGGAAGAGGCCATGGAAAATTGGAGGGGCATTAGAGCTTGCATCTAGCCAGGCTCTTCTAATGTCAAGGTCTCCTCTTTGAAGCCCGGGTCTCCTCTGAAAGTCCCCTGCCTGGTCTCTTTGGAAAGAGCAAATCTAAACAAAGCAATCTTGGGAGGATCAAGACTGCAGGAAGACAATGAGGCTAAGGATGACAGCTGGGTAACATGGGGTCATTTCCACAGAGCAAGGTGCACAAGTGAGGGACCACAGCCCAGGCTGGGCCCAAGGCTTTGGAGAGAACGTAGTGATGGGGAAGAGAGTTCTGTGTGTTAGGAGGAGGGAGGGAGAGGAGAGAAGGAAAGGGGACTAGAGATATAAAAAGGAAGAAACCAAAATTAACAGGGTTGTCATATACTCAGCCCTCTTCACAAACCTCAAAACGTAGCTTTTATCATTCCTATTGCAGTGAGTAAGGGACTGAGATTTCAGAAGCTAAGAATTTAGTCTAAGTCCCATAGTGAAAGATGGGATCAAGATTGGAACTGAAACCTGTCTTAATTCCAAAGCAAGTGTGCATGGTTCTTTAGCCATTGCCCCATTCCTCCTCAAATTCATTCCCCCCAACCTCCACGTGTGACTTTATTCTGAGCATCACATAATCTGGTAATTTTCTGGGTTCTGAGTGGAAATACACAGAAGTCCAACCCACTAGCCATGTTAGAAACTGATTCTCAAAAATGACAGCATTGTGAAGGGGACCAGGGACATGGAGTAGCCATCCACACCCATCCTTTTAGTCCCTGAGTACCTACCAACACGTCACTGATGTTACCCTACCATCTGTGCTTCAGTCCCCACCCTTAGCTTTAGGAGGCCTAAACAGCCTTCTCCAAGCCCCAGCTCTCCTCCTTCTTCTGTGTTGGGTCATAAAACATTCTCTTCAGTTATTTCCCTACTCCTCGCTTCTGAACAGCCAAACCAATAGTGCTGCTCCGTGGGTTATGTGCCATATGTCAGTGGGCTGTGAAATATTAAGCCTTCACAATAGGTCCGAAGTCGGCGATGCACAATCCTTTAATGGTTTAGCTCACTCCGGCTATTTCAAAGTGGCATAATATTGCTATTTTTAAATAAATGGGATCTGTATTAATGAGAGCCGACCTCTCTTGCCGTGCCCGGGCTTCTGCCTGCATTGAGCCTACACTGGGGATTCAGCGAGAGAGGGAGGGGGAAAACAGCTTTTCAAAATGGGAACCAAGCAGCTCTTTAAATAATGCTCACAGATGCTAATCATCTCGGGGGGAGCGGGTTGGTGGAATGATTATTTGAGTGGATAATAGATTTCATTTTCAAAGAAGATTTAGAGTCTTGATATTGAGAGGAAGGGGATGGGAGTGCATGTGTGTATGTGTGTGTGCGTGTGTGTATGTATGTGTGCATGTGCGCACGCACACTCAGGGGGCAGACATAGTCCCAGCATAGGATGGGATTGCACTGACAGGGGCATGCTGAGATGTGGAGAATAATTGTGCTTTTTTGGAGGTTTGGGAGGGGAGCCTGTAAGGGCTGGTCAAGAAGCCATCTTGACCAGGTATGGAGACAGTAATGGCTAAAGAAATGTCCCCTTGAATAGGGATAGACGAGGCTCTGGTACTCTAATAGGTGGAAGATTCTGGAACTCTGGATTCCCATTCCCCAAGTGAAGAATGGCAGGAACAATGAGAGCTCTCCCAGGTTCCTCCCCTGTGTTCTGGCAGCCTTACATGGAATTGCTAGGCAACAGGTACAGAGTCACACACCAGGCTCAGAGGGGCCCTTCTGCTTCTTGAGACTGAATATTGTATCTGGGGTTGAGGAGATGATCAGGGCCAGGACATCATGGACTCAGAGTCCTTGATGCCCGCTGGGGATCCTGATAAAACTGCCTCTTCCTCAGCTGCAAGTTGGAACTCTAACAGAGACTGAGATGGGGTAAGGGGAACTCAGAAGCAGAAAGTGGGTGGGATGTGTAGAAGAGGACTTGAAAAAAAGGCTAGTGAGAGAGAAAGAAGATGCCTTTCCTGGAGAACCTGACCAGGAGAATTAACAGCCTGCAGGCCACAGGGACTTCCCTTGTAGTCCAATGGCTAAGAATCCACGCTTTCATTCCAGGGGTCATGGGTTCAATCCAAGGTCAGGGAACTAAGATACCACATGCTATACAGTGTGGCCAAAACATAAATAAATAAAAATAAATTTTAAAAATAACCCTTAGGCCAGTAGCTCCATCACCTGAGTACATGGGACTCACAGTGAAAAAACGGCAGCTCTAATAGGCAGCTCCTCCAAAAGGAGATGGCCTTTCCTTTTTAGGAGGCTAGATATTCCACTTTTTAAAAAGTAGATGAGTTTTCTGGGGATGTAATGGATAGCATGGTGACTGTAGTTCAGGTCAGTTCAATTCAGTTGCTCAGTTGTGTCCAACTCTTTGTGACCCCATGGACTGCAGCACACCAGGCCTCCCTGTCCATTACCAACCCTGGAGCTTACTCAAACTCATGTTCATTGAGTAAGTGATGCCATCCAACCATCTCATCCTCTGTTGTTCCCTTCTCCTCCTGCTTTCAATCTTTCCCAGTGTCAGTGTCTTTTCCAATGAGTAAGTTCTTTGCGTCAGGTGGCCAAAGTACTGGAGCTTCAGCTTCAGCATCAGTCTTTCCAATGAAAATTTCAGGTAGTCAGGCATTCCCATCTCTTTCAGAATTTTCCACAGTTTGTTGTGTCCACACAGTCAAAGGCTTCGGCATAGTCAATAAAGCAGAAGTAGATGCTTTTCTGCGTTATTGGACTACTGCAGGGGCAGGGGCTTTGGGTGCAGCAGACCTGGGTATGGCATAAGCCCTCTTGGAGGACATTGCCATTAAACCCACCATAGAGCTGCCAGAACAGGATTGGGGAAACAGACTCTTGGAGGGCACAAACAAAACCTTGTGTGCACCAGGACCCAGGATAAAAGAGAAGTGACCTCACAAGAGACTGACCCAAACTTGCCCGTGAGTGTCCAGGAGTCTCTGGCAGAGGCACGGGTCAGTGGGGGCCTGCTGGAGGGCTGGGGGCACTGAGTGCAGCAGTGTGAGCATGGGACCTTCTGCAGGAAGTCGCCATTATCTTCATTACCTCTACCATAGTTTGGCTTCAGGCCAAATAAAAGGGAGGGAACATAGCCCCTCCCATCAACAGAAAATTGGATTAAAGATTTACTGAGCTTGGCCCCATCCATCAAAACAAGACCCAGTTTCCCCCCTCAGTCAGTCTCTCCCATCAGGGACCTTCCATAACCCTCTTATCTTCTCCATCAGAGGGCAGACAGAATAAAAACCACAATCACAGAAAACTAGGCAATCTGAATCCATGGAACATAGCCTTGTCTAACTCAATGAAGCTATGAGCCATGCCATGTAGGGCCACCCAAGACAGATAGGTCATGGTGGAGAGTTCAGGCAAAACATGGTCCACTGGAGAAGGGAATGGCAAACCACTTCAGTATTCTGGCCTTGAGAATCCCATGAACAGTATGAAAAGGCAAAAATNGTCTAACTCAATGAAGCTATGAGCCATGCCATGTAGGGCCACCCAAGACAGATAGGTCATGGTGGAGAGTTCAGGCAAAACATGGTCCACTGGAGAAGGGAATGGCAAACCACTTCAGTATTCTGGCCTTGAGAATCCCATGAACAGTATGAAAAGGCAAAAATATAGAACACTGAAAGAGGAACTCCCCAGGTCGGTAGGTGCCCAATATGCTACTGGAGATCAGTGGAGAAATAACTCCAGAAAGAATAAAGGGATGGAGCCAAAGCAAAAACAACACCCAGTAATGGATGTGACTGGTGATGGAAGTAAAGTCCAATGCTGTAAAGAGCAATATTGCATAGGAACCTGGAATGTTAGGTCCACGAATCAAGGCAAACCGGAAGTGGTCAAACAGGAGATGACAAGAGTGAACATCAACATTTTAGGAATCAATGAACTAAAATGGACTGGAATGGGTGAATTTAAGTCAGATGACCATTATATCTACTATTGTGGGCAAGAATCCCTTAGAAGCAATGGAGTAGCCCTCATAGTCAACAAAAGAGTCTGAAATGCAGTACTTGGGTGCAATCTCAAAAAAGACAGAATGATCTCTGTTCGTTTCCAAGGCAAACCATTCAATATGGCAGTAATCCAAGTCTATGCTCCAGGTACTAATGCCAAAGAAGTGGAAATTGAATGGTTCTATAAAGACCTACAAGACCTTCTAGAACTAACACCCAAAAAAGATGTCCTTTTCATTATAGGAGACTGGAATGCAAAGGTAGGAAGTCAAGAAATACCTGGACTGTAGTTAACAACACTGTATTGTATATTTGAAAGAATCTAAGAGAGTACACTATAAACGCTTTCACCACACACACAAGCCTGGTAATTTTGTGGGGTGATGACTGTGTTTACTCACCTTATTGTGTACACCTGTGTCCTGTTTCACTCAGGTCCTTCCTGGGCTGTAAGGTCACCAGATTTAGCAAGAACAACAAAGAATTTTTTTTTTTTTTTTTAGTGTATGTATCTCCCAAGCACTAGCTAGGACATATTTATCCCACAGATGATCCCTCTTTGATCTGAAATTCAAACTCAGCCAGGTGTCCTGTGTTTTATTTGGTGATTCACAGTGCGACACAATGCTGGGTGAAACTTCAGAGAATATCTCCATGTTCTGGGGATGGTTCATGCATCAGACACTTCCTGAGCACATCCCATGGACCAGGCCCTGGCAGTACAGCAGTGACCAGGCGGCATGAGCACTGCAGACGTCGGGGCCAAGTCATTCTCATTTTGCAATGTACAGAATTCAAATTATTGTGTTGTATATTAAACTTACACAACGTGCTGTGTGTGTGCTCAGTCACACAGTTGTGTCCGACTTTTTGCGATCCCATGAACTGTAACCTGCCAGGTTCCTCTGTCCACGAAATTCTCCAGGCAGGAATACTGGAGTGGATGGCATTTCCTCCTCCAGGGGATCTTTCCTACCCAGGATCAAATCTGCATCTCCTGTGTCTCCTGCATTGGCAGATGGATTCTTTACCACTGCACCACCTGGGAAGCCCAAACTCAGACACTGTTCCATGTCAATTACCTCTCCATAAAGCCGGAAAGTTTTAAAATATACTAAAGAAAATCACCCTTTCTCTGCCCCCTCTTAGTATTTGTCTACTGTTGTATAACAAAGACCTCAAAACTTCATGGCTTAAAACAGCAAACCCATGGTGGCTCACAGTTTCTAAAGGTCAAGTATCCAGGCACATCTTAGCTGTGTGCCCCCACCTCAAGGTCTCTCAAAAGGCTGCAGTTATGGTGTTGGCTGGGCTATTGTCTCATCAAAAGGCTCAACTAGGTAAAGATTGTGTACAAATCCTCTCACTGGGAAGACTCAGCTCTTGCAGGCTTTTTGACTGACAGCCTCAGCTCCTGGCTGGCTGTTGGCTGAGGGCCTCCCTGGGTTCCTTCCATGGGCTTTCTCTATAGCAGCTGCCAGATGACTTCCCTCAGAGTCAATTTACTGGTGACCTAATCTCGAAAGTGACATCTCACCACTTTCTTTTTATTGAAGTGTAGTTGATTTACTATGCTGTCTTAGTTTCAGGTATACAGCAAAGTGATTTCATTTTTTATATATATATATATATAGTCTTTTCCATTATAGGTTATTACAAGTCACTGGATATAGTTCCCTGTGTTACACAGAAGAAACCTGTTGTTTATCTATTTTACATATATCTGTGTATATCTGTTAATCCCAAGAAACTAGTTTTTCCCTCCTCTACCCCTTTCCCCTTTGGTAACCGTAAGTTTGTTTTCTATGTCTATGAGTCTGTTTCTGCTTTGAAAATAAGTTCATTTGTATTATTTTTAAGATTCCACATATAAGTGACATATTATGGTATTTGTCTATTTGTCTTTTTCTATCTGACCTTCTTTGCTTAGTGTGATCATCTCTAGGCCCATCCATGTTGTTGCAAATGGCATTAATTCATTCTTTTTTATGGCTGAGTAGTATTCCATTGTGTGTGTGTGTGTGTGTGTGTGTGTGTGTGTGTGTGTATAACATCTTCTTTATCCGTTCATCTGTAGATGGACACTTAGGTTGTTTCCATGTCTTGGTTACTATAAATAGTCCTGCTATGAACATGGGGAGGCAGGTATCTTTTCAAATTAGAGTTTTTGTCTTTTTCAAGTATATGCCTAGGAGTAGGATTGCTGGATCATGTGGTAACTATTTTCAATTTAAGGAACCGCCATACTGTTTTCCATTGTGCCGAGTAGCTTCAGTCATGTCCAACTCTTTGCAATCCTAGGGACTGTACTTTGCCAGGCTCCTCAGTCCATGGGCTTCTCCAGGCAAGTATACAAGAGTGGATTGCCATGCCCTCCAAGGCATCTTCCTGACCCAAGGATAGAATCTGACTCTCTTACATTTCCTGCATTGGCAGGTGGGTTCTTTGCCCCAGCACCACTTAGGAAGCCCATTTTCCATATTGGCTGTACCAATTTACATTCCCACCAATAGCGTAGGAGGGCTCCCTTTTCTCCATATCCTCCTCAGCATTCATTGTTTTGTAGATTTTTTAACGATAGGCTTTTTGACTGGTGTGAGGTGATATGCGTCATTGTAATTTTGATTTGCTTTTCTCAGTAAATAACAATGGTAAGCATCTTTTTATTTGCCTGCTAACTATCTATATGTCTTTTTTGGAGACATGTCTATTTAGGTCTTCTGCCCATTTTTTTGATTGGGTTGTTTGGGTTTGTTTTTTTTTTTTTTAATATTGAGCTAATGAGTTTCTTGTATATTTTGGAAATTAAACCCTTGTCAGTTGCATCATTTGCAAATATTTTCTGTCAGATCATAGATTGTTCTCTTAATTTGGTTTATGGTTTCTTTTGCTCTGTGAAAGCTTATAAATTTGATTAGGTCCCATGTGTTTATTTTTATTTCTTTTAGGAGCCTTGGGACACTGACCTAATTGCTACAATTAATGTCAGAGAATATTTTGATTATGTTCTCTTCTAGGGGTTTTATGGTATCATATCTTATATCTAAATCTTTAAGCCATTTTGAATTTAGTTTTGTGTAAGGTGTGAGGGAGTGCTCTAATTTCATTGATTTACAAGAGACTGTCCAACTTTCAAATACCACTAGCTCAAGAGATTGTCTTTTCTCCATTGTATGTATATCCTTACCTCTTTTGTAGAAGGTTAATTAACAGTAGGTGTGTGGGTTCATTTCTGGACTCTATTCTGTTCCATTGATCCATGTCTGTAATACCAACACTGCTCTGATTATTGTGGCTCTCTTGTAGTATTGTCTGAAGTCTGGGGCATCCTGCCACTTTGGCTGCATTTTAATTGTTGGAAAAAAGTCACTAGGCCCAGCCCACAGCAGAGGGGAGGAGCTTACACAAAGATGAATTTCTGGGGTCAGGGATTATTTAGGGCCAGTTTAGAAGCTCCTACTGTATACCTTCTCCTCCTTCAACAATGTTCAGAGAATAAGACACAATAAGTCTTCTCAGCTAGGACTGTGTCTTGTTAACCATTGCATCCCCAGGGCTTATCAGGGAGCCTGGAGAAGAGAACTTCAGCCCTCCTGTCAAGACCCTGCCTCAGGAGCCTAGTGGCTTGTGAGGCTATTTTCAGCTGAGTGAGACCCACAGTCTGAGGTCTGTGTAGTGTCATCCCTGAGCTGGGTGTGGAGTCATGACCAACTCTATTTATTCCTTTTCACTACCTTATCCTGCATCTTCTTCATCTTCCAGTGGCTTCTTGATGAAAGAGGGAGAGACCAGAAGATATCCCAAGGCATGGCGGTGAGTATCAAGAAAATTAGGAAGGCAGGGCTAGACAGAGAAATAGAATAGAGACTAAAAAGAGGATAGAAAGAGAACCGTCCCAAGCTGCTACCTTATTTAAGATAAGATACACTTTGAAGCATCTCCTATTCACTGGAAACTTTCTCATATTTGTTCATTTAATCTTCACAAGTTTTCAAGGTAAACACTTCTATTTACTTTCACTGAAATTCACAGAAGGCAAAGGACATCCTGGGGATTCCCAGGTGGTGTTAGTGGTAAAGAACCTGCCTGCCAGTGCAGGAGACACAAGAGACCTGGGTTAGATCCCTGGGTCGGGAAGATCCCCTAGAGGAGGAAATGGCAATCCATTCCAGTACTCTAGCCTGGAGAATCCTATGGACAGAGGCACCTGGCAGGCTGCAGTCCATAGCGTCACAGAACCCAACACAACTGAAGTGACTTAGCATACACGCAAGGACATCCTTGACTTTTCACAGCTGGTGGATAACAGAACCAAAATATAAGCGTAAGCTTTTGAAGACCCCTTAGAGCTCTTTCCAGGCTGAAAGGGTGAAGATGATGGAGAGGAAGGAATATCAGTCTACTCAGACCAAGAGTTAATATTACAAGGGTTTGGTTGTGGTGGTTGTTATTCAGAATTAAAAAATAGAGTTAAATAACATCACAACTGGAGGGGGTAGATGAGAGGGTATAGTCAAGCATGCTCGCGTTACAGAAAACAAAGCAAGTTTGACAAACAAAGATGAAAACCGACACAGTCTAATGAGCCACCATATAGACACACTTAGTTTGTGATCCAAAAGACACTATCCCTGGCAAATCTCCCTCCTTGAGTTCAGACTTGGCTCTGCACGACCTTGGCTGAATCCCAAAGTTACAAATGAAAATATATACCTAATGAAAAGACTCATGTGACCACGCTGAAGGTCCCCAGGAGAGTTCCAAGGATGGCACACACAAGGGAAACCCTCATTATTGCTTAGAGGGCAGACAGACCCTATCAAGATAATTAAGGGAAGCAGTAACACATCCTTTCATATGTAAAAGTTCTGGAGTGTTTTTTTTTTT
>SJYT01020264.1:0-14539 GCA_006410635.1 Cephalophus harveyi | reverse complement strand
GAGGCAGGTCAGGTGGTCTGGTATTCCCATCTCTTTCAGAATTTTCCACAGTTTATTGTGATCCACACAGTCAAAGTCTTTGGCATAGTCAATAAAGCAGAAATAGATGTTTTTCTGGAATTCTTTTCCTTTTTCCATGATCCAGCAGATGTTGGCAATTTGATCTCTGGTTCCTCTGCCTTTTCTAAAACCAGCTTGAACATCTGGAAGTTCACGGTTCACGTATTGCTGAAGCCTGGCTTGGAGAATTTTGAGCATTACTTTACTAGCATGTGAGATGAGTGCAATTGTGCAGTAGTTTGAACATTTTTTGGCATTGCCTTCCAAGACCCATCAGTTCTGGTAGCCCACAGCTCCTAAACACACCCACCTGAACAAGCTCAGTGTGGGTGTCAGCAGATGTTTGAAATGTTCTCATCCCAGGAATGAAAGAGACCTCTAGGGGTCGTCACCTTATTCCTCCCCTTGCTGCCAGACAGACTCCTCCAAACAGCCCCAGCCAAGGTCCATCCAGCCTCTGACACCCTTGGTGGTGAGTTTCATTCATGCTGTTTCCTTGAATTTCAGCAACTGAGATGTAAATTTATATGTGCTGAGGCAAAGGAAAAAAATGCATTTCACTACAAGTAAAATGTAATGATAAATACAGTCATTGACTAGGAATCTTCTATTTAAACTTTGCAAAAGTTAGAAGGCAAACTTGTTTGGAAACAATGTACAAATTGACCACCAGATATTAGATGCACGGAAAATCTGTCACTTACTTAGTTTGTCTGTTTCAACTGATTTTCCCCCAATGACCCTGCCCTCCCCGACAAACATTCAGAGATGCAGGGCGAAGACAGAGGAGGAGGGGTCAGGAAACCTGAGTTCAAGTCTGAACTTGGTCACTCTGTAATCTGCATCATGTTACAGAGTCTGCAGACAAAGGATGAAGAGGCAGGATCGGGTTTTGTCTAAGTCTCACGCAGCTGTGTTTCTATGAACCATATGTATGTACTGCCATGACAAGGAGATGAGATGCATTGCAATCACTGGGTTATGGCATCGCTGTCAGGAAGAAGTGCCATGGCCTCCCCGTGTGGGCTGTCGCCACCACCTCGGGCGCTCAGAGAATACAGGGAATTTCACAATTGGCAGGTCCTTCGCTTAACTCGGAGCTCCCAGGAGTGGGCTGTCAAGGGAGAGTTTCACGTTGCTGCCAGTCCCTTCTGAATTGCTAATACAAGAAAGATGCTGATCCCTGCTGGAGGCCCCCTACGCCTGACCCCACAGGGGCTGCTGCCATTTCACTGGTGCGCCAGCCTCCCAGACCACGTGCTCCTTCCCAATGCTAACAGCATTCAACACAAAAACACCGCCCTGACAAATGGAGTTCAGCCCCTCCAGCCCCTCCAGCCCCTCAGGCTCAGAGTGTCAGTCAAATCTGTTTCACATACCTCCTGCTTGCAGAGCAACCTCTGGCTACTCAGGCTAAACTGCTTAAGGCGCTTGGCTTCTGGAGAGAGATGTCCATCCCACCCCATGAACAGCTTATATAGAGACCCATCAGTGAATGCCGCCAGAGGAGAATGAGCACTGAAAGGCTTGGGTCGGAGCGTTAGAGGCAATGAAGGTGTGGGCCGGGGGCACTGGGCCCTGTTCTTCCCACCGTATTTCGTGAGCTGGACAGGGAAGAGTTCACCTCCATGTTTACAAGCCTTGATTGTGGCATGTATAAGCTAAAGGGTCAAAGGACAAATTTCAGATTTGGAGTAAGACATATAGATCAGACAACATAAAGATCAGAATAATCACAGTGAGGTGATGGGAAAAGAGAATTATTGTGGGAATACAAGGTTTGTACCCACAAAATAGGATTCCACAACAAACACTACACCCTGTCAATTCAGTTCAGTCGCTCAGTCGTATCCGACTCTTTGCGACCCCATGAATTGCAGCACACCAGGCCTCCTTGTCCATCACCAACTCCCAGAGTTTACCCAAACTCATGTCCCCTGACTCGGTGATGCCATCCAGCCATCTCATCCTCTGTCGTCCCCTTCTCCTCCTGCCCTCAATCTTTCCCAGCATCAGGGTCTTTTCAAATGAGTCAACTCTTCGCATCAGATGGCCAAAGTATTGGAGTTTCAGCTTCAACATCAGTCCTTCCATTGAACACCCAGGACTGATCTCCTTTAGGATGGACTGGTTGGATCTCCTTGCAGTCCAAGGGACTCTCAAGAGTCTTCTCCAACACCACAGTTCAAAAGCATCAATTCTTCTGCGCTCAGCTTTCTTCACAGTTCAACTCTCACATCCACACCCTGAGAGCCTGGAGAGTTTTGTCTCCAACTCTCTGTTTCTGCCATCCTGTTTACGTTTCTTTGACCTTGTGTGTTCTCTAGTATGCCCTTCTGTGGCTTTTAAATATTATCCCCCCCCCCCACATTTAATGAGGAAGGAACCCATTCAATACATATCGTCTGCCAATCAGCTTGTGGAGGACTTGAAACCTTCCCTCTATCCTCCTCCTTCAAGCAAAATCGATCGTCTCCTTTTTGTGCCAACACTGTATCCTTACATAATCTGATGATATAACTTGACATGCCTCTTGGATTCCTGTTTATGGTTTGTCTTTCCCTCTAGCCCATAGGTCACTGAACACAGGAGCTGGATATTACTTCTTGCTTTTCCACAGTGCTTAATACAGTGCATGGGACGCAGACGTGCTCATGACTATTTATGGAATAAACGAACAGGTGGATGGATGAATGGATGAGGAGTAAATTCAAGTTTTGTACAGATACTCCTCACTGCACTATGGTCACAGTCACAAGAAATGGGGTGTCGCTGCTTGGTAGCCTTGTCTTACAATGTGGGCCCAACCTTTTAACACATTTGTTCTCCCATTATCTATAGCAGGGACACCAGGAATGTTCTAGTTTCCTAGGAACAATTGCTCTCATTCTAAACAGTGAGACAATCTGGTTTGCCTGGCCCTGAGCAGTTATATGACATCCTAAACTCCCATAATCATCCATCAGGACTGATTTGGGAGCTAGTAGAGGAAATATATCCATTAAGCCAGTGCTGACTCGCAGTAACAGCCCTATGGTGTGAATAATCAATTGTCATTACAAACATCCAATGACCAGTGGAGATGAAGGTATTTCCTTCCCCCTTCTTTATTCCTTTTCCTCTACCCTAGCCAGATTTAACAAGAAGGCTCGTGATACTCCATCTCTATGCATGAAAACATCATCATCAAGCATCTCTTATCCACTGGATGTTCCCAATCAAACTAGAAGGGCTTATGGATGAGAGCAGGCTGGGGGCCTGGAGCTCTGACTTGGCATCCCGTGCCAATCATGTTCAGCACACCAGAGGAGGGGTCCTCTTCAGTAAGCTGCTCACAACCCAGGGAAACACCTGCATCAGCCATTTCTCATCAACAAGAGAGAGACCAGATTCCAAGATGCCACCTGATTTCCATATCCCTTCCTCCCTCCTTTTGGAAGCACGATGTAATCTCTCCCCTGCAATATAATAAATATTTCACTTTCAAATCCCGATTCATTAAAGGAAGCCCAGGAGGGAGAAATAATAAGGTGTCGCTTTACAGCCCAAATAAAACAGTGAAAGATATATTCTATAATTTTACTTTTGACTTTATGTTGAGATAATTCATATATCATTTTCAGTTAGGGACCCAAAATGGTGCTGTGTCAGCATATTGGCTGAAAAATAACTTTTTGTACTATTTTATGCCTTTCAGTAACGTGCCCTGGTTATCATACATCAGCACTAGGTTGAGTTCCAGTGTCTTGGCAGCTCCTCCTAAGTCATTCTCTCTCCTAACCACTGTGACTTTCCCTCCTCAATACAAATGGCGCCCCTTAGCTGCATGCATGCATGAGCGTGCACATACACACACACACACACACACACACACACACACACATACACATTCTCCCAGGTGAAAAAGCAGAGTTCCAACTGAAATCGGCTTGGCTAGAGCCATTTCTTTTACCATTATTAAACCACAAATTCACTGTCCTTTACCTCTAAGGATGAAAAAACTAAATCAGCCTCAGTTAGAAACAGGCTGTATGATATTTTTCAAATAGAAATACAATCTCACACGTGTGTAGTCCTTTAAAGTTGGGGTTTTGGTGGGCATTGGTTTGGGCATACAGAATAAAAAGGCATGCGTTCAAACACCAACCCTTTTTCTTACTAGCTGGGCATCCTTGGTTTTGCCAATGGCTCAGCAGGTAAATAATCGGCCTTCAGTGCAAGAGACATAGGAGACACAGGTTTGATCCCTGGGTCAGGAAGATCCCTGGAGAAGAAAATGAACAAGTTTTTTAATCTTTTGAAGTCTCAGTCTTCTCATCCATAAAATGGGGGTGATGATAATAATGGTTAGTCACATAGAGTTTAGAGAACTTTGAGGTGAAAGTAGTAATCAAATCATGGTGGGAACTGATTGTTTACTATATATGAGCACGCACGCGCATACACACACACACACACACACACACACACATACACATCAGACACCAGGCATTGGGCTTGGACTTTAGGTAGATTATCTGATCAACTCTCATTGCAATCCCATGGACTTGGTACTATTGTGCTTCTCATTCTACAGATGAGGAAACTGAGGCTTGAGGAATTAGTTTGTCTAAGATGGTTAAGTTTGTTTTGCACTATAGGTATTTAGAAAATAATGCCTTCACTTGGTATCTGTTTACAAGACATTTTTCTCTAATCCTATGACAGTGCAAGAAGGAAAGAAAGGCAGGAGAATTGTTATGAGAAAAAAAGTATACCCACTTGCCTATAGTGCCCTATTGCCTAGATCTTTGTGTTTTTCTCACCACTTCAGTAGCCCTTCAAGTCAGACATTCAGTGAATCCTTGGAATCTCTGGACTCCTTTAAGTCAAGCAGGTAAACACCTACATTTATCTGCCAGTCACTCTTCTGCTCAGCTGACCTCTGGTTACTCCATCTGTCCTGAAAAACCATACTGAGATTGATCCTCTGTTTCACCCCACCCCCCATAGACAAAGCTACCCCTGCCTGGGGAAATCAGAAGAGGATCCCAAGAACACTCTAGGCTGTGGGGCTCACCAGTAGCAGAGAGACATTAGGCAGATGCATCATCCTGATGAGTGTCTTTTGAGAGGTGCTTCTATCATACATCACCCAGATTTACCTTTCCTTTCTCAGATCATTTGATGGAGACTCACAGAGTTAAACCAGCTTGAACTTATGCAAGATGGTTTTAGTCCCAAGGCCTGAGCCGGTCTCATTCTCTCCAATGTACTGAGAACTCTCCCCATTCAAGACCTAAACAAGCAGTCCTGAGAATCAGTGTTTAGAAATAATGTAAATAGCAGAAGTTAAAAATAACATGTTCATGTATGGCAAAACCAATACAATATTGTAAAGTAATTAACCTCCAATTAAAATAAATAAATTTAAATAAATAAAGACTTGAAGAAGGCAAAAAAAAAATAACAATAATAATACAAGGCAGGTGCTGTGTGTCAGGCAGTATGTTTCATACTCTGGGAATAGCAATGCTATTATTCCCCTTTTACAGTTGAAAAAAAAAACATGAAAACAAAAATAATTCTGTGGTACGTCCAGACAATGGAATACTATTCAGCCCTAAAAAGAAATAAGCTATGAAGCCATGGAAAGATATGGAGGAAACTTACATGCATATTGCTAAGTGAAAGAAGCCAGTCTAAAGGGGCTACATACTGTGGGATTCCAACTACAGGACATTCTGAAAAAGGCATAACTATGGAGACAGTGAACGATCAGTGGTTGCCAGGAAGTGGGGTGGAGGAGGGGGAGGGGAGGGATGAATTAGTGGAGGCCCAGAGGACTTGTAGAGGAGTGAAGCTATTCTGTATGATACTGCAATGTTGACTGCACGTCATTACACATTTGTCAAAATCCACAGGCTGTACAAAACCGATGTACACTAGGGGCTTCCTAAGTGATAAAGATGCCTCAGTGTAGGTTCATCAGTTGTAACCAATGTACCATTCTAGCGAGAGAGGCCAATAATGGGGGAGGCTGTGCGTGTGGGGGAGGCTGTGCGTGTGTGGGGGAACTCTATTTTCTGCCCAATTTTCAGTGAATCTAAAACTACTCCCCCAAAAAATAAAGTCTGTTTTTAAAATCCCTAACAAAAGAGATGCAAAATTTGAATACTATTCAGCCCTAAAAAGAAATAAGCTATGAAGCCATGGAAAGATATGGAGGAAACTTCTACATATTGTGGGATTCCAACTACAGGACATTCTGAAAAAGGCATAACTATGGAGACAGTGAAAGATCAGTGGTTGCCAGGAAGTGGGGTGGAGGAGGGGGAGGGGAGGGATGAATTAGTGGAGGCCCAGAGGACTTGTAGAGGAGTGAAGCTATTCCGTATGATACTGCAATGTTGACTGCACGTCATTACACATTTGTCAAAATCCACAGGCTGTACAAAACCGATGTACACTAGGGGCTTCCTAAGTGATAAAGATGCCTCACTGTAGGTTCATCAGTTGTAACCAATGTACCATTCTAGCGAGAGAGGCCAATAGTGGGGGAGGCTGTGCGCGTGTGTGGCAACTCTGTATTTTCTGCCCAATTTTCAGTGAATCTAAAACTACTCCCCCAAAAATAAAGTCTATTTTTAAAATCCCTAACAAAAGAGACGCAAAATTTAAAAAAATTTTAAGGTAAATAAAAACTTGGTAATCTTTAAAATTAAAAAGAAAGAAATGAGCTCTCAAGCCATGAAAAGACCTGGAGNCAACTCTGTATTTTCTGCCCAATTTTCAGTGAATCTAAAACTACTCCCCCAAAAATAAAGTCTATTTTTAAAATCCCTAACAAAAGAGACGCAAAATTTAAAAAAATTTTAAGGTAAATAAAAACTTGGTAATCTTTAAAATTAAAAAGAAAGAAATGAGCTCTCAAGCCATGAAAAGACCTGGAGGAAACTTAAATGCATATTCCTAAGGGAATATGCATTCCAGAAAAGGCGGAACTGTGGAGATAGTAAAAGTGGTTGCTGGGAGCTGAAGAAAGAAAGAAAGAAGGAAGGAGGAATGGATAGAGGTAGCACAGGGGATTTGGGGGGCAGTGAAGCTAATCTAACTGTAATGCTGGATACATGACATCATACATTTGCCAAAACCCATAAAACGTGCAACACAAGGAGTGAATCTATAATGTAAACTCTGAACTTCAGTTAGTACTAATGTATCAATATTGGTTCATCAATTATAATAAGTGTACCACACCAAGGCTGTTAGATGTTATTAACAGGAAAGATGTGTGTGCGGCAGGATACAAGGGGTATATGTGAACACTCTGCTTTCTGCTCAGCAGTTCTGTAAATCAAAAACTGCTCTAGGCTTCCCAGGTAGCTCGGTGGTAATGAATCTGCCAGCCAAACAGGAGACATGGGTTCTATCCCTGGGTCAGGAAGATCACCTGGAGAAGGAAATGGAAACCCACTCCAGTATTCTTGCCAGGGAAATCCCATGGACAGAGAAACTTGGCAGGCTATAATCTATGGGGTCCCAAAAGAGTCGGACATGACTTGGTGGCTAAACAACTACAAAACTGCTCTAAAAAAAATAAAGTCTATTATTCAAAACAAAAAACTTTCGGTAAGTTGGCAGCCAAGATTTAAACCTAGACTTTTCTGGTTTTAAATTTCACAACCCTAGATTTTAGGTCAAAAGACTTAGCAAGCCTTCAATTTCAGCTCTGTATCTGAATTCCCATTTTCTCATCCCTAAAATCAGGATAAAAACAATAATACCTCTCTCTGGTGCCTTACTCAAAGTGTTTAAACAACATGGTTTACTATAAAGAATGAGGGGTGGGGGGGAGCTTTATAAACTGTAAAATGCTGTGAAAACTCAAGAAATGGCCATCACTGATCTGAAATCCTGCCTACTGGTCCGTAACAAGGATGTGGTTCTCTGGAAGGAGCTACCAAGCTCTCTGGAGGAAGCTGTGTGAAGAGGCTCATAATTACCCTCCTCTCTCCTGGGGCATTGGCCTCATGTGATTGGGCTCCAAAGGAGGGCTGAGTCTCCTAGGGAAGCAGAAGCTGTGGGTCCACAAAGCTCTTGGAGCAGAAAGGAGAGAGGATGAGAGAGGGAGGCAGGGCAGGAGGACAGCAGCATGAGAGCACCATTTATCATAAGAGCGATTTCCCTGTTAATAAAGTGACCTTGTGTAAACAGCTCAACTCCTCACAGCTCTCGCGTCATTAGGAGAGGGACGCTTGCTGATCGATCTCGACCACACGGGCTGCTAAACCAGGGCGAACTGCCACCACCGAAAGAATTATATGTGACTCAGCCCTCCCCCTGGGTAAAGGAGGGAGATGCTTGTCACTGAGTCCTTTGAGGGCAGAGTAACAGACTTGATCCTGGGCAGAGATAGACCAAGGATGGAGACTCCCCCCAAAGACCCCAAGACTTGCTGCCTCCAGACCATGCCCTGCCTGCCCTGGAAAGTGCCTGCAGATGGTTCTTGGCCAGTCCCCAGAAACAGAGGTCTAGGGTAGGCAGAACCTTAATTCAGGTCTGTAACATAAAAAGATACGAACAGTCGACTCGTTGGAAAAGACCCTAATGCTGGGAAAGATTGAGGGCAGGAGGAGAAAGGGGCGACAGGGGATGAGATCATTGAAAAAAAGGAAGCTTTTTGTATCTCCACTTCAACAGAGGGAGCCCAGAGCAAGCCCAGCACCTCCTCAGTGGAACCCAGCACATGGAGCTGGGAGACGGGGGTGGAGGGGTGCCTGTGCCAGCCTGGGTCACAACCTTGCTGGTGATCTGGGAAACCTCACTTCACTTCTCTGAGTGAGGATTAAATCAGTTGATCTCCAAGGAGCCATCTTGTTCTCAAAGTTCCAATTATGAGTAGGGCTTCTCTTAACTAAACATATAGATATTAAAGCAATTTTTAAACTAATAAGCTGAGCAGCTGGAGTGGAAAATCATCCTCATATTAATGTAACTCTCTACTCCACTCCCCAGTTGTTTTTCTCTGCCCTCTGTTTCCGAGGTATGGTACTTGCCAATTTTTGAAATTTTACAAAAGATCTTGTTTTCTACAAAGACAAAAGACAGCTTTTAACCCCCTTTTGTGTTTTCTAGGATCTGGAATCCTGAGAGAGGGAAGCCTCTATCTTCCAGGAAGAAAAGGATGTTATACAAGAGAATCAAACCCACCATCACCCTCTTTCTCCCTTCTAGTAGAAGCATCCAATTCCCAGGCAGAGCTCTAAGCCCTGGAATTAACCCCCATTATGTTGCATAGCAGCCAGTCTCTAACACACACAATGCAAGCAGAGGGCTTTTAATGCACTGACACAATTTGGTGAACATAACATATTTCTTTCTTTCTCTTCAGTGGAATTGCTCCCACCTTTTGTCCCAGTTCTTTCAGGGCCAATGCTCTCAGCCCAGCTATCACTGAATCTTCACAGAGATGGTAGTTTTAAAAAACCTCAAGTTCTTCCCCTTACCAGGAGCATCTGCATTTTATCAGGAAAAGCTTAACATTGAAAACCTTCCAAGTCAAGGAAAGAATCTCTAATGGTGGAATTTTAGACATTAGGACAGCTATGGGAGAGTTCTTTTATGGCAAGGGGAAACTCACCAGGACATTGTCTTCACAATCTATTCCCCACACAGGCATGTGGCCTGTGGCACTTTGGAGAAACTGAGGCTGATTCTCAGTAAAGAAAGGGACTATCTGTGCCCCATTCTACCATTTCCTTCTGCTATAAGGAAAAGGATCTGGGTCAGACCTAAAGCATGTCCTGATGAAGACAAATGTGAGTTCTGGAGCCAGTGGGGGACCATCTCCTCTGAGAGTCTCTAAGCCCATTTAGATGAGGGGCAGGGTCATGGCAGGGGCATATCTGGCCTGAGTACCAACCTTTTAGGAGAGAACTTTTCATATAAATCCTAATAAAAGGAAACAGTAACTCCCTCCCTCAAATAATAGTTGAAATCCAACTGCATAAGAGGCACTAAGTGGAAAGCCAGAAGGAGAGCAGGGCAGCATGGGCAGTTTTGAAAAACAAAGTAAAATTTGACTACTGTTCTTGAGGAGCTCAGTCTCGCGGCCAAGAAGGCCCATCCGCAGCACGCCATAACACTTCACGCTACATGGGACCTGGGCAGAGTGCTACGGCAGTGCAGAAAGGGGGCAACTCATTCCATGAGGATGCCAGGAGAAGATCTGAAGAGACGCTGAAACTTGATGCTGGGCTTCCTGGGTGGCTCAGTGATAAGGAGCCCACCTGCCAATGCAGGAGACTCGGGTTTGATCCCTGGCCTGGGAAGACACCACATCCCTGGAGCCACCAGGCCCATGCACCACAAGCAGTGAGGCGGTGCTCTAGAGCCTGTGCCCTGTAGCAACAGGAACCCCCGCAATGCGAAGCCCGGGCAGCACGCTACACAGGAGCCCGTGCTTGCTGCAGCTAGCGGAGAGCTCACACGGCAACGAAGGTCCAGCACGGCCAGCCAAGACTAATAAACTAATTAAAAGGGTGAGTCTCCTCTTTTTATTTTTTTTAAATTAATTTATTTATTTACTTGGAGGCTAATTACAATATTATAGTAGAGTTTCTTTTGAAAAAAGAGAAAGCTTCATACTAAAGAATGAATGGGAGGAAGGAAGTGAACAAAGTCTTTCCCGAGACAGAAGGCAGTAAGTACAATAACATAGAGGCTTAAAGGGTATGGTAAGCTTTGGACTATAAAGCTTAAAATAATAATAATTTAACTGACTAGACTGATAGCTTCCTTAAGATACCTTCCAACTTGTCCTCCTTTCTCCAGGTGGATGTCTGTGTATATGCCAATGACATCCACCAACTGGTTTGTGTAGAAGGCTTACTAGTAAGAATTCATCCTGAAACTGTGGGCTAAGGATGGATTGTGGCAAGCCTAGAATACTGTGGGAGGTCTAGGAGCTTCATCTCAAGCCACCGCTAAGACAGAGCTGAAGGAAGCTCCTCTCCAAGTTTTGCCACAGGCATGTTGCAAAAATAAGAAGGAAGGGAGTGTAACCGTACCACTAGCAGCTTTAGGAAGTCCTTGCTGCAAGAGAAGAACCCTTGGAGTCTTGGTCTTATCTTTGAAATTCTTGCCAATTTTGGTTTAATGTTATAACTTATCTATGTCTCTTTTAATATAAAAATAATATTTGCAAACAGTTTCCAGTGAGTAAAAAAAGGACTTGCCCGTTCATCTTGTGCTTTCTCTTGGCAAGTCCTTTGTGGGGTACTCCTACTCCGAGTTGAGAGGTTGGATGGGAGACGGATGAGACCAGAGGTGAGATGACTAGATAAGATGTGGCATTGGCTAAGAAGGACAGCAGTTATAGAATGAAGAGGAAAGAACAGACACAAGGCAAGTTTTCTATATGGAACTGACTAGACTTGCTAACTATGGGCCATTGAGTGGGAGAAAGAAAATCTCAGACTCCAAGTTTTCCCCAAGTTCATGTAGCAGTTACTGTTGCTGGATAACAAACAGTCTCCTAACTTAATAACTCCAAACAGTCATTTTATTACACTAACAGATTCTGCGATTAGGAACACAAAAGGGTAGAGAATGGGTGGCTTGGTGCTCTACCCAAGGTCTGGGGCCTCCGCTGGGAAGACTCAGAGGCTGGAATGACTTGATAACTGGGGCAGGAATCAACTGGAGTTACCTCACTGGCTTATCTGGTGGTTACAGCTGGCTATCAGTACCCTAGCTGAACTGTGGACTGTGCCTTGTGGTCTGGACTGGCTTGGGCTTCCTCACAATATGGTGGTTGCACACTGAGGGAGTAAGGTGCATGGCTTTTCTAGCTAGCCTTGGAAGTCACCTACTCTCTCTTCCACTGCACTCTGTTGGTGAAGACAGCCACAAAGGACTGCTCAAGGTCAATAGACTCCACCACTGGAGTCTATGAACTGGGAGGAACGATAGGGTCATATTGTAAGAAAAGAATGTGGAATTCTGAGAAATTTTTATCATTATCATTCTTGGGAAAGACAATCTATTAATACTGTGCTACCAGGAAACCCTTTTGTCAATTTTCATTGACAGTGATCAGCTCATCTTGAAACTGTGAGCAACTGGAAAAGGGTTCTTGTCGATTTTACCTGTATCTCTCCCCACACCATCTAGCATCACATCTTACTTTCAGAAGTTTCAGTAAGTATTTGTGGGATGAATGGATAAACACATGAATAAATGAATGGGAAATGAACTGCCGGAATGTCTCCATGGCACTTGAGCCAGATATCTGTGTGAAGAAACAGCAGCTCCTTGAAGGAAGGGACCACTTAAGGAAAGTTGGTTTTATTGCTTTCACATCCCTCCTGTATATTCTCAGTTAATCCAGCAATCCGTTATTTATGTGTAGTCTAATTAAGGTTGTGAGTGGCTTGATCCTTGTTTACTTAAGTCTATCCCAGAAGATTGCCAAGATAAAATAAAATTACCTCCAGGCAGGCAAGACTCACAGGAGCTGGGCTAGAAGAAAAGAGGCTGAGAAGATGCCACTGGTCTTTCAGGAGAGCCTGTACCTTGGTAAACTTCGTTCTGTTTTCCACACAGGTACACACTACAGGCCCACGCCACATCCCCCCACTCAGGGTTGGGCGGGCTTGGGGGGTGGGCAGGCGCACAGGTGGCCGTGAACCACCTACATGCACACAGGGTCACCTCTGTACAAATGCACCTGCACACACACACTGCAGAACCTGGAGTTGTTGCTGCCAATTCCAGCTCCCTTAATAAAGATTCAGATAATCTACCAAACAAAACTCAGTGAAGTCTGAAACGAACTAATCGAAAACGATTAGCTCCTCTCAGCCTCTGAATCTCCCCTTTTCTTGTAAAACCAAAGACCGATTCTTATTTGGATGTGGGCCTTGTACATTTAATGAAGAGAGAAGAGGATTGGTTGGGGTGGCAGGGATAGGTTAATATTTCTGAATGATTAGTAGCAAATTAGAAAACACTTTGAAGGGCTGTTTATGTTTTTTTCTTTTATCCCCAAGCCTGTTCTTCTTTGGCATAGTATTAATAGCTAATGAAACAGTATCCAACTGTACTCAGAATTAATGGGACCTCTCCTTCATGGGAAAATGTTGGGGTTTGTTCACACTCGCATCCAAGAGGCTATAGGGGACCTCAAAGATTTAAAGAAAGCAGAGTATCGTGGTTGTCACTCTTCATCCTCCAGCTGACAAAAGAGATGCCATTGGTGTTGGTTATCTAGAGCTGAGGACTGGGGGACAGTGATGGAGATAGGACCCTACCAGGGTGAATGTAGAAGGGCTTCCCTGGTGGTCCAATAGCTAGGTCTCTGTGCTTCCACTGCAGGGAGTGCAGGTTTGATCCCTGGTTGGGGAAATAAGATCTCACTTATGTCACGGTGCAGCCTTAAAAAAAAAAAAAAAAAGAAGTAAGTGCAGAGAAAATAATGAGTTTTCACAATATTGAGGAAGCATAGACACAGTTTGCAATGACTTCACTTATTCATTTATTCAATGCCTACTGGGGGGACTTCTTTGGTGGTTCAGTGACTTAGGCTCCATGCTTCCAGTGCAAGACACCTGGGGGGTCTGATCCTTGGTCAGGGAACTAGGGGCTTCCCAGATAAAAATCTGCCTGCCAACTCAGGAGACTTGAGACAGGTGTTTGATCCCTGTATCAGGAAGATCCCCTGGAGGAAGGGATGGAAACCCACTCCAGTATTCCTGCCTGGAGAATCCCATGGACAGAGGAATCTGGCAGGTTATAGTCCAAGGGTCACAAAGAGTCAAACACAACTGAAGCAACCTACCATGCACGGGGAACTAGATCCCACATGCTACAACCAAAGAGACCACAGGCTGCAACTAAGACCCGGTGCAACCAAATAAATAAATGAATACTAATAATAAAAGAAACAGCAGCTCATTAAAAAAAATCTATTGGGCAGCATCATTAGACAAGAAACTGTGCTAGCATCTTTCCTCTGGTTACCCACAATTCAATAGGTGACATAAATAAACTAGTGCGTTGATTTCTAAATGATAATGCTAATAAGAATGCATAGAAGGGGTCTCTTGGCCAGTTTCAAGTTTTGAAGCAGGCTTCTGGGGGTGATGAGGCTCTAAACAGCAGCAGCAGCAGTTGATTGTGTGTATGCGTGTGTGTTAGAGAGAGAGAGGGAAAGAGAGAGTGAAAAATGGGGGTGGAGGACCCACTGGGAGGGCTAGTAATGAGGGATGGTGCACAGTTCAGTTCAGTCATTCAGTCGTGGCTGACTCTTTGCGACCCCATGAATTGCAGCACACCAGGCCTCCCTGTTCATTACCATCTCTCGGAGTTCACTCAAACTCACATCCATCGAATCCGTGATGCCATCCAGCCATCTCATCCTCGGTCGTCCCCTTCTCCTCCTGCCCCCAATCCCTCCCAGCATCAGAGTCTTTTCCAATGAGTCAACTCTTCGCAT